>CM059587.1:62110000-62710000 GCA_030407085.1 Trichopria drosophilae
CCAGGGTTTAGAACCATTGTACAACAGCACCAACCTTTGTTGCTTCCATTCCACCGGGAAGCATCCTTCTTTTAGACATGAGGTAAATGTTTCCAGAAAGATACCTGGGATATCCAGCGCTGCAGTCTTAACCGCCAGACCCGGGATTCCATCTATTCCCGCAGCTTTGCGTGCAGATATCCTCTTAGCAGCCATCCTCAATTCGGTTTCAGTGACGGCTGGTCGCTCGACTGCACCAGGTTCTGACAACAAACCAGTTCCGGTGGATCGTTCCTGATGTTCTGGGAACAGATGGTGGATTACTCTGTGGTGGAAGTGTGGACAAGATGGAGCATTTATTCCCTCGGGCTTGATCTTCCTCATGACCGTTTTATACGGACGGCCCCTGGGGTCCACGTCTACCTCCTCGCAGAATTCCTGCCAGCACTTTTTTTTCGCTATCTTAATGGCAGCTTTAAGGTTTTTCCTCTTTTCTTTGTAGGCCGCAGTTAGTTGCTGGTACTGCGGTTTATAAAGAGCTCTCTGGGGCAGTCTCCTGGCTCTAAGACACTCTCGCCGGATAGCTGCGATGTCCTCGTTCCACCAGCATACTGGCGGTCTGCCGCGAGGATTTGATTTTGGGGCCATGTAGACATCGCAAGCCGACGATATGGCCTGGGAGAGGCTTTGAGCCCTTTGTTCGGATGTTCCCTTTATCACTGTATTCTCAAGTGAGCAGAAAAACATCTCAGGATCTAATGTAGAAGGTGCCCATCTCTCTTTTTTCCCTCCTCTGCTATTCTTTTGGTTAACTGGAGTCGAAACACCACAGCATGATGGTCGCTGCCTGTTTATCGGTCGCTAACTTTCCATTCGTGACCCTCCATCATCAATTTAGGGTCCATGAAGGTAAGCTCAACCACGGATGCCTTATCGCCTTTGGTGTAGGTTGGCTCCGACTTTAGCGATCTCGAGCTCCAGCGTGGCAAAGGCGTCGAGTAGGGCGCGGCCGCGTTGGTTAGTCTTCGCGCTGCCTCACTCTATTGACCAAGCGTTAAAATCTCCCCCGATTACTATTGGTAGTCGGAAGGTCTTAGCACTTTCAGCAATATCGTCCAGGAACCCTACGAATTCCTCGTAGGTGTCGCTGGGTGGAAGATAGCAGCTGTATAATATTATACTAGCCACCTCCACCCATGTGAATTTCGGTAAGGGGGTGACCATCCTGTTGGATATATGAAAATTTCCACAGACCCAGATGGCCGCCTTGCTGGTAGTGTCCCTTACCCACTTTGAATCCTCTCGGTCCCTGTACTGCTCACTAATGATGGCAATATCGGGCATTTCCTCTCTGACCAGCTGGAATAGCTGATTCTGGGCCACGGCACAGTGGTTGAGGTTATGCTGGAGTACCTTAGCCATTGTTGTTCGGTACTCCGTCCTCTTATGCAGGCTAATATATAGCCGCACAGTCCACTATTTTGTGGCCCTCTTTACCACATCGGAAGCACTGAGCTGACCGGTCGACTGAGCTCTTGCAGTTCGTTGCCATATGCCCGATCTCATGGCATCTTTAGCACCGAAGAGGTATTTCTAGGAGTTGTACTCGGCAGTTCACCCAACCAACTCTCAGCCGTCCCGTCTCCAGTAGCTTCTCGGCTACTGAGTCGGGGAGTCTGGCTATGGCCGCCTGAGTGCCGCAGTACGCGCCCCTAAGTTTGATGGACTTTGGGGTCACACTTTCCAGGCCGATGGCAGAGGCGAGGGCGAGTGCCACCTCGTCCGTGGTTGTGGCCTCGTCCAGGTCCGTGATCTTTATGCCTTCTATTTCGGTCAGCATCTGGATGAGAGCTGACCCGTTTAGGAGAGACGCGGCCTCGGATTGGAATTCCTCCGTTGGTGCTCCGTCCTTGCCCAGTTCCAGGAGGTCTCTTCATGCGCCGAATCCTCGTTAACCTTTCGCCCAATTTCTTGAGTCCGGGCGCAGTTTTCACCTTTCGTAGGATGTCGACGTTCGAGACCCTCCTGTCGATTTGATCTTGATAGCATCAGGACGGTGTTGTCTCGGCCCAGTTTTGTGTTCTTGATTGGGTCGCACGCCGACATTCTGTTTTGTCGCTTTGTTCCCATCAACCCTTCCCGTTTCACCAGCGTTTCCCAGCCCTTGTCGTGCGTTCGGGCTTGCTGCTGGTGATTTTTCACTGGTGAGCAGGAAAGGTCTTTGTCCTCTGCCCCCTTTCTCACCTTTTTCTTCGACGGCGTTGTTATCCGCGAAGGCTCTCTTCTCCCCGTGTACTCTTTACGGGGTCTGATTCGCCCCATCTCTGCAGTCGCACGCCGTTTTCGAAGGCCATGGGTTATGCCTCACCTCGGCATAATCCCTTGTTGCCTTTAATGTAGCTCTCGCCATATCCTTAAACTCCTTGTGGAGATTCTTTTGGTCAAGATTGAAGTCCACAAGGCCCTTAATTCTCTCCTCCAGGACCCGGAGTTTTACCGCCTCTGGGTCCTCCACTGCTGGTGGGTCCACCGATATGCTGCTGGAAACCTTCTGGAAAAAGGCGGCCAGGCAGCCCACTCCCGTTCCAATCACCGTACTGCTACTTGTAGCATCTGATGCTACAGGGGCCGAGTGACCAACCCCTACAGCACTGCGGTTGCCTGATATGGACGTCGGAGAGCCCGCTTGGGCACTCGTACCCGACGCCGGTACTGGGGATCCGACCCCTGCACCGTAAACTTCTTTCTGGCGCTGTTCTGCCATATTTGGTTTATTAATCGGGGTTCCTACCCCTGGCTAGTCCGAGATTCTTAAATAATAATCACATACATACTAATCCACGCACATACAAAGAAACCACTGATGCTTAAAATAGGCTATAGCCTTAAGACCTAATTACGTATTATTCCATTCTTTCAATGTGAACAGCTCGAAAACTAGCCATTATTGTTCTTTCAGCTCATAAGGCTGACATTTGCTCAGGACAATTTTATCTACATCATATTGAAATCTAAAAAATTAAAAAAAAAAAAATGGTCCATAAGTTTTGTGCGGGGTCCTTTTGTGCTCTTTTCGAATCCGAGAAAAAAATACCGGTTTCCATTTAAAAAAAGAAACTTGACATTGAAATAGCCTTGTAGGTCATATTCAATGGTACCGTTAAATAGCTACAGAAAAACCCTTCAACTTTCCTATTTAAGATGCTCCCCGAAAATGCACTCCCGCTGAGATATTTAGGCGTTTCCATACTTTTGGAATACCCGGTGTAATATCTGCATGAAATACTTATAATCTCTCTCTCTGTCTGTCTGTCTGTCTGTCTGTCTCTCTCTCTCTCTCTCTCTCTCTCTCTCTCTCTCTCTCTCTCTCTCTCTCTCTCTCTCTCTCTCTCTCTCTCTCTCTCTCTCTCTCTCTCTCTCTCTCTCTCTCTCTCTCTCTCTCTCTCTCTCTCTCTCTCTCTCTCTCTCTCTCTCTCTCTCTCTCTCTCTCTCTCTCTCTCTCTCTCTCTCTCTCTCTCTCTCTCTCTCTCTCTCTCTCTCTCTCTCTCTCTCTCTCTCTCTCTCTCTCTCTCTCTCTCTCTCTCTGTCTCTCTGTCTGTCTGTCTCTCTCTCTCTCTCTCTCTCTCTCTCTCTCTCTCTCTCTCTCTCTCTCTCTCTTGCCCCTTTCCGCGTTGCCCAGAGCTGTGGAGACGGTTTACTGTGTCTTCATTATCATGAAAATGTAAAAGACTGAAAGAAACGTATCACGAGACATTATTTGACCGAAAATTAGAATATAAAGCAGAGGATCATTAGACCTATAATCTTTCATGTCATCTTTTCGAAAATGGCCCATTACAATTGAAAGGCCAAGAAAACGTTCATATTCATCTCTTGCAAGAGGAGACATATCAATTTACAAATAAGTTTTCTGATGGGATTGCAGAACTTCATGATTCTGACTTCCGCAGCGATTCGTCTCATCTATAATTCTTTCAATCAGAGGGGAATTAAAAAAATATTCGAAGTAATTGATTGGTTTATTCCCCGATATAGAGATGTTAGGCTTTATTTCCTAATAAGTATCTTACCGAATAAAAAACTTGAACTTGAAAACCCTTACTCGCGCGGAAGATTCACGTAAGTTTTGGAGAGGTTGGGTTAGAGTAGCTGTTAGTAGGGGGGGGGGGATTTCTGGAAAATCATATCCTATGGTTTGATATTAGAATAATGGGTAATAGGAGAAAAACATTTCAATACACAACGATCGGGACTTTATTTCACCAGAAAAAATTATCTGAAAGTAATTTCCCCGTCAGAATTTCCCAGGTCAAAATTTCCCATGGAAAAAATGTCTCGTGTATTCATATTCTTGTAGGCATTATTAGGAATAAGCGGAGTTGACTTTTAGGTTACGGATAGTTTTAGGGCACACATATTTTTTTAGACGTTATTAAGGGTAGGCAGAGTTCGGACTGGTTAGGTTAGGTTAGTTTTAACGCACGCATATCCTTTTAGACATTATTAAGGGTAAGCAGTGTTCTGACTGAATAGGTTAGGCTAGTTTTAGGGAACGCAGATGCCTTGAGGCATTTTCAAGACTAAGCCTAGTTCTGACGGGTTAGGTCATGCATACGCTTTTAGGCAATATTTCGGGTAAGCAGAGTTTTGACTGGTTAGACTAGGTTTTAGCTGCGATGACGAACCAATTTCCTAGGGACGAATTGGCCGGGAATTGAATTTCCAAGGGAACGATTTCCTGGGGGAACGAAATTTCGGGGAACGATTTTCTGGGAATGATTTTCCAGGATCGATTTTCAGGGGAACATATATCTTAGAATCAATCGGCGGGACACCGTTTCGGAACTACACACAAACGATGGTTGTAAACTTATTATTTATCAGTTGTTATTTTACAAATTACCCCCCCCCCTCCCCCCTCCTCGTCGCCTTCATGTAATATACCCAACATTTTTCATGTACTTATTGGTAGCGTCTAAGATACAAACATGAAAACGACACGTGAACACTGATCCGCCAATAACACAGTTATTGCAACATTCGTTATTTTTTACGGGCTTTTTTTAATTATTTTTATACCCATGCGTCACAGGAAAAATGTTGCATTTTTTCTGCCCATCGTTCATATAATATGAAACTATTTTTTTCGCTTTAAAAATCGCAAAAAAAATTGAACGTTTATAAAATTTGTTATAAACAATACTTCCGATATGTCCTAGATGTCCTAATCATGGCAAAAATAAATTAATATCAAGGCAGTAAATTCATTCATTGGAATAAACTGTAACAAAATTTCAGATTATTTCGAATTACAGAAGGGTATACCATATTCACATGAAATAGACCGTCATTTATACCCATATGAGTATGAGTTTAAATCAAAATACTACAAAACAACTTGAGAGGCCCATCGCCTTGCTGGCAACGCCTACCACGATTATCATAAAATTTAGAGAACAAATTTTTTGTTAGTGCCGTTAATATATTCCACATTTCCATATTAATAATTTCTCTATTAATATATTTAATATTATGCGTATCGTAATATTATTATTAATAGTGCACTAGTAATGTAATAATAAATTGTAACACAAAATATCGTCAGATTATGTAGGCATCATACGTGCATGCTTTAATATTTAGATCTATTAAAGTAGTCGTTGTAAAACTGTTGATTAAATTTTATTTCATGTCATCAGTACGTCAGGGCAGTTGCATAGGAATAATTTGGCTCCAGTATCGATGCAGTGGGCAATTCGCAACCGTGAATCAAGTACACGGACTGCCGGATTGCGAATGACAGGTGGAAATAATCTGGTATTCATAGACCCCTCATCCTTACGTCGTTCAACAGCAACATCTACAGTAGCCACATCTCAAGAACCTATTACTATGGGTACTACCGTGAGCTGCTTGGCTCGTGCCTTCAGTATCGTTATTCGGCAAATATCAGATTTGCTAATTGTGATGCAAGACTATAAAATGCTTTCTCCAACTCTTCCTCGATTTTTGGACGTATCATTTTTCGATGCTGTAAGTCTGCAGGTAAGAATGTACTACACAATACTTCTTTAAATATATGATTTGAAGTGTTAAATATAATAAAATATTACTTATTATCAAATTCCTGAAAACAGAATAACATAAAATTCACGATATTGACGAAGCAAGAATTCATTATAATTGGTATGAGAAGTGGAGGAAAAAATAAAGGTATTAAATTTCGAGATTAAAATTCATCTATTTATCTGCTAATTCGAATTCGGTGTGTCGATCTTTAATTATGTCTTTATTTGTTTAATAATTTACGAAGAAATTTCTTCGTCGAATAATCCGATCATATCGAGTGACTCGGTGGTCCGTAAGAGTGATATTAAATTTTGCTATGAAAATAATTTTTAACTTACGAGCGTACGGTCGTAACAGTGTATTTTAAAAACATTTCCGATGATCATTGTGCAATGATCATAATTCAATACCTTGTAAGGTTTCGATTACGGCTTTTTAGGAAGAATGAAAAGAAAATATGGGTTATTCGTGTATATATAATGTCCCACTAGACTCGTATAAGCGCTTTCTATCAACAACAGTCAGGAACAATATTTCATACCTTATCAAATTAAATAAAGAACTTATGAAATTATTTTATTCGGGAAATGTGATTTTTTTGCGTCAGTCACAATCATTTTAAAGCTATAATCGATGCTGCCCAACTTCAAATCGTGAGATACCGATCCGACGAATGCCCAATATGACAACCAAGCTGAAGTCTTTTTCACGATGAATTAAGTTTTTCAACCCAAATTATTTCTAAAATCTGGCTTGACCCCATCACTGTAATAAATCATTTTCTTAACGCCCATATGCTTTTTTAAATAAGGAATCAACTTTTTTTGAATGCCATAAACTGAGGCAATATCATGTCGAGTACTTTCTGATAAAAACAAAAAGCTCTTGTATTTAATTGCAGAATCTTCTTTAAAATTACACAGCAGAAGAAATGGGGTATTTTGTGTTATTGCCATGTAAACCTACACTGAGAGAAGTTTGAGACATCAGCTGTAATGTCTATAGTGCAGCAGTGGTATGCTCTACGAAAACCATCGCGCAACTTTTAAGACGATTGTTGTTCCAAAATAAAAGACGGCTTAGATAGGCCAAGACTTCATTTGTACGTACTATGGATGCCGTCCCCGTCCTCTGGAACACTGGTTGTGGGTATTTCAGATAAATGCTATCCCAAACTAAGGCTACCGTCATCTTAATCGATGAACGCCAGCCGTATCCGATTTTGCACTATAGGTGTCTCTACGAGCACATTTGTAATCTTAAACTTCTATCAGTGTATAATTTTCAGAAAACTCAAAAACTACTTCACCATCTTCTAAATTTTCTTTTTTAACATTAAATAATTGAGACTGGTTCGATAAAAATGATTGAGGTTCTAAAGTAGAAACTGACTACTACTATAAATTTTGCTGTCTTGACGATGAGCAATTACAATGTCGACCTATTTGTGTCCGCACACGCACTAAATTGTAGAGGTCAACATTTTATTCTCTTAATAATTGGAGTACATATCCACATACGTCTGCAATGCATGGGCATTCGTCGCATTGACCAAAAAAGCAGTTTTATCCGGATTCTCGCAAGTTATAAGTTGTAAAATATTCTCATAGTTTTTTATTGGTATTTCGGGATGTTCTGTTAATTCTTCAATGTTATTCGTATCTCGCAATAACTTGTGCAAAAATGATAGGAAGTCATTTTTATTTACAATTTGGATCGAGTATAAACACGATAGTGGAAATTATCCCGAACCAACGATGCTCCATGAACTGCAATGAATCAGAATCATACCGTACAATACCTGCTAACCATCCAACAGCATCTTTGGCAAAGTCATACCGCCTCCAAATATATATATTTGGTGTTAGTCAGAATATATGTCGAAGGCGACGTTAAATACGACGTCAAATAGGACGTTCAAATTGATCCCAAAATCCGGTCGTATTCTAAACATATTTTGTAAAATACCTCGAGCCTGCGTTCAGGAGCCGGCCCATCAATATCGCTTCCGTGTTTCTTCATCGGCATTCTCGTTTTTGGCTAGGTCGGATCAAGACGTGTACGAATTCCCGCGTTCCGCTAGGTCGAGTTGGGGCGTATTCAAATTCTCGTTCTGCACTAGGCCGGGTCACATCGTCCTCGCTTAATACCTCGAACGCGGTAATTTCTTCCTCGGTTCCGTGTAAGGTACATGTCCTTTTGTTACGAGGTCATTCTTTACCTTCGCGTAAAGTGGGACAAGGGTTGCGGTACCGTGCTTCAGGATTTCTTTGATAGATTTCGTCACATTCTTCTGGAAGAGCATCGAGAAGTACGCTATTTGCTTTGTCTATTTCTCGTGTTTTAGGGAACATGTTTATTCTCATGTTTCGCTTAAATATAAGCGTCGTACTTACAGAATCTGTTCCAGCACTGCGCCTAGGGCCATAAGTTGTTATCTGCACACCGCCTTTCTCCCCCCCCCCCCCCCCCAGCAGCTATATCAGAGATTAATGTTCTATTATTATTATTATTTTCCGTGTTGCTGTTGTTGTTTTATTTTATTGTCGTATAATTTATCATTACATTGTGACCGAGTATGTTTTATTGGTAATTATCTATGACTCGTGTGTACATATTAAAGTTCTTTCCCACTCCTAGGTATTTTTCCAAATTAGAACTTTTCTGAACATTCCTGCCCGTACATTACACTTTCACTTTCAATTACATTGTTTTCTCTTCGATTTTGAGCAAGAGTCATAATGCGGCGAGCTTCTTTATAATTTTCAGCCGATTTCTCACTTCTTCTTGCCAATCGATGAGAATCTCGTTTTGTGGCAAAAGTTTTGCTACCAATAAATCCTAAATGATATTCACATACAGCTAGTCGGACTGCGATGTGATTTTCTTACAAATGTTTCCTTTGGACATCCATTTCAAATTATGCTGTGCAAGCTTTCATTCGCATTCTGCGTAAGGCGTCGGGAACACCGTATCAATAGCTAATCTTCCGTAAGCCTCTAATAAACGGGTAAAACTTTCGAAAAGCACAATTCATTGAATGGTGTTTTGATGTTATCCTTATGGGACTCTGGTACTTGATTCTTTGCTTTGGCTGCTTGGAAAACCACCAGGAGAATGCCCCTTGGGGGCACTTGGAATGTTGAGAATTTTTGTCTGCCGAAACGGCGTGATAAAAGGTGCAAATATTGCTCTCTCATTGCCTAAAAAATGTTCAGTTGAAATGTATATTCTACTTATTTTTGGAAGCAATGTGTAGATATTCAATAACATGTGTATTTACGTGGATATTGTTTTTGTTCCTGTAAATGGCCTTGTAATATTCTGACAGTTTTCCGATTCTTTTGTTTAGTTGACCATGACTTTTCAGAAAGTGCACCTTACGTGCTTCTTCCTCTTTAACAAGCTTACATAGACTTCTGTACATGCCCGTCAAACCAAGCGTTATATTCTAGTGAGTCTTCGCCTAATTGAGCAGCACCTCATATGTATGACAATATTTTGTCATTATGTCAAAGTCAATGACGAATCCTGATTCGATGTCGATGACGCAGCCTACACCGTGCTTGGATTTGTAACCACGGGTATACCAACTGCCATCACAACTAACCGCAACGTCTATCAGTTCCTTGTTTGACTCCTTAAATTCTGTTGATGATATCATTACTTCAGACCTATAACATTGTTCTATTTCTGTTTTTGACTCATCTTATGATATCTTCGTTTATTTTTTCTAAATCTTTATCTTCTTTCTAGATGTTTCATAGGTGTGATCTACATTCATCTAAGAGTTTTTGCGTGATCTCATCAATGGAAAACTCTAATTCTTCTTAATAATTATCAAATGTTGACTGAGACAAAGAGTGTAAACTCATAATTGTAGAAAACTATTGTATTGCTGTGTATCCTTTACCAATAAATAAAAATGCCGTACGCAAATTTATGTCGAACGGAGCACGAGATGTGTCTTCATATTTGCACGTTTTGAACAATACGTTTCTGATTTGATCTCTTGTTTCAAGCCGTTGTTTTTAGAGTTTTCACATAATAATGCAACTTTGATCGCGAATCCATTTGATTGCATTCGGTTTACCTCAAACACCAACGATGATTCATTGTAATCGATACATTGTACTTTATGTAATAAAGGCTATTTACGTCGTTTTGTATTTTACTCACGTCTTCAAACTTTGCCAGTTTTAGGAAAAACATGGTTTGTATCCGAAGTGTCGTTTATTTCTGGAGCATAATTACTCTTCCCTAAATCAGCATTTTTCCATTGCTTTTGAGCTAGTTTTTAAAAGTATCGAGACCTCTTCCGAGAAGACATTTTATTACTTTTGATAGAAAACGTATTCACTTTATTATGAAGAGAATAATCCCATTCAAGAAAAAAATGTCAAACTCTCAAAGTTGTTTTTCGATATTCACTTATTATTGGATATTCTGATACATTAGCGTATTGCATAATTATAAATTTTTTTTTGTATTTATAAGGAAAGAGTATTTGTCATCTAAAGCTAGTACATTCAATACCTCATTTGGAAATACTACATTTGTGCAATTGGAAACCCATTTATGGTTTAGATGGATATTTAATTTCAAGTTTTTAATTTTAAAATCCATTCTATGAATATGGTAATATCTCAATCTACAATAGGTTAAATTTTGTGTAAAAAAGAACTTATAGTCAATCCAAAAAGGTAGAATATAAACCATATCATGAAATAAACAGATTTTATATTCAGATAATTGTTTAATCTTAATATTGATGTCAGACATTTCCAAATTCACGTATAATATCAAATCTATTATTTATTTTATATGAATGGAAAGTTCTATTAAGTTCAAATTCGAAATTGTATATATGTTTAGGAAGGATTTTTAATGAACGACACTTTAATAACAATATTCTCTGACTTAATAATTTTGGTAATTCTTTGGTAATATAAACCTATTCCTTTACGAGAGAAAAAGCGTTCCATCCATAAACATATTTAATATATTCAAGGAAAGAGAAAAACATCTTACTTCCCTTCAATTTAAAAGTAAATAATAATTGAAGTAATACATTGAATGTACTTTAATACAAAGAAATCATAATATTTATAAAAGTCACAATAGCCATAAAAATAAATAAAAACATATGCAAATATTCAGAAATTCAAACGAAAAATTAAAATAATATTTTGGTCAGGGATGTCTGACCCTCTTCAGAAAAATATAATTTAAAATTACTTAAACAACGTTAGAAAAAGAACCATGTTAGTTCAAATGTAGTTTAACCTCCGACCACAAAAAATATTATTCAAGACAAGGTTCAAAGACATATTGAAAAGGAAATCGCCAGTTATATAAGGGAGTTCCGAAAAGTTTTATTTTGAGAGATTGTGAACCCTATCGGAGAGCAGTTCAACTCTACACTCTTATAATATTAAGTAAAATTTTTCAATTAAGCAATCTATTATAAATTGGTGGTAAAGTAGATTGTTCGAATCTTACATTTATTGATTTTTTATTAGTTTTAATAAAATAATTATCTATTTCTATTCTTTTCGGATAATTACACTCAATTCCAAGAATTTTCACCTTAAAAAAATCAAAAAGCTGTGTAATGTTTATCGTGTGTAATGTTAAACTCGTGTAGTGTTTTTGTTCACCCATAATATTTCTTTGGTGTTCTTTTATACTGGTTTCTAATTTTCTCCGTGGTTGTCCTATATAAACACCATCGCAGCTCTTACATGGGATTTCGTAAACCACCTTGCTGTTTTTAAGCAAAGGTAATTTATCCTTGGCCGGTTTAATACCACCTATATGTTTATTAATAGGTTTTGAAACTAGACGCATGTTTTCCTTTTGAATTATTTCAGTAATCCCCTGTATATAAGGAATAGATGTAGTTTTCTTATATTTTGTTTTTTCGTATTTTTTATTATATTTTAACGAATTATAAAATCTATGGACCTTTTTACTAATATACTCATTAATTAATTCAACAGGATATCCATTTTCATGTAAAATATTTTTAATGGTATTTAAATTTTTCTTTCTAAACCGTATTTCAGATAGATGTAAAGCTCTGTCTATTAAACTCATATGGCGCTTAGTTTATAGTTCATCGGGTGGTTGGAAGCGAAGTTTAAATATCTTCCTGACCATGTATCTTTTTTATGATACCAGTTGGTGTCCAAAAAACCATTATCCTTTCTAATAATAGTTAAATCAAGGAAAATAATTATGCCATTTATTTCTATTTCATTAGTAAATTTCATTCTGTTTTCCAACCTTTGATTTTATTTAAACTATAGAATTTCTTTAAAGCTTCATCTTCCCCTTCGGAACCGCTAGTAATATGTCATCAACGTATCGGATATAAAAAGGAACTGTAAAATTTAACTTTTATAATAAAATCTCTTCAATGAATTCGATAACTAAGTTAGATATAACAGGTGAAAGGGATGAACCCATCGGTACACCAAAAACTTGTTTATAAAGTTTCCCTTGAAAATAAAACAATGTGTTATTTAACACTAAAAATATACCTTTCAAAAATTCAATTTACGGTAACTTTGCGTGTTCAGCTATATTAGACCAGTATTTATCTATTAGTAATTTTGTTAGTTATGTAGATACGTTTTGTAAAAAGTGATATTACGTCTAAACAGATGAATACATAGTTGTGTGGTACCGTATAAGATTTAATCTTTGTATGGCAATCCCAACTTTCAATTATGTGTGAGGAATTTTTACCAACTATTTTATATAAATGAGGAAGCTCGAGGAGTAACCGGGTTAGTTACTACCTCCTGGAAGACCTTACCAAGCCGAACCTTCCGTTCTGGCTAGATTGACATACCGTCCCTAATCGATCCTCTCGCTCTGGGTAATTGACAAATCAGACTATTATATGTATATATTCTTATCATTCAACGCATAGGCAATGCATCTCGCGTGCCTTTTAAACTCGCGCTAACTGACCAAGAAATTCCTACATTTGCTCAACTAGAAACATTTTTAAAACTTCGATCGTGTACACGTGAGCCCGCTGTCTGCTCACAACCTATAAATACTTCGTTGTAATGTACATCAAAGTCTCGTTTAAGCTTGATTAAATAATGTATGCAAGTTTCATGTTTGTCAATTATGCATCATAACCGAACATGCCGTAGCGAACGTACGTGCGTACATCTCGTGGTCGACACTATCCCTTATTGCATGTTGCAACCGACTCAAATATCTGGCACTCTCGCATCTACATCACAGCAGCCAGACCCCACACATGTGATGTCAGTGCAGTCGCACTTTAGTATTGTAAAGCTTGTGACCCCCTAAAAAAAAAAAACGAATCCCAAAATTTCGAAACAAAATAAAAATCCGAATCGAACCAGAAAATGCCGTCGATCGTAACCGCCCGAAACCGCAACGCCAACAAAATAAAACGTCAACCAACCGAATCCCTAAGGTCACAAAACCTTACGATGCGAAAGATGTTAATAATAAATAAGGGCGCCAGGCATGCCGAAGCATACCGAATTTATTCTCGGGGCTATGCTCAGCCCCGAGATCCCCTCGGCTCGGGAGAGTATTCGTGCGCAGTCAAAACTGAAACCAAAGCTCGGCGATATAAGATCGCGGTCATGACCATCGATGACGGGGTTCAAAACTACGATACGTCATTCGAGGTTCCAGACTTTGTCCCTCGGCAGAGGCGCTGCAGGACTTCTTAATCGCAGTTCCTTGCGACGGACTCAACCAGGACTTTTCGGAAGCGGCGCCTGGCGACGAACTCGACAAGGACTTTTTGCAAATCCGGCGCCAGGGGGCGACCTCCCCGGGACTTTCTAAGACGCCTTGCCCGTCGACGAACTCATCGAGGACCTCCAATACGCATTGCCTCGTGACGGACTCGAGCGGGACTTTCTACGCGGTGCCAGCCTAAACCCTGCCAAGGGACGACTGATCCACCGTCCAACTCAAACTCAATATTCAAACCCCACGACTCCACGACAATAACGCACAAAAAAACCCAAACATTATTCCCTCTGAACGGATCAAAGGCGACAGCAATGTTACTTTTGTTTAAATTATTTATTAATCCTTTTGGAGTATTATCAATGACGAGAACAGTTAGGTTCAATTTCATTAATGAACAATTTTAGTTTCCTTGAATAAGTCACGGACGGTAGCAATTTTATGTTTAAAGTGATTAAGGCGTATGTATTGTGTCCGACAAAGAACCGCTACCACGGGACAAGTCCGAAAACACGAATCTTTTATTACTGTTTATATATTTATTTGATGACGATACCCGCACTTCATCCACAGAAAGTTACATCCGCGAAAAGAAACAACGATGCTAATGAATTTGCGAAGAAACTAAGAATTACGGAAGAAAACGATATTTACAACGTCGCTATCACGTTGCATTAAGAACCCGGAACCATTTCAAGGATCACTTCAGCCGACAACGCGAGCGAGGAACTATTTACGAATTCCGGAAAGCTGTTATCGAAACGCACTATAAGAGAAAGCGGAGCCTTCCGAAATTAATCGTACCTGGACCGCCATCGATGCCCACCTGCCAAAGTCCAGGGATCCTGCCGTTGCTGCACACTGCACGAGAATGACCTTTCCTCGGCCGCCGTCGATGATCACGCGGCGTCGCCCACCCCGCGTTCCTCGAATGGAGCTCGCTAATTGGGTATCGCAGCACGTGGATCTTTCCGCGCTCTAGCCGCCGCTTGCCCCCTTTGCGCCTTTCCCTTACTACATATTCCCCTCACGCCTTCTGGAACCTTCGCGAAAATTCCAAAAGCGATATCTGGTGTAATAATCCATTGCGTTGATTCGTTTATCAACACAATAAATGACTTTGTTTATTCCTTAACCGGCCCACAAGGTGACAAAACCCGTCTACAACGTGAGCTCTGTTTACAATTATTGCCGAGAAATGAAACTACATAATATTATTTGCGTTGAGAAACACAATATATTTACGAAATTACCAGCACGAGAACCTTCTAAGAAAACGAATAATGTGCGTAATATACCCCTTCTCGGTGTTCTAATTTCTTTAATTGATTAAGCAGAATACGAAAACCTTTTGCAAATAACACAACTAACACAAATAAATAAATAATACTTCGTATTAAATAAATGTTAGATAAATGACAGTATTCACACAGAATATAATTAATAAAGCTACTTGTGAATCTCTGTAATTACTAAATAAAAATCATTTGATAGCCCGTTTAATATTACCCCTCTTCCCAGAAAAGATTTTCACTTAATTTAACTTACTTTAACTTACTCTAGCTTAATTTAACTTACTTTAACTTACTCTAGCTTAATTTAACTCACTTTAATTTCCCCTAACTTAATTTAACTTACTTTAACTTAATTCACGGATCCCTACTTAACGTAACTTTACATTTTACGACCCCGGAATCTCAACACTCACAAAGCAATGTAGGATATCTAAAAAATTAGCGCCTTCTCAGCAGTCTCGCCATATATAAAAGGATATCCTTATTCCCCGGATAAAGCTTCCCGGCAAGACAAAGTCATTTGTCAATCATTTCTACGGCACTCCGGCCGCCGTTGCTTGAAATCACAAAACCAAAACTCAAAACACCATACGAAACTGTAAAATTAGCGCTTTGAACAGCAGTCCTCCCTTATAGTGATCGTTATATTATGCAAAAACGCCTACCGCCACCGAATTTCCTTGATAGTCACAATTTTCTAACGACAAATAAAAGCAATGATATCAAAGGTATAGCGCCATCATAGCAGTCCCCCTCCCCGCATAAGAATGTCATTGACCCCCAGATAAAGCTTCCCAGCAAGACAAAGTCTGTACCGGTGCGAAGCGGTAATCCCTGGCCACGGGTCAGTACAGTAGCTTACAAAAATTAGCGCCACGAACGACAGTCCCCCCTATTATGGAGCTATGCCAACCCTTGGTTTGGAGCCATATCCTAAAAAAAAGCCAGCGCCACTACAGCAGTCCCCCCATTTACCCCACTGATGGGACCCCGCGAATAACAGTGCTAGGGAAAAATTTGTGCCACGATCGACAGTCCCACCATTATAGGCTCTGCAGCACTTCTTCGGATTGATTCCCGCGCAGATCCACAGCTGTAACGTGTTGCTATGTTACATACCCTCCCTCCTGGACCATGGCCGTTGAGAGACCCTTTCTCGCTCCCTGCACACTTGTTCAAAATGTACCATCCAGATAAATGTCAGTAACATCGAGACAATTTAAGCATTACAAAACACATACATTTAGAACCAATCTTATTTTATTAGTAGATTGAGGGTGAGTACTCAACTCACGGCACCTCATCTTACGTTGAGACAGCCTGGGCTTACGTAAGCCTGGGTGCTGAGTGCTCAGGTTAGTTGCCTACAAGATGACTGTTGCGAATGTAATTAATATCAGTTATAAGAGGTCGGGAAGGACAGTTAAGGATATTTTGTGCTTTCTCCTCCCTCTTCGGAATTTATTTTATTTTGTACCTACTGTAAGAAGGTAAGAACGGGAACCTAACACAGTAATTCACAACATCTTTCATACCAAACGATAGCCAAGCGGCATTCTCTTGTGATAGGTCAAAGGATAAAGGACAAGGCATGTTCCCCCACTTTAATGGCGAAAATACCTATTCGCGGGTGGGCTCTCGGATGCAGAGGTACAGGACAGAGACAGGACAGTGCAAGACAGAACTAGGCAGATACACACATAACACCCACCGAGAGCCAGTCCCCCCTACTACCACAGTATCGGTACCACCAGCAGATTCGGCGGTCTTTGCCATAGCGAGTCCGACGTCGGGCTTATCCCCTCTTTATGAGAGATAAGACCCACGACGTCCCGACCTCGGATAATAAGACGCTGACGGTACCGATAACTGACGAACGGGGTCGGCAGCGGTCCTAAATTCGTACCTTCCTCCAGCAAGGTTCCCCAGTTATTCCACAATGGACATAAGCAGAGAAAATTGCACGGACGGGGATTCGAACTCGAGACTGACGTCTTAGCCCGCACGATCATCTCGCCGCCTATTCTCTTGTGATAGCAATTAATATTTATTTATTGTCATTTAACTTAAAGTTCCCTTAAGATCCGGTGGAAGCCGGTAGCAAAAAAAGTCATTTTTGGGCGCATTGGCAACGAAAAATAAAAGAAAGCAAAAAAAAATCAGGCGTTATGGCCCAATCGTCCTTGCGGTAGCACAGTCTCACTAGATCACATCACATCATCACAATAATCGCGCACACATCACTACACTTGGCGGTCTTCCTCTTCGCCGTGGTGTCTTGGCTCCTTAGCGCTCATTGACACGGGGGCTTCGCGGACTTTTCAGTGCTACCACTCCTGAAAAACCTTAAGCTACCTATACCTCCGGGGGATAACGGAATTGTGAGAACCCAGGTCGCCACTTCAACGTCAATCATCGGTCGCGTAAGATTACCGTTGGAACTTACGGGTCACGCTGCTGAGGTTAATGCGCGTATTATCCCTAACTTGCGATTTTCAGTTATTTAGGGTCTGGATTTTCTACACCGGTTCAAGGTTATCGGCGAGTTGGAAAATTTTACACGATCCATGGAAGGAGACCCATCCCGTCGTTTCGCGTTCAAGTGGGATCCGCAACCGTTACCATCCAGCTACGTTCTTTGCGGGCTCCAATTGCTGCAACGCGATGAGCGAAAGTCACTCGAGACTGTACTCAAGGAATAGGTTCTTCCTGTTACTATTAACGCCGGTATAACGCACCTCGCAGAACACCCGATCGATGTGCAGGGACATCCTGCCATTCGTCAACGGGCATATCCGGTCTCGTATAGCGTAGAGCAGCATATATTCGCGGAAGTAGATAAGATGTTAGAGGCGGGAATTATCGAACCTTCCCATAGCGAATGGTCATTCCCTATTCTACTAAAATTCTCGATAAGTTGCGGAAAGCGTGCTACGTCTCGACTCTCAACTAGAGTCAGGCTTATTTTCAGTCCCCGCTCGTGAAACGGTCCCGCGCGGTTACCGCTTTTATGGTCCCGGGGAAAGGCTTGTTTCATTTTGTTCGCAAGCCTTATTGACTTACCGGAGCTCCCGCTACCTTCCAAAGATTAGTGGATAAGATTATTGGGCCCGAACTGGCCCCGCACTCATTCGCTTGCTTTGACGACATAATCGGGGTTACGGAAAGCGTGGAAGAGCATTTGCACTGGTTACGGGTAGTTTTACGACGATTGCGTGAGGCTAATTTGACCACTAACCTAGAGAAAAGTGAATTCTGTCGAGCCAGTTCGTGAAATATCTCGGGTTCATAGTAAATCCCGCGGCTCTACAAGCACTAACTATAGCACCACGGAACAAGAGTGCCTTGCGGTAATTTGGGCTATCGAGAAATTCCGGGCGTTCGTGGAAGGCGCTCTGCTTCACATGCCGGACGCGTTATCGCGTTTATACGAACATTCTACCACCGCAGAAATTAAGATTAAGGCCCTGTCGAATGAGGAAGATACCTGGTATACGCAACGCCAAAAATCGAGTGCGAGACAGTCCCTACTAACTTTCCCCAGTGGGGCATAGTCGAGAATCGTCTTTATAAACGTATTCCAAACCTACGAACCTCCTCGATGGTAGGTGATTTAAAAGAATGGAATTTAGTGCTCCCGGTGGGCGATCGCGCGCTGATTGTGAAGGAATTTCACGATGACCCTTGCGCCGGGCATTTAGGGGTTGGGAAAACTTACCGCCGGATACTTTCGGATTATTTCTGGCCGGGTATGTACCGCGACGTTGCAGATTATTGTCGGCGATGTCAAACGTGTCAGCTTACTAAGGTAGAACAGGGCTTGCCCGTAGGGCTCATGGGGTCTCGCAAAATAGAGGAGCCTTGGGCAGTGGATGCCGCCGATATCATCGGGCCCTTACCGCGTAGTAAATCCGGGTTCTGGTCGTGCAAGATCTTTTTTCGAAATGGGTGGAATTGACGGCGTTACGACAGGCTAACGGCAAGAAAATTGCAGACGCATTTGAAGGTACCGTTCTGTACCGATGGGGGGCGCCAAAGGGCGAATCCCGTGGAACGGGTAAATCGGGTAATTAAGACTGTGATCGTGAACTACCCGGGCTCTGAACATCATGATTGGGATCATCACATTCCCGAGTTTCGTTTTGCGTATAACACGGCGGTACATGCGTCCACAGGGTTCTCGCCGGCATTTTTGAACTTTGGCCGTGATCCACCTGCGGTCAATTCGTACAGGCGCCGCGTAGAAGCAGAAATTCCTTTTACATCTGCGGACGATGTAGGTTGGTCGGAGAGGGCAACCAAGATCGCGCAACTTCGAGAGTTAGTCGTTGAGAACTTAGCGAAAGCTCATACACGTCAGTCACGTTAGCACGCCCGGGGGCGGCGAGGACGAACATTTCAAGTCGGGGATCGAGTCTTGGCGCGTCAATTCGTTTTATCATCCGCCGAGAAAAATGTTGCTTCGAAACTTGCGCCTAAGTACCGAGGCCCCTACACCGCCACGAAGGTACTCTCATCCCGGGTTTGCGAGATAACTGATAACGCGGGTCGAAGAGTTTTCAAGATACACGTCGAAAAATTAAAGCCAAATCACGCACCTTTTCCGATTATACCTAACTCACAGGTCTCTCATTCTCACTCCTCACAGGCTAACTTTCACCAACCATAATTACCAAACACGGTAACAATTACGGCTCCCGCAACCTCAGCAAATAAAAAAAAATGGCACGATGCAATCCCGGGAATAACCCCTTTCCCGTTCCGTATCCGGACGCTGCCTCATCTGAGCCCTCCTCTTCGCAGGAGAACTCTGCGCCACGGCCATCGACATCCCATGGGACTACGAGGAAGACACCGGGTGAGACACCAGTAGTCGTCGTTGTAAGGTACCACAGCTCATCTGAGGACGGAGACTCGCCCGCTGCCGGGAAGGACTCGTGGACTGATCCCGAGGCGTACATTCGAGAACCCTTGGAACCCTTTCGGGAAATTATAGCCCACTGAGAGGCCCGACCTTATATACGACTTGTATAAGGTCTACCGCCGGGGGCGCGAAGAGATGCGTCGCCGTCATTGCTGGGCTCCGGGGTGCTTGAGGAATGTTCCCCGAATCACCACACAGGATGCTGGGGTAGGGCACATGTTTATCCGCAATTTCCCACCCACTCAGGATGGAGCAGCGCAGTCACCGGTCAGCACCAAGGTCGACGCCGCTACGCAGGACGAAGCCACTCCGCCACAACCTAGGGTCATCCCAACGGTCCAAGAGAGAACAACTCCATCCACAACCCGCCTCGACAACAGCCTCAAGCAGTGGTCCACGACCAAAATGAGATGCCGCCCGGATCCGCGACCGGAACACGGAAGCAGATGCCGATTTTATCGGCTTCTACAATATACCGGGACACCGTGAACGAGTGGAGGTCCTCCCGAGCTTCACCGGTTGTTGGAACTGCGGGATCCCGGAGCATGCCTTTTCAAAGTACCCCGCTCCCAAGCGTATTGTCTGCCGTCGCCGTGGCTTAAGGAATGTCACGTTGGCCCACTGTCCAAGGTGCGCGGTGGCGTGAATACAGGAGGGGCCATATATCAGGTCACTGGGTCGTAACGTTCCCCGGTCTACCATCCTGACTCCGGGCGATTTCATCCGTCCAAACCCTCAAGAGGAAAGCCCCATCAGCGCTAAGGAGCCAAGACACCACGGCGAAGAGGAAGACCGCCAAGTGTAGTGATGTGTGCGCGATTATTGTGATGATGTGATGTGATCTAGTGAGACTGTGCTACCGCAAGGACGATTGGGCCATAACGCCTGATTTTTTTTGTTTTCTTTTATTTTTCGTTGCCAATGCGCCCAAAAATGACTTTTTTTGCTACCAGCTTCCACCGGATCTTAAGGGAACTTTAAGTTAAATGACAATAAATAAATATTAATTGCTATCACAAGAGAATAGGCGGCGAGATGGTCGTGCGGGCTAAGACGTCAGTCTCGAGTTCGAATCCCCGTCCGTGCAATTTTCTCTGCTTGTGTCCATTGTGGAATAACTGGGGAACCTTGCTGGAGGAATGTATGATTTTGGGACTGCGGCCGACCCCGGTCATCAGTTATCGGTACCGTCAATGTCTTATTATCCGAGGTCGGGACGTCGTGAGTCTTATCTCTCATAAAGAGGGGATAAGCCCGACGTCGGACTCGCTATGGCAAAGACCGCCGAATCTGCTGGTGGTACCGATACTGTGGTAGTAGGGGGGACTGGCTCTCGGTGGGTGTTATGTGTGTATCTGCCTAGTTCTGTCTTGCACTGTCCTGTTAGTCCAGGAAATAGAGAACGGAGCATGCAGAAATTAATATCCGGAAAAAATACGTTCTTATAGGAAATTGAAAATAAAATTGAGTTTCTATTTCGTGCAACTCGATCCTGAATGGCGAACTTAACCTAAAAGATTGGCAAAGTTGCAAAAACAAGATCGGCGCTTAAGCGCAGATAGCGACGGCAGAGTAGCGTAGCTCGATCGCCCCGGTGCTTCAATTCATGCGCTCAAGTCGGATGAACCTTGAAAAAATGCAATGTCTTGACTTGTCGGTAACGTATAAAAATCATTTTGTACTTACAGTGGGGTAGCTCGAAGAGATAAACACGAAAATGCATTTTCTTTTACTGTATTCATCATACTACACTACCAAAAATTTCATTTTTTTTATAGACATTCTTGCTGATTACACTCATGAATAATCAATAACATGATAATCAACTAACAATTACCGTATTGATTTAAAGTACTGCACTAACATTTACCACGTTTCAAATTACATACCTAAAAATTATTGCAAATATTGTTGATTAAATAAATTTTATTTTTTAAATTAATATTAATATAATAATAGTAATAATACATTTATAATTTATAATATTTGTGATACTTATCGAAAAAATATTCAATTTTTTAAAGAAACATTTTTGCTGAATGCTTTAACTGTGTTGTGTAGTAAAAAACAGTAACGCCACAGTTATGGGTTTATTGTAAAGTACACAAAATACATGAAACATATTCACTTTTCAATTTCGTTTATGTACATAATTATTTGATCGCTAAATAGACTTTTTACTAATTATTATTGAACGACATTGTAACAGAATTGGATAATTATTGAAATAAAATGCATGTGTTGTAGAGTTTCAGACTATTTTCCGTCTTTTTGATACGTGGTCAACAATTTCCGTGTAATCTATGTCTAATTGTTGTAATTGGATGTTTGCGGTCGCAACGTTATTTAAAAAATAAAATTTATTTAATCAACAATATTTGCAATAATTTTTAGGTATGTAATTTCAAACGTAGTAAATGTTAGTGCAGTACCTTAAATCAATACGGTAATTGTTAGTTGATTATCATGTTATTGATTATTCATGAGTGTAATCAGCAAGAATGTCTATAAAAAAAATGAAATTTTTGGTAGTGTAGTATGATGAATACAGTAAAAGAAAATGCATTTTCGTGTTTATCTCTTCGAGCTACCCCTCTGTAAGTACAAAATGATTTTTGTACGTTACCGACAAGCCGAGACATTGCATTTTTTCAAGGTTCATCCGACTTGAGCGCATGAATTGAAGCACCGGGGCGATCGAGCTGCGCTACTCCCACTCCAGCCGTCGCTATCTGCGCTTAAGCGCCGATCTTTGTTGCTCAATCTGTCATGTTCTTAATTGGTTTAGGCCATTGTAATATTTTTTTTTTTCAAAATATAAGTATTCAACAGCAACATCCAACAGGCCCGACGCTGTACATTGTTTATTGCGTCTGCTATATTTATTTTAAAAAAAAATGATCTCGGCTCCAGTAGGTCGTACGAACTTTTTTTTTTAAATTCGTCAAAAAATATCTGGAATACATTTCCGTAACCATCTTCAGTGTTAGATATAAATTGACTAATTGATTGCCAAAAAACCGTTAAAAAAAAAGTACGATTTTTTGTAACTCATTTTTTGTGCATTAAAATGAAAAAATTCGTTACAATTTTTCAATAATATGAAACTGCAGCTCTTTACGAAGAAAACAAGCCCTTATTCGTTGCTCTACGATCATCCTCTGAGCAGATTTCGCCAACTTACGAGCGCATCTTTTTCTCTAAAAATCGATATATCTCGAAAAATAATCGATATTTTTTAAAATTTCAAAAACGCACTTTTTCAGCTTTTCATACGCTACATTTCCATACAAAACTTTATACAACTTTATAACTTGTAACAACTTTATAGCGGTAGCGGTTCACGAGATCTAGAGACACCGATTTTTGCCGTTTTTTTCGATATATCTCCAAAAGTACGCCACCTAGCGATAATTATCACATGAACAAATTTATACATTTTTTTTGATATCTACAACTTTCTCATTTAACTTTTTTCCATTCCTGCTACAGTTTTCGCGTTATTTACGAAACACATGTTTTTGCAACTTTGCCAATTTTTTTTAGGTTAAGTTCGCCATTCAGGATCGAGTTGCACGAAATAGAAACTCAATTTTATTTTCAATTTCCTATAAGAACGTATTTTTGTTTCCGGATATTAATTTCTGCAAATTTAACATTGGGCCGTGACAGGTTGCCTGGACTATGTACCTCTGCACCCGAGAGCCGACCCGCGAATAGGCATTTTCGCCATTAAAGTGGTGGAACATGCCTTGTCCTTTATCCTTTGACCTATCACAAGAGAATGACGCTTGGCTATCGTTTGGTATGAAAGATGTTGTGAATTACTGTGTTAGGTTCCCGTTCTTACCTGCTTACAGTAGGTACAAAATAAAATAAATTCCGAAGAGGAAGGAGAAAGCACAAAATATCCTTAACTGTCCTTCCCGACCTCTCATAACTGATATTAATTACATTCGCAACATTCATCTTGTAGGCAACTAACCTGAGCACTCAGCACCCAGGCTTACGTAAGCCCAGGCTGTCTCAACGTAAGATGAGGTGCCGTGAGTTGAGTACTCACCCTCAATCTACTAATAAAATAAGGTTGGTTCTAAATGCATGTGTTTTGTAATGCTTAAATTGTCTCGATGTTACTGACATTTATCTGGATGGTACATTCTGAACAAGTGTGCAGGGAGCGAGAAAGGGCCTCTCAACGGCCATGGTCCAGGAGGGAGGGTATGTAACATAGCAACACGCTACAGCTGTGGATCTGCGCGGGAATCAATCCGAAGAAGTGCTGCAGAGCCTATAATGGTGGGACTGTCGATCGTGGCACAAATTTTTCCCTAGCACTGTTATTCGCGGGGGTCCCATCAGTGGGGTAAATAGGGGGACTGCTGTAGTGGCGCTGGCTTTTTTTTAGGATATGGCTCCAAACCAACAGTTGGCATAGCTCCATAATAGGGGGGACTGTTCGTGGCGCTCATTTTTGTAAGCTACTGTACTGACCCGTGGCCAGGGATTACCGCTTCGTACCGGTACAGACTTTGTCTTGCTGGGAAGCTTTATCTGGGGGTCAATGATATTCTTATGTGGGGAGGGGGACTGCTATGATGGCGCTATACCTTTGATATCATTGCTTTTATTTGTCGTTAGAAAATTGTAACTATCAAGGAAATTCGGTGGCGGTAGGCGTTTTTGCATAATATAACGATCACTATAAGGGAGGACTGCTGTTCAAAGCGCTAATTTTACCTCGTTGCGGTACCCCCCCCCCCATAAAAATATCATTGAGCCCCATGTAACCCCCCAGAGGGGGAGGACGTGTGGGCCCCTTCTGAACCCCCCGCCAGAAGTGTGGAGCCTGCTAGTTCCTCCCCGGGAAGGTTGCCGTTCCTGGGACAGCTCGAGACAACCTCAGCGAGTCGGCTGGAAGGCGTGGACTACCCACCACACTGAAAGGTCCGCTACGGGCATGTGGTCGGCCCCGAGGGACCCGAGACAAGTGGCTTCGGCTGCGCCTGTTGAGATACCCCGCGCAAACGGGGCCGTTGAGCCGGGCGGCTGAAGACCCTGGGTAGGGGGTCCGACGCCGCACAATCTAAGCATGGGCCTCTGACACGGCAGAGGTCCATGGAGAGCGCTTCGGCACATTTTGGAAGACGTGAGTGGCGACCCACCGTCCCGGGACGGTGGCCGCACAGGTTCAGCATGCAGGGGGGGGGGGGGCTTCGGCCCTTAGGGAGCTGGCGACCCCGCATACCATCGAGCTGGGCAACCAATCCCGCGTAGGCAAGTACTCAACTGGAAGAGGGCTGGTGTTTGAATTATGGCCAGTCCTCGCAATGACACACCAGGTCACAAAACGGTACTCTCGGGGGCTGTTCCAAGCGGGGTGACCTTCGGGGAACCCTTTCAGCCATTGGTGTTGGACTCGAGCGGGTAGTGGTTTCAAAATCCAGCACGCTGGGCTAGGGGCATTCTGATAGGACTGGAAGGGCTCTCCCGGGTCTGTGAAGGTCTCGCTTGCTCCGATGTGTAAGTTGCAATGCAACTGGAGTGCGACCCTGCAGAGTGTCGTAGGGATTAGAAAGGTCCTCTGCTCACCGAGGAGCTGGAGAAGTCTTGCCACTTGGAGAGAGATTTGGTAGAGGCCCCGGAAGAAGGGGTCTCGCGTTAGTCCGGGCCTATCCCGGCTCCGCGCCATGGGGCCCGAGCCTTAAAGCCTTGCGGCGGGTAAGGCTCGGTCAACAAATAACGAGGTGACGAATGACCCCCATGTAAAGCCTCCCGGCAAAACAAAGTGTGTATCGGTACGGAGCGGTAATCCCTGGCCATGAGTCAGTACCGTAGCTTACAAAAATTAGCGCCACGAACGACAGTCCACCCATTATAGGCTCTGCAGCACTTCTTCTGATTGATTCCCGCGCAGATCTGTAGCTGTAACCACGTTGTTGTCACGTGACAAGCTACTAACGCAGGTGATAGTCGCAACTGCTTGGGTAGATATTATCGCGAGTTCAAAATGTACCTTAAAGGTGAGATTGATTTTAGATAATGGGTCACCCCATACTTTTATATAACAGGATCTCAACCGCATTTTCTAGAATCTAGAATGCCAATTAGTGTATTGCCGATAGGTTCCACGTCTCCGATGCTCAATGATAATGCATATATTAAATAACTTAACATCGCAAAAGCCTCAGTGTGCGTGCTCGCTTGACTCATGGCCACATCTCGACGGCTGACATTAACTGAATCGCAACCGGACTACTTCGATTCTCTTATTAATCGGATCAGATATGCATCCCTATGTCCTTCTAGACTATATACGGCGGCATAAATGTGATGGGCAGGTGGTTGGTTGTTATCTGGAATCACAAACTTTAGTTCAATTCAAGTGGCAGACTATCTTATCTGCGCACGTCACGTACACTCTTCTGATACTGTAAATAGAGCTCTTACTCAATGGTATGAGATGGATGAAATCTCCGGGCAATACTTATCGCCTGATCACGCTAGCGAAGAGCTTTTTCCCGAACCCATGGCCATGCCGTTTATGGTCGACGTATTGTATGACTTCCGCTTGAGGATCTGGGTTTCATTGAGATTGTTAATTCGCACTCCCGTGCACAACAGTGCCCTCTCTCATTTGGACGTGTATTCAGGCGATCATAGCATGTTCCGGAACGAGACGAACCAGGCGATCACAGCATGTTTCGCAAGAAGATGTTCAAGTCCGTTAAACAACTGAAAGTTCTTGGCGTCTCATGGCAACCTGCGATCATCACTTATTGTTCGACCCTCTCGGGTCTCTACCTTCTGTTCTCATCACCACTAACATCTCTATGAAAACACGCCGGGCTTGTTCACTTGATTAAGAATCGGTACTTCCCGGATCTCTTTTTCGACATGGCACAACATTTATTAGTTACTTCCAATTCTCAATGACCTCTCCGTCTTAGTTTCAGTCCAACACACTCCATTCAAGTAAACCGATTTTCATTTACAACTGTTTCGTATGGACTGCAGATCCTGAAAAATGCTCATTGGGCGTTCCCAAAGACCGAAGCAATTTCCTGGATCGATGCGTCTATAATTTTTGCATGGCTGTGTAGTGAGAATGCAGGAAATCAGGCAACGCGCGGTTTTTCATTTACTGATAACTTAAGCAATCCCTTGTGGTAGAGCGTTCCCCAGTGGCTCTCTCAAGATTATGATTATTATCCTCGAATTCTGCCTGAAAGATGACGCGTCATTACAATCCAAAATCACAGTGGCACCTGTTGCAATACATGCTGCGCTTGCGGTGGAATATGCTGTCCGGTTTTCGTTATTACCGCGAATAATTTATGTCGTAGGGCGGATGAAAACCTAAATATCATCCAGCTCGTCGGCTCACGTGTGCAATTGCTACGTCCGAGGTACTTTCGCCATCCATTTATATTCTTGCTTTAGTCCAATGCTCACGAATAGGAATCCTTGCCGACTGCCCAATGAAGCCGCACGGTCAACTATAGTTTAATTGTATGATTGTTGTGCATACATATCAAATAGGTTCACGTGATTACGTATCAATTCAACACAAGTACCATATTCACAATAAGTTTGAATAGTTTTCAACGGGCAAATAGACGTTAAATAGACGTTTTATTAGTAAAAATGCATTAAATTTACATTGGTCTTAATTAGTTATAATATTTCTTTGTCAATAAGTATATTCATGATTATTATTCTACATGACTGCCTGTTTTATAAGTACGTAAAGTATAAATAATAGTATAAGTTTTCAATTCATTCTATCATTATTATGATGACATAATTATTCCATTACTTAAATTTACATTTCTATTATAAAATACTGTTTTAATTGCTTAGTACTTATTTTATTTATAGATGTATTTGGAAGCTCATTTGAAACCAACTTGGGATTGGCTTTTGACTGTGATGGATGCGACAGAAGCTCAATTACGGTTTGGCGTATCATTGACTCGGAGTGCGGACCCAACTCATCCAGAACACCCGTTTAATAGTTCACCTTCCATGTCGGGTAGTAACTTCACAGGCTTATTGAATTCAGCTGCACTGTCCTTAACATTACAGGGTAATTCTGGTAGAAGTACTCGTAGCACTCTCGCCACAAGTTCCAACATTTCTTCAAATCAAGGTTCAACACGATTAACTGTTGGGTTTACAGGTGTCGGAGAGCCAACTCGTAATAGCCGAGAACGAGATAGTAATTATTTTTCTTATAATACTTATCTATATAAATATGGCCAACATACAGGGTTTTAAATGTGCTATTATTAGATAATTAATTAATTTTGAAAATTATACTTTACTTTTAAAGCTTTGTAACATATTCAATATAATTATACGCACTATAAATGCAGTTGAAAATCTATGAGACTTGCATCTGTATTTAATCCAAAGAGAACTGTGATCACTAATGTATTTTTTTTTATTAAATAAAGCACTTACTACCTCTAAGAAGAGGTTGATCGACTACAATAACTTATAACATTACATTATCTTAGATTTTGAGATTGCAGCTCTCAAAATGCTAATTAAAACATTATAATTTATGGGAACCTGAATATTCGTATTACGCAGATTATCCGTGAGTTTTTTGCGTTGTTCACAATAGAGAGGGCAGTTCCAGAGTACGTGTGACAGATCTTCCGATGATCTACCGCATGAGCACAGAGGAGGGTCTTTTATTTTTATTTTGGCTAGAGAAGAAGCTAGATTGTAGTGATTGGATTTACACCTGTCCATGGTGGTAGTTATTGGGCGGTCAAGTTTGTTTATTGGAAAACCATGGTTTTTTGTTGTTATTGTGCAAATTTGTGAAGTATTCAATTCCTTTCGTTAGGCCTTGATTAGTTACGGTGTTCAAGGTAACCAAGGTACGCCTGTCTCTTAAAAGGTACTTTCAGGTCTGTAAAGGGTACCGGTGGGAGCAGACTATTATTACAACGAATGAGGAATGCTTCTTTGGCTAATGCACCAACATCCTCGTTTCCTTCAATTCCTAGGTGAGATGACATCCATATTAATTTAATTTCTTTCTTCTCGAGAAAGTTAGAGAACTCTTTTATTTTGTTCTTTATTTCGTAAATGTAAAGGTTGGTTTTGATGTTCAGACTGGGAGATTTCAGAGCGAGAAGAGCACTAAGAGAGTCCAAGAATATGAAGATGTTTCGATGTTTGTTTTTCAGTGCTATATCTAAAGCAAGGGAGATGGCCGCACATTCAGCTGTGAAAATTGAGGCTTGTGTGGGAAGACATAAACTGGTAGTACACCAGGATTGTGGACATATGCAAGCTGCACTTGTGCATGGAGCATTTGCATTTTTGCTTCCGTCCGTATAAATAATAGTATGATTATTCATGCCATAGGAGGCTATAAATTGGTTAAATAGAATAGTAGGAGCATTTGAATTTTGTAGAGCCAAGCCAAATTCGGTGTTTACTTCTATACTATTTATGTTCGTCTGAAAGTCGTGTTTGTAAAGGAGGTAGTTATCAGATGACATGATGGGTAAGTCAAGTTCACTTATTGCATCTATACAGTGAACTATCATTCGTTCAATTGTTCGACCATTTGCTCTGTGTGCGTTGAGACATTTCATGAATTCCTCGATGGATTTGTGAACAAGTAGACTTTTATTGGATTTAACCTTGGAGACATAGGAGCAACCCAGAAATTTGACTCTATCGCATATTTGAAGTAATTTTGACTCGGAGAGCAATATGTTGTTTGGGGTGCTCATGCGATAACCTAACGCCAGTCTTATCGCGTTGTACTGTAGTTTTTCTAATTTTTGAATTAATAGTTTTTGTGTGTGGTAATAAACAAACGAGGCGTAGTCTAATATGGAACGGATATAACTTTTATATAAGATGAGGACTGTGGAGGGGTCCGATCCACACCAGGCTCCTCTTACAAGTTTTATTATGTTTAAAGCTTTAGTACATTTTTTTATTGTATTGATAACGTGTTCATGAAAGTTTAGTCGAAAATCAAATGTGACGCCAAGAAATTTTACAAAATGAGTGGATAGAATAGAAACGCCTTCTACATTGACCTATATCGCTCCGGGTTGTATACCTCGTTTATTAAAGTGAACTAACTTTGTTTTTTGCGGAGCAAGTAATAATCCAAGTGTCTTTAGGTTGGCATTTACTACTTTAGTTGCTTTTTCTAGTAGATTTTTAGAAGATTTGATATTTTGTCTTTTTACAAATAGAGCACAATCATCTGCATATTGTAGAGGGGTTACGCTTTTAGGAATACCGGTTCCAATGTTTCTGATGTAAATACAAAATAACAAAGGACTGAGGACCCCACCTTGAGGGACCCCCTTATGTGTAAGCCTTACTTCTTCTCCGAGACTATCCGAGTAAACAATTCTTTCGAACGTCAGATGTTTAATCGCCTCTGCCTTGACTCCTGTCTTTTCTATAGATGTTAAATCCGGCGTAATGAAAGTTTGATGCTCGCGGATTAGTTTGTGATAGCCAAGACTCAGTGCATGCGAAAATTTGCGTTTGTTGTAGTATCTTAGCAAGCTCTTCTCGTTTATTGACTACACTCTGTGGATTCCAATAAATTATGTTTATATTACTAGTGTTATTTGTATTAACTTGGTTTACATTGTTGTTATTGTTTGAGTTAGCCATTTCACATATTTGTATATTTACTCGAGCATACTGACTTCGAAGCTTTCACTTTCCGAATGTTTTTTTAATTATTTTGATTTTATACGTGCGATTCTGGCTTTTAAATTCTTTTGTAACATTTGGGGATATTCTAGGTGAAGCATTTCGATAAGAGCTTCTGTGTCATCAGTGTATTTTTTAGCAATGTTTATAATATCTGACTGTCCGTAAGTTTCACTCAAAAACAAAGAAGAATTTTTGAAGTTCAGCGGTAGCTTACTATTATTCTCGCTGTGTTTGTCTATTATATCTTTGATGTTAGCAAGAGACTTTTTATTCGTTCTGATTTTCTTTTTCTGCTGTTCTACGTTCTTTACGGGACGGTTTCTTGAATGGCAGATCTGCTTGTGAGTTTTCTTGTGAGGTTAACCTTGGGAAGGGTGTATCTTCTGAAGTAGCCAAACTGGGGGCTGGTCTTTTTGCAGATACAGTGGCTGTTTCCGAATTGGGCAATTCTTGTCCTTTTCCTTACGCATTTTGTTCCCTCGAAACTTGAGTTTCATTTTGAGGACAGGCTTTTGCAATGTGCTCATGCTGTTTGCATAAGAAACAATGGGCAGTTTCTGTACTCAAATATATCCAGTGCGTTGTTTCTTCGTAAACTATTTGCAGGGATTCCGGAAGCAAATAGTCTTCTTCTTTTATATAGACTTGCCTACGGAAAGACATGATATGGGAGCGCCCTGGTTTTGAGGAAGATGCTTTAATGGAATACATTTTAGACGCGGGGGTAATTCCTTTTTCTGTTAATACCTCAATGACTATGTCGTGTGGAATAGATGGGCTTACATTGGATATTACGACTCTTTTGTTTTTTTCTAATACGAGTTGAATAGGCAGGAGTTGATGATTTACTTTCAACTTCGAACTTGTACCTCGGCGTTCTGCCTGCTGTCCATGTATATGCAAACTCGAGCTCCCGAAATTTTAGAGATAAATTTTACTTTATTAAGATTAATGATTTCTTCCAACGCATCTAAATACTCGTCTATAGTGGAATTTTTAATGGATTCGACAATTATAGTCTGATCCTTACTGGGTGTAGAAAAACCTTGTATGGCTGCTGCAGCCTAAGTTCGCTCGAAATTTGTCGCTTTTTCAGAACTTTGGGTTACATTATTAGCTAGGCCCCTGGTGTCAGAAGCCATGACTACAGCTTGGAGAGGGTTTAGATACCCCTTAGCTGCTTGCTAAGGAGCAGCAAAAAGTTCTTTTCTTTTTTTTTTCACTATTTAATTTTTCACAAATCACAGTCACTTTCGGTCCTTGAAACACAATAACTATCCGACCGAACGAATAACGGAGCAAAACAATAACACGTCTGTTCGGTATGTTGTCTAAAGTACGACTCCATCACTAATGTATGTGTCTAATTGTAGATATACATATTATGACAACCTGAGTAATAGGCACAACAAATATATATATCTTCCGTTGTGGAATCTGTGAGGACTTCGAGTGGTGCACCCCCCCCCCCCTTCCAGAGCCCAATACCTAATTGACCACAGCACAGCGGTGCTTATAAGAACCGCGGTGTTCCATATCTAATAAAATTTCGACCTCTGTGCAATCTACTTGGGTTAAGTTTCTTTTAGCGCGGGGTCGGGAGGGACGCTGATCCCTCCCCCAGCATACATTCGGCGTTGGACGTGAACAGTGAAATTTTTGAAAAAATTCACTTGAAACTGTTTATTCGGGTTTTCTTGTCGGTGATGATGAATCTGTTTTAGTTTTTAGAAATTCAAAAGGACGGATTCAATATGGCGGGTTATTTGTCAAAAATATTTAAAATTTACATTGAATTTGTGTTTTGAAGGATTTTGTTGGTAGCTAAATACTAGTGTGACATTAGATATTCTCAATTAAAATTCTAGCGGCCGACTGCCATGAGCCAAGGCTCTAATTGCGGTGCCACTACTACATTTAATCATTCATTACTTTTAAACTGTTAATCTGCTATTATTACTGTTCCGGACTATAGTTCGTACCTCGCCTTATCATATAGTTACATTATAATTTTCTATAATATTTAAGCTGTTATAATAGATGTCAGGTTGCAAGTGGGATGAGCGAATATCGTATTTAACGCAATACAATATTCGTACATCCTGTGTACGGTTACTACGTGGTCCGAGCAACCACAGCAGTTAATTCTTCATAAATTGCTTAAATAATTGTTCGAGGAAACTGTAAGTAATTTTCGATGGCAACCTGCTAGCGTTTGCAAATCGCACGGCCACACTTTGTGGCGATCAGCACCCTAAAGGAGCTGTCGTTGGCGGGTTTCCAGCACGAAAACTGCACATCACACGTGTGAACGGATGGACAATCCGTCTTCATCGTCAAGGGATCCCGAAAATCGCGATAGTCTACAGTCAGTCAGATCACCGAAAGCAGAGAGGCAACTTCGGGTCGCTCACCACGTTTCGCGCGAAAGACCTAGATCGCGAGCCACTAAGTCCAGTCGGGACATAGCCGATTTCATACATCTAAACCGGGCTCGGCGATTTGCCTTTGGAAGTCATCTGACTCGTGGCTTCCGAACGATGGGAAAACCGACTGCGCGCTCCGGTTGTTCACTATAGCGCTAACTTTGGGATATGACTTCAAAATTTCCAATTATTCAAAAATAAAAAATGTTGATAATACATTCTGAAAAAATTCAAGGGTATTTTCGACTTATTCTAGAATATAATTGCTCATATAAAATTTTCTCTAAAGTCCATATAGTTCTCAAGAAAAAAAATTCTTAAATTTTGAAAAGGAATTTGTAAACGCAGTGGCCATTTTGGATCTGATATCAAAAATTTCAAATATATACCCGTGTATCTTTTAAGTACCACTATCGAGTGCACCCGTGAAATATTTTTTAGCTCACTCAAAGTAAGGTATTGATTGATTGAAACTCGATTTTTGTTAAAAAATGTGTCAAGAAATCATGTTTTTCTACTATATATGTCAAAATCATATATAGATTCAATTTTTTTTTAATTTTCTTATTACCAATCGAAAGAGCGGTCTTGAAAATGATTTCGTATTGAAAATTTTTTGGTATTGAAAATAACGGTTGAAGTTGCAGTAAACTTTCTGTGCATTTGGGCATTAATGGGTTAATGAACAACATTTTTGCTGAAAGTTTCGAATGCTCGAAATTCGCTCGATAAATGAAGCACATGAAAGCACAAAAACGTATATTTTGCAGTTGTTAAAAAAAAACTGCAATAACTTATTTTTTTACTGATATAATCGATGTTCCTTCAATAGACGCGGAAAACTTTAACGATCAATTTCGTTTTTTATTCGTTTCAAAATTCTCAAAATTGGCTATGTTATAGCGAGTTGAACTAAAGAATATTTACGAACCGGCCACGCGCCGCTTTCCTTTGACGGTACTGTAAAATCTAGAAAGCCACAATTGAATGTCCCTTACTGCTGTGAAATATACCAGGAATCGAACTGGATTATACTAACTTTTCTACGTGTTCTCGGTTTACTCAGAAGCTTAGAAAAATTCACTGTCCAGTTATGTCCGTGTACCATATGGCTATATGGGCGATTTTTCAGAAACAGATCACTTTGATTCTTTGCTTAATAAATTTCTTCTCGATTCAGTTGAAATTATCTGGTTTTCATTCATTTGAACAAAAAATTTATATGTAACGTTTGTTTTTGAATTTTTATCTTTGAGCTGAAGTTGAGAATTTGATGAGTTTTTTGAAGTTTTGTTCATTGTACATATAAAAATCACAATTAAATGCAAATCGGAACTAATTAACAATATCTCTATCAAATTTATATCATAAAACAATATAATTTACGTTTTTTAATAATGTCTCAACTCTGGCCCTGCTTGAAACAACCGGTCAGCCTTGCTACGGTACTGCACTCTAAGAAGCATAAAGCCAATCAGTGCATCGCTCCCCAATTTTTTCTATCCTCTCCAGCTTTTCAATTCAAATCTCCTTTTTTTGAACATTGATAAGCAGGATGTCAGGTCAGGACAACATAGAGACCGATGTTGCAATCCTTTTGGTGTTTTTAACCACAAAGGTAAAAATTTGCGAAAAATGTTAGCTTGTTTGAAACGGAAATTTCCTGAGCTTCCTGATTCAGTTAAGGTTTCTTCTGAATGCAGACAAAACAAACATGAGTCTAAAATTCATAAAAAAGATTCGGAAGCGTCAGTACATCAATTAAATAATAAAAAAAAGGATAAAGGAAAGGAATTATCCCCCGCTTTAATGACATTTTTAGCCTATTCGCGGGTCGGCTCTCGGGTAGATAGGTCGGACAAACAATCGAAGACATTTACAAGACAGTACATGACAATACAAGGCAACACTCACCCACAGCCAGCCCTTAGGGTGGGGTGGGGGAAAACAATAAAACTTAAATAGGAATCTCCATTTTTTATTGCAGATTTGGATTCTCCGTAAAAAAAGTACACCAATTTGACCTCTTTGAGAAATATCTCGAGAACTATGCACAGAATCAAAAAAGGAGTGGGATGAAAGTTGTCCGACGCGAAGGGGGGCATCCAGTGATAATGAAATCGACCCTCTCCCCCGCCCCCTGAGGGAGGGCGGACGGGGGACAATAAAACTTAAATAGGGACCCCCCATTTTTTATTGTAGATATGGATTCCTCGGAAAAAAGTGCACCAATTTGATCGACGAGTTTTTGCGTTTTGGTTCGATGATAAAAATGCAAATGTGTAAAATATCGTTACAAATTGAGAATGTCACCAGAATTCGTTTCAGATCCAAGAAAGTAAAGTAGACGGATTTCATATTTTTAAAAATGATATGTAATGACTCATTATTTAACCCCCACCCTCACTTTCTCGGTGTGTAAGGGGGAATAATTTCAAGGCTTCACCGTGAAGCCCTATTATCAATCTTTTATCCTTCTGACAAATTGATCAGATGACAGCTACAGATAATTGATTTGCCGCAAGGATATCCCATGGCCCGCTAGTTAGTACTTTTAACCCTTCCATCCCACTGTGGGTCCAGTGGACCCACGGCTCAGTCGCGCTTCGATTTGACTGCCTTAATACTGGAATCGGGACTTGTGCCACCAACTGTCGTTCATTCGACACCTCTACTATAAAATCCAACGAAAATCATCCCCGTTTAACGCTCAGAACGCGTATGGAGGTGGCCGGACATGCGTCGGGAAGTTCACTGGGTCCAGCGGACCCATAAAGGGGACGGACGTAATTTTTGCAAAAAAAATAGTGCATTTTGTTTTCTTCGTTTTTTGGCGTCAGGGGGTACAATAAAGTATTAAGTGTAGAAATAAATAATTTGGTAAAAAAAACGGTGTCAACTTTGCCCAACCCGGTCCGATCGGAAGACAAAAATTTGCAAGAGTAAAAGTATTTTTCCACTTCACATTATTAAAAAGTATGTACAAATAAACAATTAAAATTGTAATTCATTTATAAATATAGCTAAAATTTAATTAGACCTCTGCCTTATTCGTTTATTTTCTATACGCACGTTTTGTGTAAATCTGCCAGCTTCAATGTTCAAAATAAATACCTTTTTTGCGATGGATGCTATTGCACAATTTTTTTCTTTATTCGGGCATATTTCCTGAGTATCCAGTTAAAATTTTACCTAAAAGAATTGAAAAACAAAAAAGTTATGCTTTTTTAAGTGAAAAAAGTCATCTTTTCCACTTTCACACATTCTCTATTTTTTAAACAATGTTAATTTTTTTTTAAATTTTGTTATGCCTTACATATACTTTCTGATACATCTGAAAATGTCCATGAATTTTTTTAATTCGATATAATTAAATGCGTAGCGAGAATCCACGTTTTTATCGCATGGGTCTACCGGACCCAGTGGGGGATGGATGATTGAATTAGGAAGTGGGGGATGGAAGGGTTAAATCGCCGCAATACACTGAGAGACCGAATTAATTAAAATTTAGTATTATTTTACCCAATTTTAATATTTTTTATATTAGAATAGGGAAAATTTGATCCCTTTATGAAAATTTAATATTAAAAATTTAAATATTAATAATCTCCATTCGAAAAATTATGATTATGAATAATTGATATTCTTCATATTAAAAATGAAAACTGATTACATTAAAAATTGTGCATGCAATATGAAAGCAGTTTTATAAATATGTGAAGTTTTCTACCTTCAATAAAATTACATTTTATGTTTTAAATTTATTATTTAATAAATTAAAGAGGACATCACGTAATCCATTAAAAACGCGTGATGTCCCTTCATTCAGCTCATTCATTCTCTCTGTGTAAGTTTTTGGCGAAATGAGAATAAATAAGCTGAGCATTGACGGTCAAACCAACTTCTATTAAACAAAACGAAGTGCGACATCGTTTGGAGATTTCGTCGCCATCTGCCGGACCCCGAGAGAACTCATGTGGTTTCATACATGTACATCGGTTGCATTTCGGCCATCACCGGCGCCGGTTCTATTACATAACGCTAGGGGGCGACATAACTCGAAAATAAAGTAGCATATCATTTTATATAAAATGAGTTGAGTCACACGTAACCAGTTTACCTATTTATATTTTTAACCAGTTCGCCATTTTGAATTTTGAAAAACTAACTGCAGATTCGTAATCAGCGACCCCAAAAACCCCCGAGTAGTTGTCAATTCCTTCTGAGTGCCCGCGCGCATGCGCATTTCGTTCTCATTACTCCCGTGGAACGAAAAGTGCTGCCCGCGGGAATAATGGATGCGGCCAGGAAAAAACTAGCGTATGCTTCACGAGAGGAATGCCGTGAGAGGGCTGCCCTCGCTTCGCTTGCGTATCAAACCTCCCACTCGGGGATCACGCTCTTTCCTCCCTTAAAACATAATATACTACTTTTCACACAACCAAATCCATGATTATTTTTCAGATAATTTCCATTGTAGCGGCTAGAAAACACATTACAAGAATAATATAAAGTCAAAGAAAAACGAACATATCGTAGTGGTCGCATTGAATTGTATTTTTAAAATAAAATACGTCTACTATTATTTATCAGATGTGATGTGAATTCTGGAGACTTCGAATTTTAGGGATTTTTTACTTTCGCTTTTTGTCGACGACAGCGTCACCTGTGAACCATAATGAAATAACTCCTAGGTCAAGTTGGTGTACTTTTTTTCGGAGAATCCAAATGTGCAATAAAAAATGGAGGTTCCTATTTAAGTTTTATTGCCCCCCCCCTCCGCCCTACCTCAGGGGGCGGGGGAGAGGATTGATTTCATTATCACTGGATACCCCCCTTCGCGTCGGACAACTTTCATCCCACTTCTTTTTTGATTCTGTGCATAGTTCTCGAGATATTTCAATGTCTTCAGATAAATTTGGATTTTTATCGATTACAGCGCCACCTGTGAACCAAAGTGCAATTGCTCCTAGGTCAAATTGGTGTACTTTTTTCCGGAGAATCCAAATCGTCAATAAAAAATGGGGGTTCCTATTTAAGATTTATTGTTTTTACCCTCCCCCACCCCCTGGCACCTCCGTTTTGGCAGTGCTTGGGTGCCTGGTCTCGTAAATCACCAGCTAGTCCTCGAGATTTCACCATGTCAGTACACACACTACTTATTACAATGGGGCCGATCGCACCCAATTAAAGGGATTCGCAACGAATTTTGGGAAACAATCTTTGGGAAGCAGACTTATCGAGATCGCCGGACGGAATGTGCCACGGCTCTCGCCTACACTTGTGAGGTTTATGCCACGGGCACGGTGTTGCCGATTTTCCATTGACGTAGAGCATCATTGGTAAGGAGGTCAAGGAAAGTAATACAATAATAGGATCCGAGTCCGGTCCCGCAGATCGTCCATCGTACCTGAAATCATGATTTCGGCGCGATCGCACCAGTCGATCAACTCGCGAATTTCGACGATGGGGTGAATTTCGGTTTAAATAGCGGAGAACTGCCCGGGATTTGCTGCGCGAGTCGCGGCTACATGAGACGAGGAGACATTAGTGTCAGTAGCGACAACTGATAACGACATCGTCATGACAGGGGAATTAGCCGTATACGTCACGACTACTACAGTGGGAAATACCGGCGTGGGGCTGCTAATGTGGGAGGGGGCTGTCATTACAAAAATAGAGAAGTAAAATAGAGCAGGGAAAAGAGATGAAAAACTCCCGAACTTATGATCCGTTCAACAAATATTACTTAAATCCCGGTTGGAAGGGAATAGAAGATTAATCTCCAAAAATAGTTATCTTAACAAAAAGTGACTACGAATGGGGAAACTCAAATCAAAATTAAAATGAAATTGCAATCAAAAGAGAATCGCAACTTACCAAAAATATAAAAAGGATAAAGAAACCGGGGGTTTTACTTCTATCGCGAAATTGAATTCTAAAATCAAAATCTGAAAGGAATCTAAATCAAAATCAGAAAACTGATTGTTTTAACCGTAATCCTGAAATCACTTTCGAAAAATGTGGGCAACCGAATTCACTTTCGAAAAACACTTAAACTTTCGAAATTAAAATTCCGTGGGTCGTCTCCCTCGGAACAAAATTGGCCGCGCAACACAGTCGAGCAGAGTAGATGGTATAGGTGAACGCCGAGGCGAGGTCGTTGGATGGAAGAATCCAGGAGGGGTTAGGGGGGGGGGTGGTTCGTGCGTGTATACGTGACGGACGTGTGCCGGCACCATCGCACGAAACTAACGAAGCGAACGACTGTCGGATGCGTAGCCGTGGAGGGGGAGAAAATGGAACGGGTACACGTGAAAACGACGGACGATAGAGCGTCGACTCGGCTGTTTGTCGGCATGTGGGGCGATAGAGGGGCAAGGGGACTGCCCCATCGAGACTGTGATGGAAATATTCGCACACAAGTAGATGCCTTTACGACCAATCAGTAATTCTGTTCAATTGCTTGATTTGGAATTGACGGACAGGTAATGGGAGGTAGGAGGAAATAATACAGGTAGTTGAAAAGGAAGAAATAGGAATTGGGATGGTAAAATTTAAGATGATGCTCTAGCCTCAGGGTTTTTTATCCACGTGACCTTGAATTGACAAAAGGTCACCGATGTTGGGCACTGCGTTGCTTTATCGGGATTTTTGTGTTGACCGCGTACTGTTAAGCAGGTATCTCTTTTTGACCTCTTGCCAGGTCACACTCAAACGCTAAAATTCAAGTCTTTACGGCAGAAACTTATAATTTAAATTTGTGTGGGGATTAGATCGGTAACGTATTTTGTCACAAAATAATTAAAAGGTATATCAATTTGGTAAACAAATTTTGTTATTGAATTACCGATAAATATCAATATTAGATTATAAGATATATTTTCAAATAGTCGAGAAAAATAATGCAATGAAAAATTGTTGAATATACTACAATATAGTGGTTGTATACGTAAGTTTTTTGGCACATCATGCTCGAGATCAATCGTAATAATATCTGCTATTAGATATGTGATAGCGGCGAACTCATGGGTGTCCCTTTTAGTAGTTTATAAATTTGATTGTTGAACCGTAGACTTTATTGAAACATCAAGCATTTTCATCATTTCAATAGGTGTAATCTTTGTATGTTTTTGAATATCTTCATGTCGTTTTTATAACCTGATTATGATTAAATCATGTGAAATACAAGTCAACAAACTCACAACATTATCAGTATTTAGCAATTGTTCAACTTTATTTATATATACCAAGCATTTAATTTTCATGATATTAATGAATACAAGTGGTTAAGGAGTTGTTAAATAATTGATGCTCAGTATCGATAATGATTTATTCATATATGTTTATTTGTCCATAACAACATTAATATTCGCTTTATCAGCTTTCGTAAATAATAAGTTGTTATAATTTAAAAGCTTTTTAAATTTACGAATATTTTTGGATAAAGTTGTATGACGAGGTTAATCTATTTTCTACCAAATGAATTGTATATACAATTTTATTTCTTACCGCATCAATTTCATCAAACGGTGGATTTTATAAATATTCAGTACAACAGCATTGATATTCTCGTTAATCGTAAAATTCCTATGGATATATATCCAAATTCTTAATGGACATTTAATTAAAAAATGTATTTTACCAATTTCATTCAAGATTATATTTATAAATATCGACACTAAATTATAGTAAACGGATTTAAGCACTGATAAAAGCACGGGTTCTACGTAGTTCGGCAATACACACATCAAGCCTAGCCTGTTTCCGCGCTATTTTTTAAAAATTAACGAATTTTTTAAAAAGCATTTTTATTTTAAATTGGGGTTTTTATGACACTACTTATTTATGGTCGAAAAACATTTGATTTGTTACTCAACATTATTACACATTTTATTTATCTGTAGTATTCGTAGATGGAAAATAATATTGCCGTAAACAATTTTAAAAAATGTTAAAAACAAAAAAAAAAACGGAATCAATGTTCTGTAACCTTCTCGTGGTTGATCTTGGTAACTACAAATAAGTAGGCTAATTACAAACCCTCATATTTTTATAAAAATCCAACAAGTACTCAAAACTCGTCTGCCGTATTGAATCCGCTATTTTGAATTTAAAAAACTGACTTGAGAGTCGTAATCAACGACCTCAGAAACCCCCGAGTAATAAGTTTCAAGGAAATCCGATTAATTTAAAACAATTCCTCCGCCATTTTGAATTTCAAAAAATTGACTTCAGATTCGTAATCAACGACCTCAAAAACCCCCGAGCAATTATTTTCATTAGCTTAGCTTAAATTGTATCTTTTTTTATTATTTATTATGGTTATCATTCTTCATTGCAATATTAATTTTTATCACGATATAGAATAAATTCGTAGGTGTTGGGTGTTGGAAAATAAGCTTGGGGGTTTCAATCTCTATCTCGCTATCGCTTGAGTGAGTCTTTTTTGGTTTAAACGTTATTTTGTACATAGGGCGGCAAGACGCCTAAAATACAAAACTTTTTGACCTCTCCCCATCCACTACCCTGACATGGTTGATCAATCCAGGTAACAAGCTCCACGCCAGTTCGACTTGTATGATTTTTGAGGTTCTTAAGCCCCACCGTCAACAAGACCGCAGCACTTCGATGGTGTCGCCGGCGAAGAAATTTTTCGCGCAACGCGCAGTCGCTCTTTCAAGTTAAGCATCCCCATTGAGAATTCCAACTAGGAAAGTAACCAGAAGTTATTTTATTTTATTTTAAATTATTTAAATAATTATTCTGATGGTAAAGTAGTTGGTATCGGTTTGGAAAACTTTCTAAATCCATATTGTTAAACTATAAATTCAGACTGGATTCACCATATCTTATTAGCAAGGCCATTTGCAGTTTTCTAAGAAGGCCACGCAAAATAAAAGAATAGATAATTCAACAAAAGTGTTATGCCTTTATGTATGATTTTATCTATAGGAAATTGAAGAGGACAGGGGGGTGCTTTTTTCGTAAAGAATGCCCGATATATTTATATATATTTTTGCAACAATGACATCGATGGTTTTTTATATTGTCTATTGCTTATCTTTTTGAAATGTTATTAGTTTGTCCACACATGATTACCCACAAGGGGCAGATTATTGTGATTTTTTCATAATGCCTATGCAAGAGAGGACCGTTTTTTATGGCGAAGGGAAGAGGGGTGTCGCTATATATATATCAAATTGTACATTAATCATCACATATTTAATATTTTATTAATGACTATCTATAGTGTTGCTCATAATTAATATACGTATTTCAATAATTGCACTGCAAGCTTATCAATTGAGCTAATTATTTACCAACAGAAATTCTGCACATGTTTACAGATGGTGATGGTCATTCGGCTAGACGTGAATTCTTATCTTACTGCTTATCACTTATGCGAGCACATAACGGTGAGCATAGAGACAGCTTGCCAGTATTAGATGTTTCTGCACTTCGTCACGTAGCGTATGTTTTCGACGCATTAGTTTACTATATGCGTTCTCTATCTGAGCCAGTGTTATCACGCAATGAATCAGTAAAGGAAACATCTTCCGATCCAGCTTGGAATGATCAGGTTACCATTTAAATTTGTTATATTATCACGTTATATGTATATATTTCATGCAATTCACTAATATTAATGAAAATGAACGCTTTATAGAGTCAAAAAGTAACCTAATTTTAATTTTATAAACTTTTCTTTAAAATAGTTATACAATAGACATCTATTGTATGTGCATAGAAATGTAAAAACTAATCAGGAGAAGCGATCGCTTCTCGCGCTAGGTTCTAGTCAGATAGTGTGGAAACCGCTTGTCCTTTACCCCTTACCTACTATTAAAGCACACGAGAACGCATAATTCGTTCCTGCGTATATTTTTTATTTTTTTATCTTTCGATTATGTCTTTGATTACAAAAGTAACATTTTTAAGATATGATAAAAAAATGCTTCATGTACCAGTTTAACCTATAGAATTAAACGGAAAATATGTATTTAGATAATTATTTGTTTTTTATTTTAATTACTTCTATTGTAAAGAATATGAGGACAAGATTCTGTTTGCAAAAATGTGTTTATTTACAGAATTTGGAACAGAAGCTAACTCTCGTATATTGTCCTGCCTTCAGAGAGAGTTTTTCGCTGACTTCCAGGGGATGTCTTGTCTATGACTATGAATAACCAAAATACATTATAACTGTCATCCTTAAACATTCTGTATTTTAAAACTCACGAATGGAGTGAAAAAAATTAAACAGAAACATCAAACATAATTATTATTTTAACAATATTTTTCTTTTTTTGTTCTCTAGCGGCGCCTAAAACACATTACAACTTTGTTCGTCCAAAAATATTTATGTTTGAATATATTACCTTATAACGTACAACTGATCCTAAAATCCATTTAAGTTTCTGAGGACAACAATTTAAATTTTATTAATAGTTTCAGAGATCTGCAGTGACTTTTTTTACCACATTTTAATATGTTTTAGTGTAAGCTACCAGAAGAGATGTAGGTAATTAATTTCCGACACACATACATCTTTAAAAAAATACTTCATTCTTTATAAAAATGCAGACATTTCTTGAAATCTGGGAGTACTGGAAATAGGTGAGTATCCCTTCCAATACAGTGGACACGGGAATGCTGCTACTCAAGATACATCAACACATGTGTTGAGTGGAGCGACAGGGTGAACAATATTTGAAAAAGATATCATTTTAATTCTTTCAATTCCATTACTAAGTCAATAGCACTAAAATGTACCTAAATGAAACAAACATTTTATTTTAATGTATTTCTATTAAATGATAAAAAACTTAATGTAAAAAAATCTGATATTGGATCAATTAACCATACTCCATATGGAAACGGTAGAACGTTGAATAATAGTTGTTTCACCGTCTAAATTAAAATCATAATTTTATCTCGAAAAAGATTTAATATCTACTATAAAATTTTAATACCCGCTGCTTGATTTTGCATTATGCATTACTACCTTTCCATTTCAATATCAAATAGTGCATTCTTATGGTGATCCTTTTTGCTAAAACTTGCGTATTGCGGTAACGCTTGTAAAGGTACGGTTTTTGAATGGTGAAAATTTGAAAACCACACTGTAAAACAACGCTGTACAACAAGGTATGCCTCATAGACCGAATATACTCGAATAGAAACTGATAGTTTGTTTGGAATGTCGCTTGACATAATTTTATTTGCAACAGTGTTCCAAAGACGGGCACTCATCTAAGTAAAACGCATAGTTGCATCGGCCTCAGAATTAGCTTCTGTTTCAAAATCTGTAAATGAGCAATCAAATATTTACAAAATGGATCTTGTCCTCATATTTTTCATAACATACGTAATTAAAATGAAAAATAAACAGTTATCTAAATACATATTCTTTATTAAATTTCGCAGGTTGAACTGGTATATTAATCATTTTTTTCATCATATGTTAAAAATTTTACTTTTCTTTAAAAAAGGTTATATTTTTCGGATACAGAAAAGGTTCATAAAATCTGTGCAATAGACCCCCCCCCCCCTTGCAGTTCCATCACTCGCCTAATCTTTTATACTGATAACTTTAATAATTGATAAACCACAGATTACTGGATGGCAAGCCCATGCGCTTTTGCATTTCGACCTGGGCAATTAAACGTTCCCTGAATCCTGAGGGAACAACAAAACCACGTGATGAATGGAGGTTGAAGTTTATTTCTGAAATACTGTTTTTAATGAATTGTCTGTTTTTATTTTCCTTAAAAGTTGTTAAATAAAGCATTAAACTATATCGTGGGACAAATCCTCCCGACTCGAGCGATACGAAAAAATACGCGAGTAGCAACAAATTTCCGGAAGCGCTCCTAAAAAAAGTGGTTTGGCGGTGATCATCATAACTCGTAGTAAAATCATCTGAAACCAATTAATAAAAATGCATTCCTTAATGGAGACGTTTTCCAGGTAACGCTGGAGGAATTTTTTAAAATTTTTAGTAGCATAATTGCAGCCATAATTATGATTTTTGGTGCAAAAAATCGAGTTATTTGTTATTATATAATTAACCATTTTTAACATATCAAAAAAGCTCTCAGAAATACCTGGTAAATGTTTAGAAACAGTGTGATAAATTTCAGAACGGTTGATCGATTAAATTTTGACTTGCCGCAATCGCGGACTTAGAAAATGGCAAGTTTCAGAAAAACACTTTAAACTTTTGCGCACAAAAAATTCGAAATAAAAGTCGGTAGTTCTTTTATACTCGCATAGAATCGTGGATACCAGGTCCACACAGCAAGGCGCTTTCATCCAGAAGATCCAGAGCATCTTTTTGTGTTTGCCTCCGCGAAACTATCCTTTCTTTACTGTCGTGAACCTTTAGTAATTCGCAAATCGCCCACTTGACGCGCCCATTCCTGAAAACTAGGGACTGTACCGATATCCATCTCTTTCATGAAGGCCAACAAGGCAATAGAACCTACACTAAAAATACAAACATCTACATTAGCTGAAATTGAAGTACGGTTGTAGAGGTTCCACTATATGCCTTTGTGGAGATTTTCCATATTAGCCCATTGAGGCTTTCGTTATTGTTTTGCATAAAACCTCCAAGACATCGCTGCAACAGTTCGTCCTTGCTCAAGTGTTCATAAATGGGTTTGATAGCTTTCAGAACTTCAGAAGGAAGGGCTACGTTTGAATGATTTTAAAGCATCTGCAGCTGCAGCCGGCCGCACACCGGTCGAGCAGGTAGAGAAATATGGCACGGAGCAACGGTCCTGCAAACGTTCATAACTTCTTTACTTTTGCTCCAAAAAATGTTAACTGAATATTCTTTAAAAAATTAATAAAAATAAATGAACTTTGCGCCCGTAGGTGGTCACCGCGCCCGAGGGGCTGGCAAAGACTACCCCTGGGGGGTAGGGGGTCGAAACGTCGAAATTTGATGAAAAACAATAGGGTAATTTTTTTGCTGCGATTACCAAATTCAATACTTTTTCAGACAATAGTCATAAACATTTTAAAACAGTTTTTATGGCATTATCGTTGACTTTAGGAAGAAAATGCATAGAACCTTTTTTGTATAGAATTTCATGCTCTATCTTTTTTGTTGGAAACAATTTTTAATAAAATTTGTATTTTTCAAAATAACTGCAAAAAACTACAAAGAAACTTAATTGGGGCTAATTTTTTTTAGTAATGGACGGGTGGATCTGCCCCAAAATCTAATCAGATCTAAGTTATGCCAAGTCGCGTATTTAAAAAAAAAATTTATGTCAATACGCTTCTCCGTTCGCGAGTTATCGCGAGACAAAAAAACGGGACGTACGGGCGTACGGACGTACGTACGTACAAGATCACGGACACAAATTTTTTTATTGTTGATTTGGGTTCCTTAGGGTCTGAAACGTCGACATTTGATGAAAAACTATATGGTAATTTTTTTGCCCGAAGTGACCAAATTCAATACTTCGTCCAGACTTAGTCTGGGTCGAAGTAAATGCCAAAAAATTTAAACAACTACTAACCCTCCTTTCCCCTTAAAATATACCTAGTTTCTGTCTAATTTCAATTTTCTAGGTTAGGAAGTTGACGTCATCGACTGTGTACGTTTCGCAGCCCGTCAACCAGAAATTTTTACCCAGACTGCATTTTACCAGAAAAGAGACATGCATCATTATGGTAAATATTTTCTGGTTACATTAACTTAAAACTGATCAAAATATCTAGAAATATCTTAACCCTTTGAAGCATACATTTTTCTTTACGCTGAAAATAACTGAAATTTGTTACTCGGGAGTTTTCGGGGCCGTTGATTACGAATCTGACCTCAGATTTTCAAAATTGAAAATGGCGGATCCAAAATGGCCGACCGAAATATAAAAACAAGTCAAATTCGCCCTATATTTCTGTCGGCGATATTAGATCCGCAATTTGCCGCATATACCTTATTAGGATTAGTTTTTTATTCTTCTTAAAAAAATCACTTAAAAATCATTCCACACTTAGCGCTACCCAAGATGAACGACGTTGACGTGATAGGGTTCTCATCCCATTGGGGTGCTTTCTTAATGAGAGTCCCCTTGCCTCTCACGAGTGAAAATTACATTATCGTGTTGTGCTTTTTTTGGCTGCTTTAATTTTGGGAAATATTTCATAATCTGACGCGCATGAATATTGTTTTAACCTGAGCTTGCAGTTATCGATCGGAATCACAGCATGGTACCTTTGCTTTCCTGCTATCGCTGTAGCATCAGCAAATCTTTCTTTCAGAGTTTCAGCAGTAACTTCATAATCGGATTTTGAACTTAAAGATTAGAATTTTACTCAATTTTTTTTGCCCACTAATACAAGGCTTCCGGAGTTAAAATATGATTTTCTGCTGATGCTTGAAGAATTGCTCGAGCAGCAAGTCTTTTTAGATTTCCGCCTATGCAATCGCAAGGGCCCTTTCCGTGGGTTGTAGCATGGAAATGCCACTGTGCAGCATTTCGAAAGTCACTTTCATGACACACCACATTTTTAAAATTGTATTTATTTTTAAAGTGTTGAGGAGCACCATCCATGCTGCAAAATATCTTAGACGGCATGAAATTATTTTCAAATAATTCACAATAATTTTTTGTTAATCGTACACAGCTATCGTATCATGTTTTAGATTGTCCGATAATATTGCCAAATGAGATTTTTCAAAATGCCTTCTTCCCTGTAATATGCAACCAGCGTAAAAAGTGAGCATTGATTATTGTTACAATGGAACGATTGAGCGGCGTTCTGAACAACAAAGGTATCATTTTCTGCAAAATCACATTGAATCAAAACTCATTTTCCCGCAGTCCATTTTTTAACTCTTTAACATAAGACGTTTGCATTTTGGATATGAAATCGTGAGGTTTTATTTCGCTATTTTATTTTCCGCTATTTCTGTTTTTAAAGTACTTCTATCAGTGCGCTACCACACCTGAAATTCCACCTTCTCAATATCGCTGTCATTTAAGAGACTTTTGAAATGATCATTCAGATCTTCTTCGCTAGGACATGAATGGCATAGACCAAGATGATATTTCGAGGTTGGGGTGACACATGTAATTTGTTGTAAGCATTCAAGGTATGAGTTCAGAGGAAGAACAGAATTTAATTACATCTAACATAAGCTTAATGTTTTCATTGTGAGTACAGACGCATACAGTATGTGTTCCGCTGCTTCCAGCAAGAACACAGTGCCGTGGCCTAAGCTGAAAAAATTTCGTAAATCCAATTTTCTCATTTGGATACTTGTCTTGAAATGTGTAATGTAATTCAGAAAGATTACTCAAAATGAGTTGCTTTTGTATCTGTTCTTGAGATCCATTTTCTTCTCGTACTGAAACAAAACCTTTCATTCCGGGTAAAAGACGGCTATTCATCGTCCCCGTAGAATGCTTTAGCAAGGATTTCTACTTCAGTGCTCATTTTTCTGCGTCCTTTTTTGGATGTGGTACCGCTAAAATGCCATTATCCTTCACTATCCCTTTTGCTTTTCGAGCCTGATGTTCTGAAGCATGAAATTCAGTTGTTTCTTTTTTTCGACCCCACGATTTTGGTGCGAGAGTGAGTGGCAATAATTTCTCTGAACTGCTCGTGGAACTCTGAAATTTCTCTTTTATTTGCTCCAAAACTTCAACACCAGCATTATGGTATTGATCATTACAGTCTAAGGCTATTTGTTTCAGGGGTGAAGGTGAGTAATCATTATCATCATCATACGTGGCATGTTCTTCTTCAAAACTATCATGCTCACCATCGGGCACTTTTACAGTTTTTAGTGTTGATGAGGAGAGCTTTTATTTTAAAATTTTATCAGCTCTGCAAACTCTGCATAATTTGCCGTTTTCTGGAATTAAAGAAGGAAGTGATAAACGTAGAGATTCAGAAATGAATCTTAAATCGTGCCCGTTTCCATGACCCGCTTTATTCAAAGGATTGACACACGTGTTACCCCAGGCTTTTTGGCACGCAGCCATATCGGCAATTAGGCTTTCGTACGGAGAAAGTTTAAAATTAAAAAATTGAAAATATTATTTCCGATAAATTTAAACAATAATAATTTGAAGGAAATTTTGATTGAAACTTTTGGAAGGATGTGATATAATAAATTAACAGCAGCATCTTAAAAAACACCGAACGAAAACACTAATTGTGAGTACCAGAATATGTTCAGCTCGCTTCTTATAAGGAAATTTGTCAGCAACTTCTCTTGCGAGAGACGGTGGAATCGAACGCAGCAGGAGAATCACCGCGCTCGAGGCATAACGCGACGCGACGACACGCGGAGTGTCCCCTCGCTGATAAATTAATTTTAATCTCAAAAACTGTTGCTCAACCCTTCTTGGACGTCCTATACTTTTTGTTCAGAAGGGAACCTAATATTTTATGGAATTTTTCCATTCCAATCTAAGCTACACCTTTTTTTAATTCATTATATACATATTTAAGGTAATTATTAATTAATTTTGCTGCAATTTTTGCTTCCTTACCGCAAGAACATGTTGGGAAACGTAAATAAATCAATTTTTTAATTAATTATCACGTTATATTGTTTTAAGAAATTAAACAAAGTGTAAAAATGATTTTTTTTTTACGGAAAAAATATGTGGAGAAGAAAACGTCACTCAAATATAACGAGACTGGGTACTCGGAAGTTTCGGGATCGGTAATTACGAATCTGGCCGCAGATTTTCCATTCTAATCGGAGGAGTCTTTCCTTAAGAAAAAACAACTTTTAACATTAATTTTAAAAAAACTTGATAAATTTATCAACTTTATTTAATGTAATATTAATTATTTACCCTTAAGTACTCGAAAAATGCTTTCAAAATCACTACTTATTTTTTAAAATTGGTACATTTCTTTTGAAGATACAGACCTGGGGATATAGGCATCAAATTCAATGCGGTATAAATTGTACCTCTACTACTAGACAACCGTGTGGACTAGAGTCATACAATTTTGACCAAAGCTTTATTATAAATAGGACTACCGTTTATACAAATTTCAGAACTATTAAGAAACTTTCATTTTTGAAGATGGACGACTTTATGCGAAATGCCCCATAATTCTTATTCATTTTTAGACCTATATGGCCACCACGTTGTAAATTTGACCTTGGATTCACCTTGAACGACTTAAAAACCCCGGGAGTATATATTTAGTTCCCTATAATGTGTGTAAACCTTGTATAAATAAAATTACGATCGCACTTTACGACGTTTGCACTGAATTTCAGTTTTTAATTGTGTTTTGCACTTTTGAAAGCTGTATCAGATGTTGAAACTAAAAAAAGAAAATTTAAAATTTAATTTTTATATGTATTTTGAGTCGTACAATCCTAATACGGATCAAATTTGCAATACCGCCCTTTCTTTTATGTATAAATTTGAAAAACCCAAAAGTCGTGTTCTTTTGCGTCTAAAAGTCTAAAACGTCCAGAACCTCTTATTTTGACTTCAAATTCGGGTTCGGGCAACGGAGTTACACTAAACACTATACCAAAAGTTACACTGCCTAACACTAATTTGTTCTTTAACAATTGCAGTATTATTTTCAGACGGATTCATCACATTGAAATCGAAGGCGTTAGCATACTTTTACTGTCACGTCGCATTTTCGAGGAAAGTGAGGTTAAATGTGTCAAAATATTCGTTTTCGGCGATAGTTCAATTGTTTTTGTAGCAAAAGAGAATTTACTTTTGACAATCATCATTTCACAACCGATTTTCATACTAAAAAAGATGGCGTTAGCAGAATTTCCCTATCACGTCCTATTCAACTGTATTTAAAGGTTTATAAATAGAGACGAGCCTACTTCAACGCTGAAACTGAATAACACAAACAATTCTCCGGTGATGGATCAAGCGTTATAGGATCATGATGATAATATTTGAAAGATTTTAATTGAATTTGAAATAATTTCTGTTGTCAGCGTCAAGATCATATCCACAGTAGCCAGTGTTAATTCTCCACTATCTTATACTGGAGATTTTTAATATAATTAGGTCTTATATATAATTTTCTAATTTACATTAGTTTTTTTTTATATATTTGTATTTTCAAGTAGTGTAATTGAGCGGTCAAATTGAGTGCGTACCCGATAATTGTTTAAGGAGTTTTAATATTAGAGTAAGTAAATTTTAAGTTGGGTTCCCTATAATATTGTTATTGCTACTCCGGTCATTCTTCCACTTTGCGTCAAATTTCGAACTCCAAACATTTGACTCTTTTTTTGCGTGTCCATTTATTTGTATTCCTATTTTTTATTCTTATTTTGTTTATCGTCTTAATTTATTTTAATAATTTTATTTATTAATCCGACCCAAAATCACGGTTATGACAATAAAAAAAAAACATTATCGAAAAAATTTTGTCCGAGAAATTTGGCCATGTCTTTCGACGATATCCTTTTACCTTCACTGCACGTCAAAAACATCTAGAATCAGTCTTTCGCGAGCATCCAATTCGATAGAATCAGTTTTCCTCGGACTGTCACATGTGTTCCATGCCAATGTTGTTGGTGGTTTTCCCCGAATCGCGGTATGCTCTCATTGTTTTATAAGTATTCGCACATATTTTGTACTTTATGTACATTAATACTTCTTAATTTATTATATATCAGTATTGGTGTTTAGAGTCTGGGCGAGGTCCTGCTCATTAGTGCTAATCATCCCCACTGATGAGTTAGCTAGTGGTTCTGGGGCGAAACTCCAACCAACCAGTATAATATTAAACTAATGTGCTATCTTAAGAGACATGCGATAATTTTATGTATTACACTCAAAACCAGTATTTAGTTAACCCTTTGCGGCGCAGTGGTAACCCAGATTACCACCTTTTTAATTCACATTTTTTCTGTCTATTTTCAATGCTTTCGAAGCAATATTCAAAAAATCTTTTTACAGTGGTAGAGGAGGCTTTTTAGTACGTAACGAAAAAGATAATAAATGCAGTAATCAAAATTATTAACAAGTATAAATAAATAAATTTAAAAAATGTTGAGAAAGAAATTGTTTTTTAACGAACTAAAAGGTAAATTAGAACCAAATTTGGTACTTCGGGGTTTTTGGGGTCGCTAATTACGAATTTGAAGTCGGTTTTGTAAAATACAAAATGGCGGAAACAATATGGCGGATGAATTTTTAAAAATTCATCCAATTTTACTTGAAACTCGTTACTCGGGGTTTTTTGAGGTCGCTGATTACGAATTTGAAGTCGGTTTTGAAAAATTCAGAATAGCGGAAACAATATGGCGGATGAATTTTTAAAAATTTATCTGATTTACTTGCAACTCGTTACTCGGGGTTTCTGGGGTCGCCGATTACGAATCTGGTCTCGGATTTTGAATATTCAAAATGGAGGATCCAAGATGTCCGATCTAAATATGAAAATGTACCCGATATTGATGAAGCTGTGTACTCGGAGATTTTTGGGGTCGCTTATTACGAATCTGATCTCTGACTTTTATTTTTAAAATTCCGAGAACATAGAGTATCAAGTTTTATCTCTCTCAAGTAAATTTTTACATTTATGTAGGCCATCTTGGATCCACCATTTTGAATTTACAAAATCGGACTTCATATTCGCAATCAGCGATCCCAAAAACCCCCTAGTACCAACTTTCATAAAAATCAAATAAATTTTTTACATTTATGTCGGCCATCTTCGAGCCGTCATTTTGAATTTACAAAATCTGGCTTCAGATTCGTAATCAGCGATCCCGAATACCCCCGTGTAACAATTTTCAGCTGTTTTCCGTATAAAGAAAAATGTGCGCCGCAAAGGATTAAATGTTTATGAGGCTATGACCACGCCCATTCTCTCCCCACTTCCTTACTGCTGTGAGTTAGTAATTAACAGAACAATACTGATGAATTGAAGTCTGTCTAGCAGACAAGCCGAATCTGTATAAAGCGGTGGCATCGATTATTCGCGCATTTCATTGATGTAACATTTGTGAAATTCGAGTAGTTGTAATTTACAAACAATGTAAATCTGGTAATAAAATGAATTTTTAAATAGTTCTGAATGAGGATTGTCACTCAGGTAGTTACAAAACTGGGTAAAAACGTAAAGTAACACGTCCCAAGAAAACACAAACTGAAGATTAAAGGTGACAAAATATAATCTCAATATTCCACTATATATTCCAGCTAGATCAGGAAAAGAAAGAAATGGCGTATGTTCTAGTTGTAGCAATAAACTAATCAGAACTTCATACATGCAGTAACGTTTCACTATGCATAAAAAGAAATGTTATGAGATATATCACAGAAATTAAATTGAAAAACATACAAATATCAAAATATTCAAAAATGAAAATAACATAAAATGAAGGGGAAAAAGCATTCAACAAAGAAGGTGGAATAAAATTTCAATATGTATGTAGAAACCAAGATCAGTCCATTTAATGAGAATTTTGAAAAGTTTAAAATGTTTGATTCGCCATTTTGAATTTAAAAAAATTCTGATACTAAATTCGGATTCAGCTGAGCCAAAAACAATATATGATGTACAGTGTTTAATAATACGCCAATTGGGTGAATTGCATGACTGAAGGAGTTAAATTAGAGGTTAGTGTGGATTTTGTAATTTTATTATGTAAAATTTTTTTATTAGATACCTTTATTTAAAGGAGGTGGTGGACATCGCATATGTATTAACTCATGACACTCCCGACAATCGATATCATTTTCTGAAGTTTAAGAAGTTTAAAATTTTTAAGAAGCATCCGCGAAAATATTAATAAATCAATTTTTTGACAATTGACTTTGCAAATGACTTTGGGAGCGGTGTCAAGACGAAAGTATAGTTGGAGGGCTGGTTTTCGGAAAGGAAATTGCGTTTTCTCTGACTAGTGGTACTGATCGTGGTCATTATAGTATAGTCTTTCTTTCGCTATTAAAAAAAGATTTAGATCTAATAATTTTGTCAGTCTTTCCAAATTAAATTGTTCATATCGTCAAGGCCACTCTGGACAATTTAATATTCTCTTTTTATGTCACCCATAACTCACATATTTCGCTCATAACCATTTCCGTAACGAGGGTTACTAACCACCGGAATTCAATTGAAAAGGACGCCGTACAAAATATCGTTTATTTGCATTAAGCATTTGCAGGTGTAGTTTGTACATCACGGTATCTGTTGCGGTATGGAACCGCGAAATTAGTCTGTTATCACCGCCCATCGTTTGAGCGTTTCTCTCGTATGCGCCACATATTGTACCGCATTTTGTACACGCGTTCTAAGGTCTGGGCCCGAGTTTCTGCGGCACACGTAACGCTCGCGCGCGCAGGAGCAATGCGCATTCGTAAGACGGTCTCGTCATGCACGCGTCGACGAGTCAGTTCCCGTAAAATCTCGAAGGAATACGGGGTTTTGTCACACGCAACGCGTTTCTCTAGTTTTCGTGAAAATCAACCGGTCGATTCCGTGTCCTGAGGCGAAAACTGCGCATTTCGAGCCGGTAAAAGAAGACGCGCGGAAATTGTATCGGGTCATCCTTCGCGTTAGTTTAAGCGCTGTACAATTATTGTTAATCGATACCACACCGATGTTGATGCACAATAACGCATTGCGGTGCGTGCAAAACTGGATGATTTTCTTCTCACCCGTTTATCCATCTTCGTCGCTTTTCGTGCCGCGGAGTTCGCTGTCTCGATTCTGAAATTTCTCTGATTCGCCGGCCCCTCGATCCGTACGAACTTCGAGTCCTCACAAACTCGAACATTTGGCGATCCTGACGGTCGAGAAGCTTCTTCCCATGCCAATGGAGCAGCTGCTCACAAACGGCAGGTTACGTCGTTCCACTGCAAGAATACGCGCTTCAACTACGCGCAATTCGACTATTTCACAAGATCATTCCGTTCGAGACTCTTTTCTCCTTCATTCTTTAGACATTTCGCAAGTCCTGCAAAGTTCTGGCGACATGGCAGGCGCTTTCGATTTTGAACATGTGATGTAACGGCGATCGGAGAAGTTCGCCAGCATCCAGCAAACAATCAGCAATCTCCCCTAGGGTGAGACACGTACGGTTGTCCGTCTGAAAGTGCGATTGGAACACATTCGAACGACTTGGACGGAATGCAATGCCCTGCACGAACAGCTGTGTACCAGCGCAACCCAGGAATTCCGAGAGCGCGAATACTTCGTGGAGAAACGCCACGCGACGGATGAACAGCTGTTCCTGCATTACATCGGGGACATCGAGGAGGCGATTGCCGCTCTTGCGCCACCGTCCACTTCAAGCCCGCTGTTGACAACTTCGCATCCGGAGAGCTTCATCCACCATCGGAACAACTCGTCGTTACCTAAGATTAGTATACCTAAGTTTAACGGTCGGTTTGACACGTGATGTAGTTTCAGGGATTATTTCATTTTGCTTATCATAAACAATACCTCTTTGGACAATTTGCAAAGGTTCCATTATTTAATGGCCGCTCTTGCGCCTGAACCTGCCGCGTTAATTAATCATTTAACCTCTTGTGGCACTTCTTTTACAGAAGCTTGGCAAATTCTCAAAACGCGGTACGCAAATAATTTGGCTATCGCGAACGCGCATTTCGATTCTTTGTTTTCGATTCGACCGCTCCAAAAAGAAAGTGCAGCGGGTCTTTTACAAGTGCACGATAAGTCGAAAGAAAATGTGGCTGCTTTGAAGTCGCTCAACTTTCCGGTTAGTGAATGGAGTGCCATTCTAGTATATCTTCTAGTACAAAAATTGGACGGTGAGTCGCGTAAGGCTTGGGAGATCAGTCTCGGTTCACAAACCGACTACCCCTCGCTGGATTCATTACAGACATTTCTATTGTCTCGATCGCGTGCTCTGGAGTCCGTTGGCTCCCATTCGACAAAACCCTCAACGTACAATGCGGGAACGACTTCAAATAAGCCAAAAGTTTTCTCTTAGTCGGTACACGTCACGACTGACACGCGCGTGTGCGTCATGTGCCACGGGGCACACACGTTAAATAGGTCCGCGCGTTTCAAAGAAATTACGGTTGCGAATCGTCAAGAATAGGTTAAAGGCCAAAAGTTATGAATTGCCTGTTTGCTCACACGTTGTCGATGTGTACGAGTAAATTCACGTGTTTCAAATGCAAACTGGCTACAGCAACGGTATCGGTTCATTCTTCGAACGCGCGCACATCGACCAAGGATCGACTTGGACATTCGTTTCGGAACGAGTGGCTCATGCGATAGATGCTCGTCTTGAGCGTGCTTTCACGCCAGTATCAGGTGTCGGTGGTATATCCGCCGGCGTTGCGAGACACACGACGTTTCTGTCAATTTCTCCCTCTGAGAGTTTCACGCCGTGTTTGGATACGAACGCGATCGTATTGAAGGAACTAACCTCCTATGCGCCGCGGCTGCAGTGGTCACCGGTGCAGTGGCCACATTTACATAACCACAAACTCGCGGACGAGAACCCTTGCCACTCGACGCAAATCGATCTAATAATAGGAGCCGACCTTTACGGATCGATCATTTTGGACGGGCTCATCAAGGGCCTTCTAGAACACCCAATTTACTCAGAACTCCATTTTCGGATGGATCATCTCGGGTGCAGCCGCCGGATTGACCTCTTCGATCCCTCCTCGCGCTCAAGTGCATGTTTGCCGTGCACAGCTATCCCTGTCAAATTTGCTCTCTCGTTTCTGAGAAGTAGAGGAACTTCTCCACGAAAAACTCGTATCGGAAGATGATGCGCAAAGTGAAGCGCACTTCGTCTCGACTCATTCGCGAATGCCAGACGGCAGATATGTAGTTCGACTTCCCTTTCGGATGAACCCGCCTGCTTTCGGAGCATCTGTCAACATGGCCGTGCGCTCCTTCGAAGCGCAAGAACGCCGGTTGATTCGGAAGCCCACTGAATATCGGTTGTGTCGCGAATCGATGACCGATTATCTGCTCCAGAGTCACATGGAACCCGTCTCTAGCACCATTGAATGACAATCTCCACACTGAGGCCAAGCTCCAGGCCGACATTCCGGCGGTTCTTCTGCAGTGGCGATTTCCCCGCCGCGTGTTCTGCGCAGATATTGCTCAGATGTACCGGCAGATTTGGATGCATCCTCAGGATCGCGATTATCAGCACCTTGTCTGGAGAAATGCACCCGAACAATCAATTCAGCACTACCGATTAAACACCGTGACTTTTGGAGTTTCGTGCGCGCCCTTCTTGGCGTTCCGAGTCCTGCAGCAATTGTTACATGACGAAGATGAGAGATTCCCTCTCGCCGCGGCCAGATTACAGACAGGGATCTACGTAGACGATTGTCTCATCGGCGCCGACGATCTCTCTTCTGCTCGTCAGGTACTCCTTCAGGCAGTCGACCTCCCGCGAAGCAGAGATTTCAATCTACGGAAGTGGGCTGGCAATTCCCCTGAACTGCTCGCGGATATTAATCCTGAAGATCACGGGCTCGCGTGGAATAAACCCTTGACTCCCGAAGACGGTATCAAAGTTTTGGGTGTTTTCTGGAATTCGTCCAACGACGCCTTCCAATTCAAGGTCAAGTTGGAACAGTCGAAGGTGCTCATCAAACGCACACTGAGAGAACTTTGGTGTAGCAGCTACACTATCGGGAACATTAGCTACACTAACCAAGGGAAACGTGCCGCCCGTAGCCTTCGGGCAGACGCTTTCCCAATTTAGTGCAACAGTTGCTCTAAGCTTAGTGTAACCCGTGTCCGAACGGCAAGGCGCGAGAGAATCCCCTAATTCCATTACAGGTTTCGATACATAAAAATAATATAAAAACGACATGTATTTACATTCTTATCTACTCTGCGTTCTTTATTTACATATCCTGTACAGGAAAGGTAATTAACAGAAAAGGTAAATAAGCAAATAATGTGAATAAACGACCAGTTCTCGATGCGGCATTTATATCACGCATATCGGGCAGCAGATGTCAAATCTCTTAGGGAAGCAGTTGCCCTAAATTTGGCGCAGCATATGTCGTAAAGCTATCGGACTGCTGTTGCACGATAGACCGTACATGTGCATAACCGGTCTTCTCTCAGTGCACGCTTCTCGTTATGATCGCGCGCTTGTATGACCCACTTGGCTGGGTATCACCTTTCGCTATCACCGCGTAGGTGCTCATGCAAAGTCTTTGGCTGCTCTGACTTGACTGGGACGCCCCACTACCGGGTCCGTGGTGCAACGTTGAACGATTTTATCAAACGAACTCAGCTACTTGGAAAATCTTTGAATCCCACGATGGATCGGAGCCGGTAGTGAAATCGTAAGTTGCGAGCTTCATCGTCGCGTACGCTGCGGTCGTATATTCGAGAATCACATTATTTTCTGGTGAAATCGGAATGTCGTTGTGTTGATAAGTAAAACGAAAGTTGCTCCGATTAAGCAACTTAGCATTCCTCGACTCGAATTATGCGCTGCAGTGATTCTCGCGCGAACCATGAAGTTCCTCCTTTCGATGCAACAATTCTTGAAAATCCGTTCTCATTGCTGGTCGGACGCCACCATTGTTTTGACATGGCTGAAACAACATCCTTCCCACTGGAAGACGTTCGTTGCGAATCGGGTCTCTGAAGTGCAGACCTCACTGCCCGACGTTGATTGGAGGCACGTTCCGACACACGACAATCCCGCTGACTTGGCGTCTCGCGGAGTTTCTTCCCCGGACTTGGTGGAGTCGCGGTTGTGGCGATACGGCCCAGAATGGCTGCAATGACCCGAGGACAATTGGCCACTGCCCCAAATGGACCCGGTTCGACAGGTCGACACAGAGGCTCGGCAAGTTCAAGTCCACGTTGCCGATCTCAATTGTAATCACACTCTGACTGAGTTATCGTCGCGATTTTCAAGCTGGAAGCGCCTGCTTCGAGTCACCGCATGTTTACTGAAATGTCGGTACCCTTCGGACACAGCCTTGCCTGGCAGTCTATCGGCGGACGATCTGAGACGAGCCTCTCTCGTCTTGTCACGTTGGCGGCAGTCGATGTCCATTCCTGACGAGATCGTTGCTCCGTGGTCAGGTATCTTAGTCTCTAAGCGGAGCCCTCTGAAAAGGCTCATACCTCGATGAGGACGGTTTAATTCGCGTCGACGAACGTCTGAATCATGCAGCCCTCAGCGAAGATGCAAGGCATCCGGTGATTCTCGGCAATCACGAGGTCGTGCATCTAAATTATTGAGCACGCCTACCACCGCTGTCTACACGGTAATGTCAGCTTGACACTCCAGACGTTAAGAGACTCGTTCTGGGTTCTTCAGGCTAAAAAACGAATCCGCTCGGAAACTTTCCATTGTATGACATGTACCCGTTTAAAGGCCGCGCTCGCCAAGCAACTCATGGGAGATTTGCCCGCTCCTAGGGTGCTGACTCCAAATCGCCCTTTTCAGTATTGTGAAGTCGATCACGCCGGCCCATTCCAGCTGCGAATTTCTAAGGGGCGCGGTCACAAGTCGACTACCGGGTTCATAGCCGTTTTCGTATGTTTCGCGGTCAAAGCTGTGCACATCGAGGCCGTCTCCGACTACACGTCCACTGCATTCATCGCTGCTTTCCAGCGATTCTTGGGCCGACGTGATATCCCCAGCGATATGTATAGCGACTACGGGCGCACGTTTTGTGGCGCGGACACGGAGCTTCGAAAGGCATTCAATGCAGCTATTTGCGACCCCGAATTCCGTTCTCTACTCGCTGATGACGGCACTACTTGGCACTTCCTGCTCCCGGCAGCACCTCACTTCAGAGGCCTGTGGGAGGTAGGAGTTAAGAGCGTCAAATTTCATTTAAAACATATCCTCCAAAATCGTACTCCCATCTCCGAAGAACTTAATACCCTGTTGTGTGAAATCGAGTCCTGTTTGAACTCTAGACCCTTGGTCGCGATGACAGATAACATTGATGATCTAGACGTGTTGACTCCGGGGCATTTTCTCACCGTACACGTATGAGAGCAGTTCCTAGACCTTCGTTATTAGATCTGTCGTCGGATTCACTGCCTCGGTGGCAGCTCTACAGTCAAATTCTGGCCAGCCTGGTCAGGCGATTATGTACGGTCGTTGCAGCATCGTGCGAAATGGCGGCAGCCACAAGAGAATTTTGCGGTTGGACAAATGGTACTCGTACATACAAAAAACATGCCGCCAACGAATGGTCTCTCGCGCGCGTAATTGCTTGTTCGCCCGGGGATGATGGCCGCGTGCAGGCAGTGACCTTGCGTACGGCCACGACCGAATACCAGCGACCAGTGGCAAAACTCGTGCCATTGCCGTTTAGGGAACCTCCGTTCGTGGATGATGCGTAAGTTATTACTGTTAAGGGTCGGTCAGTGCTATCGGGGGTTTTGCGTTGTCATTTTGCGAGCTTCGTCATGTCGCGAGGGGGGCGGGACGTTGCGGTATGTCACCGCGAAATTAGTCCGTTATCACCGCCCATCGGCGGCCGTCGCGACGGCGCTCCTCGATACTCGTGCGATCGTCTTATTTTTTGTTAAGAGCATCTGTCTGGTACTCGTCAAATATTGTACCGCATTTTGTACACGCGTTCTAAGGTCTGGACCCGAGTTTCTACACCACTCGTAACGCTCGCGCGCGCAAGCGCAACGCGCAAGACGGTCTCGTCATGCACGCCTCGACGAGTCAGTTTCAGTAAAATCACGAGAAAATACGGAGTTTTGTCGCGCATCGCGTTTTTCTAGTTTTCATGAAAATCAACCGATCGATTCCGTGTACTGAGGCGAAAACTGCGCATTTCGAGCCGGTAAAACGAGAAGCGCGGAAATTGTATCGGGTCATCCATCGCGCTAGTTTAAGCGCTCTACAATTCTTGTTAATCGATACCACGCCGATGTTGATGCAAAATAAAACATTGCGGTGCGTGCAAAACTGGAAGATTTTCTTCTCACCCGATTATCCATCCTCGTCGCTTTTCTTGCCGCGGAGTTCCCTGTCTCGATCCTGAAATTTCTCTGATTCGCCTGCCCCTCGAGCCGTGCTAATTTCGAGTCCACACGAACTCGAACAGTATCCATTGTTTAACGTTTGATTTGACGTAAAATTCACCCCGTTGGAAACATATTAGAATTAAACTAATCTACTAAATCGTAAAAGTAAAAAGTATGTCAGTTACTAAATACATTCTAAGATTTAGTATTCATAAATAAACAACGTTGAAATGATTTATGCACCTCACAACGTAGGTGTATATTTAAATCTCCAACAAAAATTTAGATTTGCATAATATTTTGCATGTTCTACACTACGTTTTTATGGCACTATTGATTCCAGTTTCATATCAAATGTTTCAATAATTATTCATAGCAATTAAAGGTGGGAATACTGGGGTTTTATGAGTTATAGGAATTCAGCACACTTTTAGGAGGTGAGTGCCCGAAATATTGATCAATATGACCTTGAAACCAGCAAGACATTCGTAGTAACGGATTTACAGGAGGGGGGGGGGGCGTCGAAACTTCTCTTGTTCTCGTGTGGATCATTAGAAAACATGAACATCGTTTATCGTCTGATTTTTCTTGGAATCCACATAATACCCAAGTATAGTTATAAAATAATCAACCTAACGTGATTATATTAAAATATAACGAAATCTAATATGGCATGATCAGAACCCCAGATTTGGTAAAATATTTTTCGTTTAATTAAATAAGAGTTTTTAAGTCACGGCCAAAATGTGATACGATGGGATTAAAACAAAAAATATCACGGACGGGGAATCGAACTTGGGACCTTTTCGACGATCAGTTCGTGCGAACTAAACCTAACGTCTTAGCCTGCACGACCATCCCGTCGCTATACATCATTAAAATATTGTAATACTTATACTGATATTTATTGACCGCTTAAACTGATAATTTATTTTGAAAAGTCTTCATTTTTGAAGTTCTTTTGAAAATCATTTTGTTTAGTTCTATTTCTCAAAGAAAAAAAGATTACAAAATGACTACTCAAAGTTATCGGACGAGGAACAAGTTTTTTCGTCACTTTCGTAATTGCGACATTACCACTATCTCTAATCTCATAAGGGAAACGCGCTAATCAGAGTTTGATTCGGATGATGGAATGTCTTTGGACAAGTGTAAACCATATATCGCTCCAGTTGTTGAACGATTAATATCGCCGAGTATAACTCCTGAAATACTACGATTAAAACGCAGTCGAAACCTTTTATATAAGGATGATAAGCACAAATCCTTTTCGGTCTACCAACGTGACGGATCTGTAAATATTGATGAAATGCGCAATGTTAATTTCGTATTGTGTTATATAATTTGAAATATGAATATTGATATTAGCAGTACCTGTAGAGTGTAATTTATACTATGAGAAGTTAAAGAAGTGTTAAATTCTTGTTGTGTGTCTAAGGTGTTATCTAACGTAAATGTTCAAATACTCTTAAATTTACCTTAATACATTTATTAATGCGATTAAGGAATGACGCTCTCACTCTTTGAAGAACAGCTGGAGTAATCTCTTGACATGCTTGTCGTATTCGTATTTTCATGTCCTCTGCTGTTGTTGGCTCTGTTGCATATACTTTTTCCTTTACATGGCCCCAAAGGAAGAAATCCAAAGGTGTCAGATCTGGGGATCGTTAGAGCCAAACATGAACAGGGCTTGCAAAGCCGATCTACTTGTTTGGGAATTGTTCATTTAAATAAGCTGTTACATTCCGTGATCTGTGAGGTGGTGCCTCCTGCTGGAACCACATAATTTGTCGAATATTACAAAGTACATTTTCTGGGAGGATTGGCAATTCGTATCTAAGATAATGTAGGTAGTTTTCCCTCTTTAAACTTTCATGAAAGAAAAATAGCCCTACGATACAATTACCTACAATACCGGCCCAGACGTTAAGAGACTATTGCCGTTGAAACTGTTAATGACGTTTCTAATGGAGATTGACATCTGAGTAGTAGTGGCAATTATGTCTATTAACACTTCCTCTGGTTAAGAATGCGGCTTCGTCACTAAAAAGCACCATTTCGACAAATGCAGGATTTGCTCGCAACTTGACTTGTACCCAATTAGAAAGCAAGACGACGGGCGAAATTAGTCTCTGCCAATGTGTGAACTAGATGAATATAGTTGGGATGAAATTTGTTCTCCTTGATAATTCGGTTCGCTGTAGACCAAGGAAAGCCATGCTGACTTTCAATTTGTCTGGTGGAAATGTGCCGATTTAAAGTAGTAGAAGGCATTACAGCTACCATGTTTGCTTCGGTAGCACCTGATTTTTTACGCACTCGTTCCAGGCTACCTCGATCGGGTGTGGTGCAAAGGTCTCTCATTGTCGTTCTATGAGGATGATGTCTATGGGGATCTCGTTCAGCATAAAGGCGCGCCGCATGTGAATAGTTATTTCTGGCCTCTCCAATTAACCGAATCATGTCCACAATTTCGTGGGAAAGATAATCAGACATGAATTCGTTTTGAAGTGCAACCTCCACGCGCACGCACGCACACACACGCGCGCACACGCGCACACACACACACACGCGCAGACACACACACACACAGAAGAAGAAGAGGCGACATATTGGAGGACTCCAACTTCAGCGGTATGCAGACTTTTCGAATTAAACCTCTTTCATCCCAGATTGGTATTCGTGTTGTCCTTAAAAATTGCAAGGTCGAAATGCTAAAAGTTCGCTGGCGCCAAAGCCTACTCAAGTATTTAAAATAGTTCTAAGACAGTGAGATTTGCGACGAAAGTCAGGTTTTCTATTTAACAAAGAGAGAACGGTTTGACCAAGTCCTACCTAAGTTTTTGTTTGCTCATGAATCAAAAGTTAAAAGAAAAGCTTCCAGACGATTCAGCATTTGACCTACTCAAGGTCACGTCAGTAAATTATAATGTATCATTTTGGACGCAAAATTTCCCGCTCTTTCCGAATCCAGTGTCGAAAATAGTGGTTCCCATTAGAAAAATATACTTGACCTTGAGATAACCTTTAAGATGATAGCCAGGGAAAAATCCTTAAACTTTTGTTTGAACCATTTTCCCCCAAAATGTAGTCCCGCTGAGATATTAATAATAAGTTTCACCTTGAAATGACCTTGGCCAAAGTATCGGTCATATCACATTCGGACGTAAAATTTCTCGCTCTTTCCGAATCCGGTGTCAAAAATAGGACTTTCCATTTAAAAAAAATCAATATCACCTTTAAATAACCATGAATATTAATCTCAAGGTCAGAACCAATAATGTACAATGATTGCCCCCTTTGTCCTGAACATCTTTTGTTTGAAACATTTTTCTATAAAAACTTTACTTTTCATAATATTTCAGTTGAGGGATTAAAACGGAACACCCTGAATATTTTACCTTTAATTATTTCGTCGAACTTGTGAAATTTAATTTTGTCGACTAAAGCATACTTATTTTTCATATAAAGACACTCATTTCACATATAATCACAATTTACAAAACTACTGTGGCCATGCTCAATTTTAAGATCAAGCATATGTACAGACTAAAATATACTCTAAGTTCGTTCGACTAAAACAATTGTTTGAACGAATTATCCAAATCTGCGCACTGTATATTATTATAATTTCTCGGTAGAGCGCTGGAATATAAAGAGTTGCCTCCGAAGGTTACTTACTTTTATTTAATACGATTATTTTATTTGACAATAGAATAATCTATTAATTATTATTTAAATTAAAACTCTTTAATACGCCTTACTTTTACACAAGGGATTAATAGTATATTAATATTTCTAGGATGAAAATGATAACGATGAAGGAGAAGACGATGTTTTACATTCTCTTCCACCAAATACATCAATCGAGGTAGATTCAGAATACCCTGACTTACTAACGGTTCCAATATCAGGATCAGGAAATAACAACATCTGTAACAACTCAGTTGCGAAAGGAAGGAAGCATCCATTTTTACAACGATCGGACTCAACTCTCTGTCTTGGTTGCCCACCACTTGACCCTTTTGATACAAGTTTAATTGAAGCACTTCCATTAGCAGATCAACCACATTTATTGCAGCCGCATTCAAGACGTGAAGACCTCTTTGGAATACCAAGACAAGTACCTATTACTTATTCAACTGCATGTAATGATGGCCAAATTGTTCTAGAAGGGTTACCTACAAGACTAAGTTTATCGACTCGCAATACAACAAATCAATTAACACCATCCACCATGGTTCTCGGACATACTTTTGAGCAAATAGTAAAAGCACACAGTCATATGACATCAGTTCCTTCAACATCGGAACATACGCATAATTCGATACAATCACCTGCAGAACCGGGATGTAATCAACATAATACATTCACAGTAAGTATAATATTTAACATATTTGATAACTATTTTAATTTGTCAAACAAAATTATACTAAACGTGGTATTTAATTAATTCAAATGAAAAAGATAGCTTATTGTTTTAATTTTTATAATAGGTTAGATTTACTTCCAATTGTTATGTAATTTATACTCGAAAAGAAAAACTTTGACGGTGAGCAGAATTCTTGAGTTCTTAGTTTCGTTCAGCAATGTAGTACATAATTGAAAAGTTGACTGAATGTGGATCCTTTCTCAAAGAACAAGTCGTATAACGGCGGGTCGGGTATCTCCGTGTGCAAGAAAAAGTCGTAGAGTCTGTAGAAGTGCAATACGTTTGAATACAATGCCTCGCACAGGCTCTGAAAATTGATGATATAACTGATCTCTTCGTTTGGATAACTTGATGCTATCGATTGACTGAATTAACCCAGAAAACAAGGCAGACAGGTTGTGATAGATGTATTGCTGCTCATTAGATTCGCATTTCAAACTGACGAGATTGTCATATCATGCCCGTCCGGAACCTGTCCTGATGGCGAGGATGTACAAAATCCGCAAGGGAAGTTGGGAACCTAATAAATGGTTTACACAAGTGGAGTTGTACCTTTCAGGCGCTCGAAAACAGCCGACTTTTTTCTATGGACTCCGGTTTGCGAAACGCTAAATCATGTTATACGTTTTGGCCTACAAACCTTTGGCCCACTTTAGATTTACTTCTAAAATACAAAATCCAAAAATAAGTTTTAAACATTTAAACATTTAAACCCTTACTTACAAATAATATTGTACAGGCAAGCTCACCACCAATTGTAGGAAATGTTTTTTTAAATTATTTAATGTTCTGATTCGATGCTCATTGTTTATATTTTCGTTTTGTAAACTGACAATTGATAGATTTAATTTAAATGATTTTTTGCAATGTTTACAAAACGTCATTTTTTAATTCACTTATATACTCACGAGTTATATATCGTGTAATATGTGCTATTTCAAAGAATTTAGAGTATTTATAGATCTTCAATCTAAAAATGATACATATATATTCTTCAATCAAATTTGTGTGGGTACGAAACCGCGAGGCGGTTTACCAACATCTATATGGTAAAGGAAGGCGTCAAACGAATTTTTATGCTCGCAGCACTCGCTTGTCTGCCCACTAGCTCAGCCCCGAGCTCCCGGCTCGGCTAGAGAGAAGGAAGTATTCTCTGGCGCAGACGATCCTAATCCGCGCATTATAAAGGCGGCACCTCCCTTGGATATAAGCCTCCCGCCAATGCATAATTCATTCTCTACATCAACAAATGCCGAGCGATGTCACCAATAAACAAAGACATCATCTCGCAAAATATGCATATTTAAAATATTACCGGTTCATGAACATAGCTTGAAGTCCTCCCTTTAATTATCCCCGTCTTTGAGTCTCGTGATAGATGGCGCTGTAATGAGGTTTGCCTAGTTACAAATTTTATAGGTAGGAAATAATACATTTCTTGTAAAACTAATGGATATAAAAAAAAAGTAAAAAATCGTTTAAATTAATTTACCCGTCTTTTATCAAATAAAAAGAACAACCGTAGTAAATGAAAACAAATTAGCCTACTGTCGTTCGATCAACGGTCAATACGTACTCGAGTCGCCCATACTCCGTACAATACCAACATCGTTTATGTTGAACCGAGTAAAGATAACCTCGACAAAATCCGACATAGTGGAGTAGTATGTCTAATCCCTTGCAAAACTAAACTATTGTCTATTGTAGATTCGTTATTTATGTTATCACTAGAGGAACACAGAATCCATTGTTAGTTAAAGCCATAAATTTACATATAAGCAGTTCAGTAAATCGAAGATTCTATAGCTGGCAAAATTACAAAATCTGGCTTATACAACTTTCTTTTCACATTTTCTGTGACTTTCAACAGAGCCCCAATGTTTATATTTGTAGTTTGTTTTTATTTTTATTTAGTCCATCGCCGTATTCGCCGCATATTATATTCTTATAAATATTTACATTTTCTGGCGGTTAATAATTTATAATTATATTATATTTATTTATTTTATAGTTATCAGTTTATTCGCTTTTCCGTTTTTTAGGTTAAGGTCTGAACGCACGTGGCTTTACTTGCGCTCGCATGTATTTTTTCGTTTCGCACATGATTTCGAACATGGTCGCTAATTTGAGCAATCGCGCCCTGAAGCAGGTTTGTGGCGGATACCGCCCCTTTAAAAAATACACACGGAAGCCGACAACTAGTACTATAATATATCGGGAAAATATAAGTCATAAAAGTGGCAGGAATTTGTCACTCGAAATCATTTTTCAATTCCGAATTATTATAATCCACTAGTATCCGGAAAACATAGTAAATTAAAGTGGCAGAAATATTACACATTTTATAATTTAAATTTGAACCAGAAAAATAAATATTTAAATGCCCTTCCGAGTATTGTCCAAAAATAAAGAGAATCCGATCATTTAAATGTTTCAAATTAATTTTTCGTTACTAGAGCATTTAAGAAATTAATTTGATATTTTTTAGCGAGATCGGCGAGATAAGAACCGAGTTCAATTGAGTGCAACCGGCACACCATAATTATGCTATGAAACCTCGTAAAATTTATTCCAGAGCAATATAAGCACGAAACTACTGGATAAATTACGAATACTCTTTCTACAAGATATTAAATTAAAATGTAATTTTTTTGGCCTGTAACAGAGGCACGAGAAACTATGCATCTTTGGTACGATGAATTTTTATAGAATCTATAGGAGATATCATAAAAATTCATCATTAGGAGATCTCAACTGTAATATAATAGAACATATTTTTTATCGTTAAAAATTAATTATCTTAATTCTATAAGGTTTTATCCTTCTAATATGAAGAGATAAGAATGCATTTTATAAGCTAAAAAAGTCGAATTCTGTTCTTTTTAGTAAATTAAAGTATGAGGCATGTTAACCCCTCTTCCGAACTTTTGGCCACTCAAATAGGCCCAAAAGAAGTACTATACGGATAGTACAGGGTATAAATAAGCTACCTTTCCAATGGATAGTCACTCTAATGTTCTTTACGATCATCGCATTGGAAAACTCATAAGGATCGGCCAGTTCTGCAGCATCCTTTGGACCAATAGGCTTTGGCTCGTCCGCAGCATCATTTAGAGCAGGAATTAAAAGCACCTACTAGGATTTGGGATTAACTCATTCGTCTTTTTCCAGTCCTTATCAGGGCTATCTCATATATTTTTTCCACAGCTTCCGACGCATCTCCTCAGGTCCAGCCTCTTCAGCAGTCTCTTCACTTCTACCAATTGCTACAGCACGGATTACATACCGCCTGTTAGGCGCTGTTACAGGGCAACATACATCAAAGGAGGTCTACTAATCGGTGATTGCCACCCGTGTGGTAGGCAACCGGTTAATCAAGTCCTGCATACTGTTGACGCCTGTTGGCTGGCTCGCTGTTACGCATTTTTACAACTTGAGCCGCCTGCTGGGAAAGGCTTATTAAAATCAGTGCTTTGCGTGTAACTAAATTCATTTCTGTTGGTTTTTTATGATTAATTTTTATTAAATATATTTTTGTTATATCAAACTATTTTTCGTTTCAAAGTTAATTGCCTATAGACGAGCATCGCAACAGGGTAGCGGCATTGCAAGGAGCCGTCTTAATTCATTATCAAAGTTCATTAATTCCGCATTGTAATCTTCTATTACAATTGTTCAAATTTCCGCTTGGGATATTTCTTTAACTTTACTCATTTTTCGGCTCTCCATAAGAATGCGGCTATGAAGATTCAATATCGTTAAAAACACTATCATTGTAACGATATAGTTATATCGTGTATAAATTAACACACATAACCAAAGATTTAAAGCACTTCAGTTTTTGGTTCGAAGCGGAAACCAGTAATATTTTCGTTCTTGAGCAATTTAAATCACCAGCACGATGCATTTTATTGAATACTTAATTGCATTTTTTCTGTATTAAGGATTGCTTTATATTAAATTGGTGCTCTTTGGAAAAGCCTGTGGATTATTTCACCAGCCTAAACCGCTGGACCCGCAGCATGAGATCCTCTTCAAGGTTGACCTTAACTAATTGTTAACTAGTTGTTTGGTGGATATTTCTATTGAAACGTTAGGTGTTGAAAAACAAATTATTGAAATCGAATTTGGTCATTTTTTACTTAACATTAAGTTATAGTTTTAATTTCTCTCCTCTTTTGTTCTTATCTTCATAGGTTTACAAAAAATTACTATTTCCTATATAAAAAATTGTAGTCAATCGATAAGTCTGGGAGAAAAACCTATTATGGAGCATACAAATCAAAAATAAACAAAACATCGTGCGTTTCGTTTTTTGTGATTTTTTTCGCATCAATAAAGTGACAGAATCGAAATATTCGCAACCAATCAGCTCCTGAGATAATCTAAATAAAAATTTTGTACAATATATGGTTTTCTTTCTGAAATTATTTCGAAGTAAGGGTTTAAATGTTTAAAACTTATTTCTGGATTTTGAATTTTAGAAATAAATCTGAGGAGGGCCTGTATCTTAAGCCGAAATGTAAATCCATTTTTTGCCCAACCCTCTTGAAAATAGCGATATTTCATGCACAGAGAGATCCTAGCGCAAACGAATGCACGTTGTTGTGAAGTCCGCCGCAGGAGCGTCAAGCCCTTCGAGTGTCAGAGCACATGTGTTACGATGAAATCGCCTCTCTTGTGCCAACTGTTTTCGTGGTCGATACACGTGTCTACAAAGTCAGATTAGCACATCGTTTTTGGTTGCTAATTTCAGGCGTTATCCGTATCTTAAGATTTATGGTTATTTTGCGTGCAGTATATTCTCGAGATGAAAGTGTACCGAATATATTAGAATATAAATTGTACAATAATATTTTTATGTAATCAACAATAGCAATAAACAATAGTATTTTATGTAAAAAACATCTTATAAACAGATGCAATTAATGTGAAAACGGGAATAATTATTAAACTAATATTTATTAATGAACTTTATATGGGAATAATTATTATAAATATCTAGTAAATTACCGAACTTGTTAAAAATTTCAATAATTGTTAGTGATATCGAATGGGCGCACGCGGAGGCCCAATCCTTTCTAATAATAAAATAAAGCACATCCAAGGTAATTAAAAATTCCAAAACTCTCTAATAAGTAGTAAGAACATATTTGGAACAATATACATATGGTTCCGTGAGGTAGAAAAAGTTTGTTTAAACTTGATGAGCTTTGTTTATTGCAATTTACAAGCTAAAATGTCTAACTATATCGTATAATGACCCAATCGATTTGAAAAAATTCAAACAAGCGTGGAAATATATTAGAAACAATATACATATGATCCCGTTTTATTCATCATTTTTCTCATTTCTAAATCCATTTTTAATCGATTTTTTAATTTTTGTTTGTTATTTCAGTATCGTGACATATCAAAGAATCTAAAATGGCATGCCATTAGTGAATATTTGCTACACATTAGTTAATATAAGGAAACAAATACTAAAAAATAACACTTTTCACGAAAAATTCATTATTAGGAAAAGTATTGAACGTATTTACACAAGCCATTCTATATAGTGGTTTTCGGGGTCGCTGATCACGAATCCGGCCTCAGATTTTCAAAATTCAAGATGGCGGATCCAATATGGCGGACCAAATTCTAAGTTACCGCGCGGTAGCGACATGTTACTACTACCCGAAACAGTTTCCTGCAAGAAAAGTATGATACGGTGGAATATAAGTAACGGTAGAGATGCGGCATGATCTTACTGCTGATGTTCCTACATACGTTTATATTGATTGATGTGCTGCAAAATACATGTTTCTATTTTACCATTTTTTAATAGTATTTAGATAAATTCATTTTATTTTAACATTCTTATTTTGGTTGGAATAATTTCTAATTATTTATCTTTTACTATCTATATAATTCAGTTATGTTTTATATGTAACATAAGTTATGGGAGATCAACTAGAATTAACAGATATTCCAAGCGATTCTGAGTCTGTCGATGGTCTTTGTGATTCAGATGATGCTCATGATGAATGTGAAATAAACAATCCAATAGAATTGAATGAACAGAGTTTCGATACTTCAGATGATGATTCTTCTGAGGATGAAATTGATGCCGACGATTCAGAAAATTAGGTATGGTCTACGTTACGGAAACCGAGAGAAGATACTCCATTTGCTAAAGATTTTGGGCCAAAGGTACCGAACAATATAAAATCACCGTCAGAAATATTTTTTAAACTTTTTCCTGATGATCTGCTAGACATGATAGTTGAACAAACTAACCTTTACTTACATCAGAATAATAGAAGTGGGCCATGCATAACTAAAGAGGAAATAGTTATTTTTTTGGGCATTAATATTCTAATGGGGATAATGAAATTGCCATCATATCGAGATCATTGGTCGTTAGATCCAAAACTGAATAATCCAGTTATACGTTCGTTGATGACGGTCAACAGATTTGGATTTATTCTTAATAATATACATATTTCGGATAATAGCCAAGAACCTAAAAAGGGAGAACCGCAATACGACAAATTATATAAGTTGAGACCACTATTGACTAAACTGACTCAAACATTCAAAAACTCGTGGAAACCAAGCAAATATCAGGCTGTAGATGAATCCATGATTAAATTCAAGGGGCGCAGTTCTCTAAAACAATATACATATGCCGGCTAAACCAATACAACGTGGTTTCAAATGTTGGGTTCGCGCAGATCAATCCAGTTACGTCTGTGAATTTCAGGTGTATACAGGAAAATCAGAGAATACAGAAAAACATTTAGGAGCCCGAGTTGTGAAAGTCCTTACGCGCGTATTGGCAGGTGATAATCACCATGTTTATTTCATCAACTTCTTCACTGGCGTTGATCTTCTGATTTCTCTAAAAGAACACAAAATCTTTGCTTGTGGAACAGTACGTTCAAATCGGACAAGATTGCCAAAAAGCGAAGTCACGACCTATCAAATTCGTAACCTGAAAACGCAAAATTTACACGTGGCCAAAATTAATGATTTTTAGAAAGTTTCGCATGCGTTATAATATCTAAATTTCAGGAGAGGAGGACAAAAAATCATGAGTATCATGGGCGAAACAAGAGACGTTGTAACGAGCGTACATGAACTAGTGCGTTTTGCCTCTTATAGAAAGAATCGTGTAATTTACATTTAAAAAAAACGTTTTGCGTGATCCAGGGAGCTGCAGAATATGTTAGTAGCTTGGTAACTGCAGGAGCATGCTTGTTTAGTACATCACATATAGAGTTTACAGGCCAGCAAGCATCTCAGAGCGCGTTCTATCACGTGGGATATTTGGTAGGTATAATTCCGCATGTAAAATCACATGTAACTTAGATACGAAGTGCGATAACAAGATACCACAAGGTCGACGATAAATGATAGCTAAAACCAGACTTGGCATCTGTTTAATCTTTACACCGATGATCACGCATTCTGGTTCATCTATCGAGGTATTACACTGGTCCACAAATTTGAAGTACTTTTGTGCTTTGAAGATGAAATAAGCTCATCTTTGTTAATTTTGGGTCGCTGAATCCGAATCCGATAACGAAAATTTTTATTAGCTCTTGGTTTCACGAAACACGGGGACGAAGTTCGTAAAAACGCCGTTTTGTGCAATGTTTGACATAGTATATCTTTCGACAGAAATGAGGTAACACTTTCAGTAATAGCTTAAAATAATGCTTATAGCTCCTATTTTACGGTAAAAAATGTAATACAACCAAGTAAACAAAATAGTGCTTTTGTAAAATAGCAATTTGTTTGTAAAATAACAATTTGTTTGTATGCGTGAAATGCTCGTCTCACTGTTACGTGGATGAAGTCAATCGGCGCGCGCGGAAAGTGGTCTTAAAGGCCTTCGAACACATATCTATAGTCACTTTTATATATATAGTAAATGAGCAATTCGCCCGTCTACTTTGCGATGAACTTGAAAAAACGACAGCATCTACGACGCTGAAAAAATGGAGTGAGTTTACCTATTTTACGGTTCTGGTCAATAATAGATTGATGGTGATAGATATAATAGACGTAGATGATGAACGCGAGGAGGAGGCTTAGGATAAGAATTCGCGCACTCCAATTAGCAGTTACATACCTTGATTAATTTGTCATTATCTATAACCATAAAAAATCAAGTGCATTTTGGGTGGTAGTATAGATGGCAGTTGTCACACGAGACTGAAGACAACTTTACGACTTAGTCAAACCCTGCATAGCGTGGGAGGGTAGATAACATGCACATTCGGAATAAAATAAGACAATAGGATGAGTCAGTGTCATTTCTAAACAGCAATCAATGAAGAAATATTAAAAACTAGATTATAGATAGATCGACAGATATATCTATAACAGATATAAAAAATTAATATTTTCTTAGCATTTAATTGGTCACGTGGAGAAATGTAGGTTAGAATACCTTTAATTTACAGCATACACCCAAAACAATGCTCAAATGGTGCTCACTCGCATTCAACATGATTGCCCTAAATTGTCGATATCAACCACAACCTCGACGTTATTCATAATAGTCAGGGAAATCGCGACATTTTTCTTGTCTGATTTACGTATGGCTGAAACTTTATGGAATAATACTTGATTAAGTCAAGGACAAAGATTTAGCAGCTCGTTAGCTGTGAAATGCAGGCGCTTTTGTTCCATTTATAATTTTTTATCAATTCTTATGTACATATGAATGAAATTATATGGAGCGATATTTGAATATGTATAGAATATTGGCCAAATGCGAGTCAACTAATGCATTTTTTTAGAAAAACATTTAAAAATCACAAACATCTCTCGGGGCTAGAAAATGGACCAATTCTTTTGAATATTCATATTGACATACAGATAGCTGATATTTATTCAACACTTAATCATTTTGTTAATTTTCGTCGAATTTTGTTCGCCCCTGACTGGAGCTAACAAGATTTATTATAAAATAGGGATAGGAACACAGTTTCTTCTGATTAGTGACCGCCCCACCCCAGCGGTGACAATAGCAAAGCCTGCTTAGCTTCCTGCTTTAACCCTTTCAGTTACAGCCGGAAATCAGTTTCCCACCTACATGGTATCAACTTCTCTTCGTTTATGAGTGGTTCGTCCACTATTTTCTTAAGGTCTCCTCTTCCTGCCCTTCCTAAGACTCCAATAAATGTTATTAAAACATAATAATATTGCATAATTATGTAAAATAATTATTGTTAATAAACAATTATTTTCAAAAGAAATGTATGCCAGGACGAACTAATAGCTATTTGACGTTTGGAATACACGGGTTTTTGGAAGCGCTGGTAATTTGGTCTTATATTGCATCTGTCATTTTGAATTTTGTAAATCTGACACCGGATTCGCAATCAGCGTCTCCAAAAACCCGTTTATACCAAATTCAAGAAATAACCCATCAGTGAAAAAAAATTGAAAGAGTTAATTTACCAAACGAGTTCTATTGTCACGTCGTTGCCCAAGTAGGATCAACCCATTGATCACTGAAGCACCTTATTTTTAGTGTCGAAGTTGGATGTGCTTACGTTGGATATAGTCACAAGTCAGGAATGGGAAAATTCGTCGCGAAGACCATCGGCGAGGTGCAATTTAGCGCAGATAAAGCAATCGAGGTAGTAGCTAGGTGGTTGAGCAAACATGGTTTAAATCTGGCGGCAGAGAAGACAGATACGGTGCTCATCCTTCGAGCGAATAAAAGGTCGTACGCCACATTCATGGTGGAAGATACGCAGATCAGGACGGTGGACGCTATTAAATATCTTGGGGTCACTCTCGATGCGCGGCTGTCATTCACACAACACCTGACGAATGCAAGCGCAAAGGCTTCCAAAGTGGCCTGTACGCTCTCCAGCAGCATGCCCAGTATGGGGGGGCCGAAGCAACCGTGACGGTCCCTCCTTTCATCGGTAGTAAGCTCCGTTATCCTCAACGGGGCACCGAGCTGGGCTGATGCCATGAACACTCATAAGAGTAACGGAGCGTCTTCCCGGCGGGCCTACAAGACAGCCACCCTAAGAGTGGCTCGCGCCTACTGGACTGTATCGGATACCGTTCTATCGGTGGTCGCGGGATTTCCTCCCTTAAACCTTTTAGCAACCGAGAGAGCCGCAGAACACGAAGAAGGCTGGGGCACAAGGCAGAACATCGCCGACCGGTAGCGGAACCACAGTAGATGGTCCAGGAGGATCATCGAAGAGTGACAACGAAGATGGGATTCAGCAGAATCGGGGCGATGGACCCACTGCGTCATCCCAGATAGCTAAGTGGACGGGCAAACGACACGGACACGTCACCTTTCATCCGACTCAGGTGCTCACCGGGCACGGCTGCTTTCGCAGCTACTTGCATCGCTTCCTCATCTACCAAAGCGCGGAGTTCGCCCGAGATTCGCAGCGGAGCGAGAGCAGTTCCGGAATTCGGGAGGTGGGCTATTAACACCTGAGGGTATTGGGGAATGTCTGCTCGCCTCACAGAAGGGGTGGAACGCGGTGGTTATAATCGCTACGTCCATCATCGACAGGCTGAATTCCATTAGGTGGGAAGAAGAAGGCACCAACATCGGCCACATTTGAGGAGTTAAAACATCGGCGGAGGGCCTTCTGAGGCATTGAATTTCAGTCTAAGCGGCGTGGTTTTAGCAGTTTCAGTTTGATCAAGTAACTTTTCTAAATTTCCTCCGCCATATTAGATCCGCTATCTTGAATTTTGACAATCTGAGTCCGGATGTGTGATCAACGACCCCGGAAACCCCTGGGTAACCAGTTTCAGCTGTTTTTCGCGAAGAAAAAAATGTATGGAGGAACGGAGGGAGTGCAGTGCGGTACTTCAAGGCTCCAATATCCCACCGATGTTGGTACCGAAACTATTTAAAAACTTGTACTAAAAACGTGTACTTTTAATGTTTACACTTGAAATCTTACGATCAATTAATGAATCGCAAATAATAGAAATGGACAACAAATTCAAACATACAATAGTAACTAATTATTTATAAGAATTTTGTTCTATATTCGTTTGGCAAACGTCCATATTGCGACCGAACGAATGGCGCCACAACGACTGTATGGTTCGTAGCCTCCCTGTTACAAAAATAATCAAATTTGCGAATTCTAACTCCCGCACGTACATCTTTTTTTATCTTAAGCCTAATTCATAAAATTGGTTCATAGAAAAGTTGAAAGTCGCAGAGAGGTTTACCTACTGTTACTGTGAACTTAAACTCGATTTTCAAGGTTCTTTCAAGTTCTTAATGACTTTCTGGAACGGGAACACGTAATTTTGATCATCGATATTAAAGAAGCAGACAATTTCACGATGAAAATGTATGGTTGGAGGATGTAATTTCGCGACACATTTGTAATCGTCACTGGTGAGTATTTAGTTAACGTGACAAATGTATTCCTTAAAATGTATTAAATTGGAGAATATCATTTCGGAGTTTTCTTTGGTGTTGCGTATTCACGGCATTTACCGATATCCGTTTTTTCCTGTTAATTCTATGAGATAAACGTACTTCCTTCATCATGTGGGATGCATGTGCGGGGATGTGATCAACATATGTACAGAAAAGATTTGATTTATATTTAATCTTTTCAAAATACATTCTGTCACATATTCTAGGACTGTCACGCATATCGGACAGGTCTGTCCAACGGTATGAGCATATCGAACGGAATACATGTAGGGTATTCAGTCTAACCGGCGATTACCCAATCGAATATCGTATTTTGAGCTGTGGGTGACCGGGCTCGCCTGTAATTAAGACATCTAATAATACAAATGCATAAAGGTCTAATTCAGGAATCAGATTGATCTCGTTGAAGTTATTTGGACCCGGATATACTACTTGCAGAGGCTGAATAGCGTGCCATTTGCAACTTATTTCCCTCAGACTTTTCGGTATGTTCGAGGTTAGTTTATGCATACGTAGTGCGTGCATATCTCACAAAGGCTGAGATTCGTGATTTGGGGATATGTGAATATCCGCAGCGCGATTAACCCCCGCAGAGGCACCGCCGATGACGTCAATGGAGGTAATAACCTGAGCGTTTCGGGTATTCAATGCGTTAGCAAGACATTCGGTTATAAAAGTCCAGGAGAGCCCTGATCCAGCAGTGCACGGATCTTAATTGAGCGTCGGGCAGTCGAATGACCTTGTACGTATGCAATAGATAGTAAAGTAGACGGAGCGTTAATCTTCTCATTTCGTGTAAAATGAATAAGCACATTATCCCTTCCCCCAATCATCAGAAACTTTCTTTCGTTCTCCTTTCCCTATTTTTAATAACCATTATCTCACACTCAGTTCCAGGTTCTTTCCCTTCCAAATACATTTTCATCCCCTTATCACCTCCCGCAGCACTTCTTCCTCTGCTAACAGCACATAATCGGCGAATATATTCCGAGTATTCCATTTGCCATATTTCCTACTCTATTCCCAGGAATCCTGATTTTGGGTGCCTCCTCTATATCTGCAATACTATAATAATAATAAGTTCATTTTTATTTTAATCAAACAGACATACAAGGTTATACAAGAAGGGGTTTGCTTGTTGACAATACGTGTTTGCACTTATCATTTAATAGATTGATAACAATACTCCAGAGTTATATTGTTATCTATAGTCGGATCAGTATTGCTGTTAATCAAATTAATTTATTTTCCGAAATACTTCCGACCAAGTTCTGGAATCAATCACATTTTTATCCGTCCTTTTTGAGCATCTATATGATTATTTATTTTTTTTTACTCTATACCTTCTACCTCGATCGAGGTGTCCCAAAAGCTCACACTCGACGAGCTTGTCCGGGTACATGTGATTACAAATGCGAGAGCTGCAGGTCGTCTTAGATTGCGCCATACTCACATTTGTCGAGAATGTAAGAAACTGCAGAAACCCACATTAAGTACAGCATCGCAACTACATTGCTGCTACCTCTACTATCCCTTTTCTTCGACAAAACTCTTCACTCTCCTCTATTCTCTTTACCTTTCGCGTACTCGCCGTACGTTTCCTCGATTTGCGATGAACATTCGCACACACACACACACACACACACACACACACACACATACACCATCTCTCGCTTACGCGCGTGCTTTCCCGCCTGTTTTGCGTCACTGCCTCAGGCTTGTTTGCGCTTGCTTTGGACAATGTCTTAAAGCCGCACCGAATAATAATTGCCAACAAGACTAATAAGATCGTAGCAATTTCCAAACTCGTTTATTCGTTCGGTTCTCAGTCGTTTTTCGTCTTTTCGTCTTCACAGTGTCGAGAAGTTCTGTTTGATCTTTGGATGTTGGAAATATGTTTGACATTTGAAGGTCACAAATCACGTTTCCACAGTTTTCCCTCTCTTAAGCTCACCTTTCTATAGGAGTAAAAGGATAAAGGATAAAGGATTTGGAATTTTTCCCCGCTATAATGACTTAGATGCCTATTCGCGGGTCGGCTCTCGGGTGGAGAGGTATAGGATGGACAACACACAGACATTATACATGACGGAACAGGACAACACAACACCCACCCAGAGCCAGTCCCCCCTACCCCAATATCGGTACCACCAGCAGATTCGGCGGTCTATGCCTTAGCGAGTACGACGCGGGGCTTATCCCATCTTTATCCGAGATAAGACCCACGACGTACCGACCGCGGATAAGACGCTGACGGTACCGATAACTGCCGACGGGAGTCGGCAGCGGTCCCAAATTCGTACCTTCGCCCAGCAAAGTTCCCCGGTTATTCCACACTGGACATAAGCAGAGAAAATTGCACGGACGGGGATTCGAACTCGGGACCTTCGCGACGTTCAGTTCGGGCGGACTAAGACTAACGTCTTAGCCCGCACGACCATCACGCCGACTGGACACTCTATAGGAGTATTAATCGCATATGTTGAAATAATGTTAAACAGAACGAAATTTTTACTAAAATCCTTGACAAAAATTGATGTAAAAAAAAATTGTACTTGTTTATCAACGTTTTCGATTCCAGCTAAAAAATTCAACGCATGCATTCGTTCAATCGAGAAGGAGACTGTGGCGTATCGTATAAAAGAAAGCTTTATGGGATGTCTGAATGAAATTTGTATCTCCGCTGCATTTTGGGTGACATTTATTCGGTACTGCATGCTCTCCATTTCCACCAATTGCGATTAAATTTTTGACTTATAAACTTATAAAAACTCTTTTGTGAAGCTAAAGCTTTGAAAAATATCGTAAAATTTTGTAGAAAACGAGACGAAAGTTACAGTCGATTTCATTTTACTTGAATTTTATTCGGTATCCTACGTCCTTAATTTTCAACAGAATGCTGTTAAATTTTGTTTACAATTTCGTGAAGCGTGCGAAATGGTCTTTGTGGATCCAACATTTGGAATAACATCACTGAATTTTCTAAACAAATATTTATTATTAGAAGTTTGCCGCAAGTGCTGCGATAGATTTAAGCCAAATGTTTGCAATTACGTCACCAAATCAGCAGATATATATGTAATGTCTGCACCCAGTTGTTTGTTGTTGCATAGATTCGGCATTCGGCATTCGGTTCCGGAGCTCTTGTAATAATTAAGTAAAACTCGAAACATGAGATGTCCATTAGGAGAACACGATGGTTAAGTGGTTAGGGTGCCTGCCTCGTAAACTGAACGTTCCTTAGGTCGTGAATTCGAATCTCCGTCCGGCAACTTTTTCTGTTTGTTTCCATTGCGGATAATTCAGGAAACCTTGCTGGGCGAAGGCACGAATTTGGGACTGCTACTGCCATCAGTCGGTAGTTATCGACATCGCGAATGGTTTTTCCGTGGTCCACGCTTCGTAAATATTGTCTTGAATGAAAATAAGGCAATGTTGACGGTGTCGATTATGTGTAGTATTTGTGATTGTTTATTTGTTTGTATCGTCCTGTGTGGGATGATGACTAAGCCTTGCCTGATTATGGCCCATAGATGGCGTAAAGTTGTCAAGTAAATCTGATCAATGTAATGTAATATAAAACCAGAGTCCATTAAATTCGTTTCAGATCTCAAGTAATAATTTAACAAAAGGCGAATATCCATACACTGACAGAAAAATCCTGTGTGGGCGCTGTGACGTGCTTCTAGTACATCGGTATGACGCGCACCTCGATCTCTATGCCTTGACTCTCAATGTCCATTGGTTAGAGAGTCAAAGCGGTACGCTAGGAGTCAAATACCAATCGCAGCGTCTTGATGTTCACGGCCTGGAGCCAGGAATGTCTGAACGCAGTGCCGTGATTCGGATCTAAGCGTATAGACATTAGGTGCTACAACGTGGCGCTGTGAATCTTTAAGCCGGCAGTTACGCGCAGGTTTACATTTATGCCAGGTCATTCCACGTCAGATTTACAATAAAAATTTTAAATTCTGCGGCATATTTTTTCATATTCTAGACAAAAAAGTAAAATACATGTGTTTTTTTATTTTATTATGATATCTAAAATTTTCGAGTTATTTCCGTCGACCTATTATTTCGGCACACCGCGTATCTTTAAATTCAGCTTCAACGTCGCTCTCGAAATGCGCTTCGACTGCTTCGAATATTTTAAAAACTGTATTTTGGAACGCCCGCGGTATTTATAATATTTCTAATAATTCTTTTTATTCGGCATTTGGTATTTTTAATTTTTCTGAAACCTGGTGCGATAACCAGGCTCGCGTTAAAGATATTGAAACTGGATCTTCAGCGATCTTCTCCCCAGCGTCGCGCAAGACCAATTTAGGTCGCTATAGTGGTGGCCCAATTGGATCTTTTATCGCGTTAATACTTCTCCGGTTAACTTAATTATTGGTTCTTTTTATTTTTCTCCAAATTCTGACATTATAAGAGACCTCGCTACGCTGCAGCTTTTAATTGATTCGCTGAAGGCTCAGTTTCTAGATTGTATCTTTGTTCTTGCTGGTGATTTTAACTGTAGACTAGATTCTTTAGACAATTGCTCTGACTCTCAAATTTTTGAAAATTCTGCTGTTACGATCGCCAGAAAATCGCATGATGTGTTGCGCAACAAACGTGGTTCGCTTTTGTTCGAATTTATGACTGTTAATAATTTTATAATATTAAATGGCCGTACCCCGACTGACAACCCGGCGCATTTCATATTTCTCGGAAATAGGGGTTTTAGTGCTGTGGACATCGTCTGGGTCTCGGATTCGTATCTTCCATTCGTTTACGATCAGAGTGCAGGTGACGATCTCCACGGTTCAGACCACCTTGCCGTATGTTTATCTTTACTCTTAACTTCCGAGCGCTCTATGTATTGGGTCTTGACCCCTTGCAGCGAGTCTTTTACCCCTTTAAAAAAACGGCCAAGTACGAAATTTGTAAGATCAAATGACGGGATATCCGAATTGGGTGATTCATCAAGTGAATGTAATTTCAAGTCCAATAGATACTCAGTCGAAAACTGAATTCATTTATAAAACGTTTTGTAACGCGCTTCGCAGTTGTTCTATTGAGGCCAATATTTTAGTTGTTCGTCAAAATAATTCGCGTAGTTCCAGATCAGTGCCTAACCAGGTCTGGTTTGATAAAGAATGTGTTCGCGCCAAAATAAAATTTAAACCTGATCTAAGGAAAATGAAAAAATTTCAATATAACCACTCTATGGTTTTATCTTTATTGGCAGCAAAAAAACAGTATTTAAATTTAATTAGTTTTAAGAAACGTGCTTATATTAAGAACATTGATAATCGATTTGTGGCGGTACGTAATTCTGCCGATTTTTGGAGAACTGTCAATTTTTATCGGAAAAAGCCCAGCGTAGAACCGTTGGTTTCGGAGGAGTCCTGGAGGTCGTATTTTTTAACAGCATTTCCTCAGATAATATATACTCCAGAACTCTTTTCTGATGAGATCGTCGACTCCTCACTGGTCTCAACGATAACTATGGCTGAGTTAACGAACAGTATAAGGTCTCTACAGGTCGGGAAAGCTGTTGGCCTGGACGGATTACCGGCTGAACTATTCAAGCTCTTAGATTCTACTTGGCTTTCCCACCTTCTGAACCTTTTTAATGAGATTTTTGAGCACGAAATATTCCTCGCCTGTTGGGCCTGTGCTTCTTTGTCTATGCTCTACAAGAAGGGATCCGGAGAAGATCCTGCGAATTACAGAATGATCGCGATATCCAATGCTCTTACGAAAATTTTTTGCCAGATATTATGCAAGCGTCTGTCTAACTGGGCCACCCGGAGGAGTGTGTTGCCGGAGGAACAAGCGGGTTTCCGCAGTGGCAGGAGTATGGATGGTAACATCTCCTGTCTTCTGACTGCTATTCAAATTTCACTACGTCGACCAAAATCGAAACTCTACAGCCTGTTTGTAGATTTCAAACGGGCATTTGACTCCGTCCCTCATACACTCCTTTGGAGGAAGCTAGCGAGTTTAGGCGTGAGCTCGAAGTTCATTAGAGTATTGCGTGCGCTGTTTAAAGCGGCCTCTGTATTATTTCAGTTTAAAAATGCGGCACCCGACGAACATCAGGTTACTATAGGGATGCTTCACGGAGAAATTTTGAGCCCGCTCCTTTTTATCCTATATCTGTCGGACATAACGATCGTTTTCAGAGAGAGAGGTATGCGTGGAGTTGATATTTCGACCTCACACAATCTGTTACTTTTACTTTATGCTGACGACCTGACGCTATTTGCATACTCACCGGCTGATTTGTATGGAAAATTATTACTACTGGAGGAGTATTATACCATAAATGCTCTTACGGTCAATGCAGAGAAAACAAAAATTCTGTGCTTCAGAAGAGGGGTGCCACTTGACTCTTATTCTAAAGACTTTTTTTACAAAAGCAAGTCGGTTGAAGATGTCAATCGATATCGCTATTTAGGAGTGATGTTCTCTGTCTCTGGACTAGGACTCATGCCATGTGAGGATGCTACTGCCAGAACGAGTTCGGCTATAGCGTCAGTCGTACCTCTTATAACTTCAGCGAAGTCGGATGCGTGCGATGCGATTTTGAAACTCTACAACGCCTTAATTATTTCCGTCCTTCTGAATGACGCGCCATTATAGGCTCTCCGATATTTGAGCAATCTAGAGTCTATTCAAGTCGCTTCCTTTAAGAGACTTTTTAATCTGCCAAGGTCAACACCAAACTATTTGATCCGATTAGAGCTAGGATTATTTCCTATTGCGGTGGAGATTTTTAACAGAGCTTCGAGATGGGTGATTCGCATACTAAAAATGCCCGACTCTAGATTGCCCAAAAGTTTACTATAATTTAAGACTTTTTACTTTAATTTTACTTTTTATTATGACTTAACGGCTCATGGGTCCCGGCGAACAGACTGCGAATTGGGTATGCCAGTTAAACACTAAGTTTGACAGTCTAGGGACAAACGAGCTCTGGAACAATTTAAACGCAGATATATCGGAAAGTTAAAGCCTTCGTTAGTAGCTAAATTTGCAGAGATCTGTAGAAAGAAAGACCTAGCCACTTACTTGGCGTCTGACTCTCCCCAATTACCAATTTTCCGCCAATATTCAGACTCGATTTATACTCTGTACCCCAGTCGCTTATTCCTGGACTATCTAAGAGTTAAACTTCAAATTCGTCTAGCTACCATATACTCTCGTTTTATATTAATCTGAGGCTGTCGTTATTCGCATGACCCAACTGCGGAATGCTCTTTATGTAACTTAGACTTGCAACGTTGTATTTTTTCTTTATTTCATTCCTTAACAAAATACATGTATTAAACAATTATAAATTGCACAAAAATTTTTATTATTGGACGCGACCCGAAAATGCGGTTTCCGCTGAACTGTTCCGGCTGTATTCTCCTAGGCCCACGTAGACCAATAAGTTGTAATGAAAATAATTATCGAAACATCAGGTTTTGCAACTTCGCTAAATAAGTTCGTCATACACTGTTAAAAATTTCGGGTGTGAAACAGTCTTGTGTGAGGTATGCTGGTTTTCGATGTTAATATTTACACCGGTGAAAGGGTTAATAGATATCCATTCGAGGTGTGAAACGTACGGGCGGTGCTAAATTCAAGGCGGTGTAATTCGTTTACATGCGCTTGCGCATGCGCTCAACGTCAAATGAGATTTAATTAAATTCTTTCGAACAGAATTTTCAAAAGGAATTCTTGGTAAAGTCGGTCCCATTTATAAAGAAAAATTAGAAAAACACAGTTTATTCAAAAACGTTTCGGCGACATGATGTGTGCCCTCTTCAGTTAACAATATAATGTGCGAAGAAACAATTTTTACAATATAAACAATTATAATATATTAAAAAATAGAGATTCATAAAAGTCTGACTCACAAAGATAAAAGACAGTTCATTTCACGAGACAGTTCAAATCCTTTTAAATCTTTTATCTATATGAGTCAGACTTTTATGCATTTACATTTTTTAATATATTATAATTGTTCAAATTGTCAAATGTTTTTTCGTAGATTATATTGTTAACTGAAGAGGGCACCCATCATGTCGCCGAAACGTTTTTGAATAAACTGTGTTTTTCTAATTTTTCTTTATAATGGGACCTAGTTTACTAAAATTTTTTGTTTGAAAATTCTTTTCGAAACAGTTTTCAACATTAATAAGTGAGTATAGGCTATAATTACCCATACTTGGTTTGGTATTACCCCAATCATGGAAATAATGCCGTACATTGGCACCTTTTCATTAAATGTATAAAACAGGATGGTGTACTTATATTACGAATAAATTTTGTTTGTACATGGCATAAAACATATTAATTATCAAATGTTTATATGTAAACACTTGAACACTTTAATTATATCTTAATTATATTTTGGGGGTCATTTATTATTAAATCTCATTTTTCATGTCGATATCGCGATTTCTTTCACCGGAAAAGTGCATAAAAAGTGCATAAAATGTTTGAACTTAAAGGATATGCAGGCAGGAATTTTTTATTTCACTTCGAAATATCCAAAACGGTTTATTACAAGAAATTATTTTTAAATTTTGGGCAGTATGGAAATAAACCATTTTAAACAAATTTTCTGCTGAACTATCTGCAATGTCCGCTGTTAAAATAATATTAAAATATATAGATGGCGTTAAGTACTAAGGGAATTGTCCGCGCGTCACCTGAAATAGGCAGTTGTTTTTCGATAGCCTACTTGATCGGTCCGTATTTAGCTACGTGTACTGTATGTGTTTAGCGTAACATATAAATATATTATATATTTATACTAAAGTAGTGTGTGTGTTCACTCGACCTCTTGTTTTACCTACACTACACTATCTATATTACACATGGGACATTCCATGCGAAACGTACCAGCCGAAAAATGGAAAGTTTTTCAATCTTGTTGAAATTTGCACAAATATTAGTCCTATTGACAACAAAGAAGTAGGGAAAATTGTTTAAACCTAGATGAAAGGATTGCCCAGTGACAGGGATTTCAATTTTTATCTCGACGGCCGTAGTGACGACAATGAAATGCCTATAACTTCCGATAAAATCGGCCGACTTTAAAAAATGACCATTGGTTTTTGAAGCTCGTTTTCCGTACTTTAAGTATCTTTTAAGAGCAATTTAAAATTTTTTAAAATTCTTAATTATTTTTTAATATTAATACTAAAAATTGTTTTTTTGTTCGATGAGAGGCTCCTCCGATTTCACTGAAACAGAGTTTTAAAAAAAGAGAAATCTCTTCCGAACAAAAATGTATAGGACGACCAAAATGGGCTGAGCAGTAGTTTTCGAGCTTCAACGCGATTTGTGAGCGAGCGTATGAACCGCGAGCCGCCACGTACCTAAGACCACTCCGCCCGGCCCGCTGTGATATGCGCTTCATGATCGATGCTAGGTAAATTAAATTGTTAAAAGATGTATTAATTTTTTGAAATAAATTTTCCGTAATACAATTGTTTTATAAACAATTTTCAAGCATGGAGTAAAATTAGTAGTACACTACTTAAAATATTTCTTGCTATTTTGAATTATTTTTTTTTAAAATAATACAGGAATTGACTAATAGTTGTTCATCGGCAACGGCGTAACTGTGGTAATGGTATAAATCTACATTCAACGAAACCTGTGATTTGAAAAATAGCTATAACAGGAATTTTAGGAAATTTACACTGAAAAACTTGTGTTATCAAATAAATATTTATTCGAATAGTCTTGAACAAACATTTACTACAATTCGTATGAATATTTACCGAGATGATGCCATATTTTTTTTGGTATCTTTTACATAAGAAAACATTTGCTTAAATTGAAGTAAGTATCTACATGTAACTATTCAAACTAATATTTACTTAAATCTGCATTTTGTCAGTGTATTAACTTCGAAAACTATAATTCAAAAATAACATAACTTTTCGTGAAGATCAAATTTACGCCAAATTTCAGAGACAGAATTTTGTCTCCTTACAGTACTAAGTTAATACCTTTATGTTACGGATGTCAATGAGTTTTTGTAGGAAACACCCTGTTTTTTAAAAAGGTTTATTACAATTTCTAACTATCTCGCGTATTTATTACAATGGAAAATAATTGAATCAAACATCTTTTCGATTTTGAATGGTAATTTGAAAGTAGACGTTCGAGAAGCCGTCAGAGACGGCGGAAGACGTTCCAATATTCTCCAATAGGCGACGAATAAATCTGAGCGTGAAGTAGAATAGCGTTAAGTACATTATCGAGCAGCAATAAGTTTTAAATTTCTGAGAAATATTATTTTCTCACACGCTTAAATATTGAGTGCTAACTTGCAGTGAACATTTATCTGGGTTTATTTTATATATTTTATTAAATAATAACATCTTTTTCTTATTTATATATTTAATTATAGTCTTCCAAATAAGTCGGTTTACATAAACTTGATGGCTAGCATTCTGAAACGTTGGAATAATACTTGCCTTAATCCTTTCAATAAACCTTCACACTGGTAACCTAAAGATTTAAGGTTTATCTCTGCATCTCTTCGCGTAAAAATTATGTAGATCTTGCCGAAGAGACCTGAAAACTTCACAAGTGCCTTCTTTAACGTAAAGAAACTCGGTAGAAGTGTTACAGGCTGAAAGTCATATCGTTGAGGATAGCGAATTGGCTACAGAAGTTACTGATGATGATGAAACTTCTTAAAACAATTCGGATAGCGATTTTGAGAGTACGCCATAAAAAAAAACGTAACTTGAATTCAATGCTTATCATAAAGATGCTGTTGAAGTATTGGAGCAGATTAAAAACAAATTAAATCAATCAACCAGCAAGTCTGAAAAAAAGTATTGTTTCTTACCCTTGCTCCAAAATCTTTGGTTGACAAAAGATGGCTACTGAATTCGGATATTCAGAACGATTGACTCGCAAAGAGAAAAGTTTAGTGTCTTAGAACGGAATTTTCACTTCTCCAAATCCTAGCAAAAGCGCAAATAAGCTAAGCACTGAAACTGAAGTTCTAATTGAGCGATTTTATGAAAACGACGCAATCAGTCGTCTTCTGGCTGGTATGAAAGACTTCGTTTCAATAAAGAAAAAAGACGGATCTCGAGAACAATTTCAGAAAAGATTAATTTTATGCAATCTATCTGAATTGTATGAAAAATTTACCGCGCAATACCCCGATCTAACAATTGGCATTTAAAAATTTTCCCAACCGACCACGTTACTGTGTTCTTGCTGGGTCAAGTGTGATACATGCTGTTTGTGTTTGTACACGTCATGAAAACGTTAAGATCATGTTGGATGCAGTACATATACAGAAACTAACGAAAGATTCCGAATTAACTCTGAGAGACTACCACGATTGCATAAAACTCATTACATGCAACGTTGCAACTTCATCCTGCTACTTAGGAGAATGCCATTCTTGCCCTAGTGAAGATTTTTTTATTACTTATTTAAGAAAAATATTAGAAAATGGATGTCTTGATAGAGTAGAATTTGAAGTATAGCAACACACGGATCGTAGTATATTGAAAATCGAAATTTCAGACACCGAAAGTTTCATTGAAACACTCGGCAATTTTTTGTTTAAGTTAAAACCTCACCATTATGTCGCTAATTTGCAGTCACAATTCGTGGGCGATCAGCAAAACAATTTGGCTGAAAATGATTGTATTGTTCAATTTGATTTCGCAGAAACTATGCATCGGTTCAGAATGCCGCACATTCATTCCATTGGAACAATAACTCGTGTTCAATATTTACAGCCTTATTGTACTATAAGCAAGAAGGGGATCTAAAACATCAAAGCTTCGCTATTTTATGAGATTGCTTAAAACTTGATACAGTGCCTGTCTATGAATGCTAAAAAATTATTATGCAGCATTTAAAAGATAGCTTAACCCCAACAAAGGTATTTTACTTCACTGACGGTGCCGCGCAACATTTTATTTATTTATTTATTTATTTGACGGGATTTTCCCTTTAATTACAAAGAATATACATACAGGGTGATCCAAAAGTCCCGGAACAGCAAAATATCTCAGCGGGAGTGCATTTTCGGGGAAAATGTTTTAGACAAAAGTTTAAGGATTTTTCCCTGGCTATTTAATGGCGATATTGAATTTGACCTTGAACATGACCTTGAAGGTTATTTCAAGGTCAAGTTAATTTTTTTAAATGGGGACCCCTATTTTTTTTCACGGATTCGGAAAGAGCACAAAATGTTACGTCCGAATATGCTATGGCCGTTTTTTTTTCGGCAAGGTCATTTCAAGGTGAAACTTAAAACTCCCGTGACGGCGAAATATCTCAGAGGGTGTGCATTTCTTTGGAAATTGTTTCAGACAAAAGTTTAAGGATATTTCCCGGGCTATTTAACGGTAGCACAGAATTTGACCTTGAACATAACCTTCAAGGTTATTTCAAGGTCAAGTTTGTTTTTTTTAATGGAAACTGCTATTTTTTTTCACGGATTCGGAGAGAGCACAAAATTTTACGTCCGAATATGCTATGGCCGTTTTTGTCGGCAAGGTCATTTCAAGGTGAAACTTAAAACTCCCGTAACGACGAAATATCTCAGAGGGTGTGCATTTCTTTGGAAATTGTTTCAGACAAAAGTTTAAGGATTTTTCCTGGGATATTTAATGGTAGCACAGAATTTGACCTTGAAGGTTATTTCAAGGTCAAGTTTGTTTTTTTTAATGGAAACTGCTATTTTTTTTTCACGGATTCGGAGAGAGCACAAAATTTTACGTCCAAATATGCTATGGCCGTTTTTTTCGGCAATGTCATTTCAAGGCCAAACTTAAAACTCCCGGAACAGCGAATTAACTCAGCAAGAGGCACCATTGAATTTAACCTTGAAAATTACCTTGAGGCTTATTCTAAGCTCAAGACTATTTTTTTTTAATTGGAACCCCGTTTTATTTTCGTAATGTTTCCAGAGTTTCCAGAGTGCAATGCATTATCATTGTTTTCCGGATAAAAATATACATTTTTTTTTACATCCGATACGTTTATAAATACCGTACGTATTTTTACATTGTTTCCAATGCTACCGCCGGCTTTAGCATTACCCAAGATGTACCGCGTGGAGGTAGCACGGTCGGGTTTACACCTCTTCGGGGTGCTTTGTTCAGGTGGTTCCCCTCGCCGTCACCTGTGCGTGTGCGTGTGCGTGTGCGCGTGTGTGTGTGTGTGTGGGTGTCCCCAGACAGTTAAGGCAAGATGGGTATACTAAAATTTTGATGAAATTATGTATCTTACTAAAGCTTATGCTCAAAGTGATTGCCATGAACTTCTTGGCAATATCCCAAGCGATTATAAAAAGTCGATACGACTTTTTTAATCATATCTGGTTCTATAGCCGCGATCTCATCTCGTATTCGTTGTTTTACTTCCTCAATATTCTCCGGTTTCGTTCGATACACTCTATCTTTGAGATAACCCCATAGAAAGTAGTCAAGGGGCGTAAGATCCGGAGATCTTGGTGGCCATTCTATTACACCCCTTCGACCTATCCACCGTTCTGCGAATACATCACTCAAATAATTGCGAACATCTGTTGCATAATGGGGTGCTGCACCATCTTGCTGAAACCAAGTCTGATCGAAATCCTCGCCTACAATAACCTGAATAGCAGGGATGATGTCGTCCCTCAACATATCGTGGTATTTTTTATCAGTAAGGGTACCCTCGATGAAGAAGGGCCCAACTACCGCATTGTTTATAATACCTGCCCATACGTTTACTTTTTCAGGATATTGAGTAGAACGACTATCGACCATCCAATTAGGATTGGTTTCACTCCAATAAGACATGTTATGTCTATTGATTGCCCCATTTAAGAAGAATGTAGCTTCATCAGAAAATACGATGCGATTCAAGAAACCGGCATCAGCATCTATTCGATTCATCATTAATTCCGCAAACTGTAGGCGTCTATCAGGATCGTCTTCATTCAATTGTTGTACGAGTCTAACTTTGTATGGGTAAAATTTTAAGTTTTTAGTTAAGATCCGTTGTACTGTACCGTAACATAAGTCGTGCTGCTGTTTAACTTTCCTGATGGAAGTATGAGGATCTTCCGTTATTGACAGCGCGACATTCAACTCATTTTCTTCAGTTGATGCTGTTACTGGACGACCTGCTCTTGGGAGATCCTTCACTGTACCGTGAACTTCAAAACGATTTATTGTTCTGCTAACAGTAGATTTAGAAATCGGTTCTCGTCCCTCTCTAAATGATGCGTTAAATAAGGTTCGCACATTCTCTAAAGATCGCTGGTTATCACCCCAGCCTCTCATCATTAGAATGGTTATTCTTTCTCGTTCACTTAGCGCAGCCATTGCTCTTTGTACGAAATATACGTATGTATTTTGTTACTGAAATGATGCTTAATACGTTTAGATAGGAAAGGCGTTTAGATAGGAAATCCATGTATTTCACAAATATTGAGGAAGTAAAACAACGAATACGGGATGAGATCGCGGCTATAGAACCAGATATGATTAAAAAAGTCGTATCGACTTTTTATAATCGCTTGGGATATTGCCAAGAAGTTCATGGCAATCACTTTGAGCATAAGCTTTAGTAAGATACATAATTTCATCAAAATCTTAGTATACCCATCTTGCCTTAACTGTCTGGGGACACCCACACACACACACACACACACGCACACGCACACGCACAGGTGACGGCGAGGGGAACCACCTGAACAAAGCACCCCGAAGAGGTGTAAACCCGACCGTGCTACCTCCACGCGGTACATCTTGGGTAATGCTAAAGCCGGCGGTAGCATTGGAAACAATGTAAAAATGTTACCCATACATACGGTATTTATAAACGTATCGGATGTAAAAAAAAATGTATATTTTTATCCGGGAACAATGATAATGCATTGCACTCTGGAAACTCTGGAAACATTACGAAAATAAAACGGGGTTCCAATTAAAAAAAAATAGTCTTGAGCTTAGAATAAGCCTCAAGGTAATTTTCAAGGTTAAATTCAATGGTGCCTCTTGCTGAGTTAATTCGCTGTTCCAGGATTTTTAAGTTTGGCCTTGAAATGACATTGCCGAAAAAAACGGCCATAGCATATTTGGACGTAAAATTTTGTGCTCTCTCCGAATCCGTGAAAAAAAATAGCAGTTTCCATTAAAAAAAACAAACTTGACCTTGAAATAACCTTCAAGGTCATGTTCAAGGTCAAATTCTGTGCTACCATTAAATATCCCAGGAAAAATCCTTAAACTTTTGTCTGAAACAATTTCCAAAGAAATGCACACCCTCTGAGATATTTCGCCGTTACGGGAGTTTTAAGTTTCACCTTGAAATGACCTTGCCGAAAAAAACGGCCATAGCATATTCGGACGTAAAATTTTGTGCTCTTTCCGAATCCGTGAAAAAAAATAGGGGTTCCCATTTAAAAAAATTAACTTGACCTTGAAATAACCTTCAAGGTCATGTTCAAGGTCAAATTCAATATCGCCATTAAATAGCCAGGGAAAAATCCTGAAACTTTTGTCTGAAACATTTTCCTCGAAAATGCACTCCCGCTGAGATATTTTGCTGTTCCGGGACTTTTGGATCACCCTGTATATTAAACAGTATTAGGCTGCTTAAATATACTTATAAGTAAAGTTATAGTAACAGTGATAATAGTGTAATCATGATGTATGTTAGAATTTGTGTAGAACTCTTTGTATTGAGTTCATGAATATATTTCTTTGATTACTAAATAGTTATATTTGTGATGAATGGTTGTTGGCTAAGTTGCATTTTCTATATATCGGGGCATTTACGATATAATTTGTACGAAAGTTAGGTAGAGCAAAAATGTTAGGATTTCTGAGATTTTGAATCGGAGAATGTGGAGTAATCTTATTGTTCAAATATTCACAGTCTATATCTCTATTCAGAAATTTATAGAGAAATACCATATCACTGACCTCAATGACAGATTGAATCGTAGGGATGTTGAGATGTTTAGCTATTTCAGAATTTCAGTGGTTAAATGGATGCATCGGTCTATTAATCTTATAAGCAGCGTATCTTAAGAATTTATGCTGAATATTCTATAAATTCTTTATATGTATATCATAATATGGTGCCCAGACTGTTGATGCATACAATAATACTGATCGTATTAATGAAAAATACAAAATCTTTATAGTTGTAACGTTTATAAAATTAGCTGTATTTCTTCTTAAGAATCCCATTGTTTTCGATGCCTTACTTGTCACAAAATCAATATGCTTTTTGAATTTCAATTTTTCATCAAAAATCACTCCTAAGTCTTTAATATGAGAAATTCTGCTTAAGGCAGTTTCCCCTAAAGTATACTCAAAGTAGTGCAGCGTATGCGATCTTCGATAGGATATGACATGGCATTTCTGTATATTTAAATGCATCCCATTACGTGTGCACCAGTCACATAAGCGATCCAGATCCTCCTGTAGTATATTGCAATCATTCAAGCTCGAGATATTAGCATACAATTTCAAATCGTCAGCGAATAAAAGGAATTCACAATTCCGCAGTATATCAGTTACATCATTAATAAACAAAATGAATAGAAGAGGGCCGATATGCGATCCTTGTGGCACCCCTGATAAGACATCAATTCTGGTTGAGTGAAAATTACATTTTAAAAATAAATGTAATTTTAGAAATCTTCTGGAACACAAAAATGATTTAGACATTTCGGCTGAATGGCATTTCCATGCTACTGCACATGGAAAAGGTCCGTGTGATGGAATAGGGGGAAACTTAAAGCGACCTGCAGCTCGAGCTAGTTTACAAACATCGTCGAAAAATCATATTTTAAGTCCTCCTGCATTGTATCAATGGGCAAAAACTAATTTGTCAAAGACTATAGTCTTCTTTTATTCAATGTCGCAATATGAGAAGACCGCCGATGACCTCAAAACTAGATTCGCTGAAGCAACAACAGTACCGGGAACTCAAAAATATCATTCCGTTGTTCCTTCTGATGATAAAAAGTCGCTCGAATTTAGAAAGGTTTCTTCACCTACAGATTTTGAAGTTTTCCCGAAAATAAATCAAAAAAAAAAGAGAAGAGAAAAATGAAATGAGAAAATAAAAAGATCAGCGAGAGGCAAGGAACTCACTTTAAAAAAGCACCCCGATTTGTGAGATGCATGGGGACTCACATTAAAAAACCACCCCAAAGGAATGAGAACCCTACCACGTCCACGTCGTTCATTCTGGGTAACGCTAAGAAGGGATTGAATTTCATGCTATTTCATAGTGTACATGAGATTCCAAATTTCTATGTTTTTGGAATTGTAACATTTTTTGACGAGGTTTAAAATATTAGGGACGGTATTTTTCTTGCATGTTGCAAATTGTTATTTCATTTGTCTCTTCTCATATGTTTATCACAGCGGAGTGGTCGTGGGTACCATGGCGGCTCGCACTTCATACGCTCGCTCAGAAATCGAGTTGTAGCTCGAAAAATAATGCTCAGCCCATTTTGGTCGTCCTATATTTTTTTGTTCGGAAGAGATTTCTCTTTTTTAAACTTTGTTTCAGTGAAATCAGAGGAGCCTCACATCGAAAAAAAACAATTTTTAATATTAATATTAAAAAATAATTACGAATTTTAAAAAATTTTAAATTGCTCTTAAAAGATTCTTAAAGTACGGATAAAGAGCTTCAAAAACCACTGCTCATTTTTTCAAATCGGCCGATTTTATCGGAAGTTATAGGCATTTCAATGTTGTCACTACGACCGTCGAGATAAAAATTGAAGCCCGTGTAACTCTGCAACCCTTTCATCTAGGGCTAAAAAATTTTTCCTACTTCTTTGTTGTCAATAGGACTAATATTTGTGCAAATTTCAACAAGATTTCCATTTTTCGGCTGGTACGTTTCGCATGGAATGCCCCATATATAAGATGCTTTTATGTATGCTGATCACAAAACTGAAGTCTAAATTTCGAAATTCAAAATGGCTGTCTCAATATGTCGATCATTCACGAGAAACTTTGGAAGTCATTGCTCTACATGCAGAAACATATCTGTAGGTTTTTGAGGTTGTTAATTACGTATATGAGGTCAACATTTCGAAATTCGAAATGGATGACACAAGAGGATGGCAATGGTGTTGCTAATTTTTGTAATAGCTATTATAACCTCCTTAGCCACTGATTGCTAGTTAGTGTTGTCCCATTCTCACCGCGAGGAGGTGGAAGTTTGTACAGAATCATTTTATTAATTTTTGTTTTTTTTTTCCTTTTATAGTTTTATTGGTTTTGTTTACTTTTATAGTTTTGTTTTTTCAATCCTTTTTTCTATAGTTGTCTTTTTCAACATTATTTTTTACCTTTTTCATTATTGGAAACACTACTTAATTTTTATATCGTTTATAATTAAAAAAAATATATTATATGTTTAAATGAAAATCCAGAAGTTTTAAAGTCTACATTAAATAACGATTATAAATAAATAATATTCCAAATTATTTAAAAAGTTAAATTCCAAACCCATTCTCTTTTAAGGGTACATTCTCCTCAGTAAGGTCGAAAAATAGGCTATCTTAATTTTTTTTTGGAGGAATGTAAAAAATATACGCACTCATTATGATTCAGGTATATTGATGACACTTTTAAGTTGCTTGTAAACAATTTTTTAGTAGTTTTACGAAAATCCCGAGGTAGTGCGCCGTGGGCCACTGCGAAAAAGAAGGACCGTCCTACAGGTCATAAAAATCATCTAAAACAAAATATCCAAAAAGATTCTTGTTTAATATGTGTAGTTATATCGTGAACCTCAGAAAATAAAATTTATCAAAATATAACAAAATTAGTTTTTTATTTATAATAAATCAATTTACAATGTACGGGCATAATTTTGGTTCACGCGGTAGAGTTTAATTACGCATATTTAAAAAAAAATTATGATTCGTTGAAAATTATTCTAGTTATCACGGCGCCATCTCGACAAACGGTGTTTTCGAGAAAACGCGTTTAAAGCTTTAAGTATTATTTTTTCGACATAAATGTTTATATTTTGATATTTCGCCACTAGTCAGCTGACCATATAACAATCATTTGACTTCCTCAAAATTGATTTGTTCCTGCAGTTTTCGATATTCTTTGCCATTTTCCCGACTGAGAAGAATCTACCCTTAACAATATAACAAAAAAATGTTAACATTCTTTATAAGAGCAAAGCTATAATAAAAAAGGAATGGAACTTCAAAAAATGTAAAAAGATATACCGGTGAGAATCGGTAAACAAATAATATTGATCTCAAATTCCTAATCAGCAACATGGAAAACGTACACATACAAATTTTTCCGCATGTCGGGAAATGTCTTTCAAAGGTTGTCGGTCCGTTTCCGCTATATTGGGTCAGACATTTCGAAAATTAATTTCGAAATTTTTACTTCAGATTCGTGAGCAGCATACCAAAAAACATCTTATAAGGTAGATAGTTCAGTTGAAAATTTGTTTAAATGCTATATTTCCACACTACCAACATTTTAAAAAATTTCTTGTAATAAGCCGCCATTTTGGATATGTCAAGGTAAAATAAAAAATGCTTAGCTGCATATCCATTAAGTTGAAGCATTTATGCACTTTTTATGCATTTCTTCGGTCAACGAAATCGCGGTATCTTCATGAAAAATTAAAAAGAAATAACTTCCAAAAATGTTTTTTTTTTTTTAATATTAATTATCGCGCGGAATCGCCCTTTTTACTTAATTGTTTTTGCCGTATTATGAGTCGTATGATTTTGGGAGAGCTGCAGATCGACTTAGAAAGATGGCGCCATACTTTGTGTATGAAATGTAGGACTGCAGAAACCTACACCAAGTACAGCAGCGGTCTTGAGTCGATTTCCGCCAGATAAACAATACTTTCGAAACGTAAACACAAACAACGTGGCTCGACTTACCAACAGCGAGCTGCTGCTTGGATACGAAATCGAAAATTTGTTCACCAGACGGGGATCGAACTCACGACCTACGACTTCGTAGTCCAGTGCGTTAACCGCCTGAGCCACGAAGCCGATTTTTTCATATATTTTTCCAAAATCAAAGGAAAATACTCAAATTTTTCAAATTTTGAAGTCACCATTCGAAAGAACGCTCTCAAAAATAGTAAATAAGTTACATTCCGAACTATCTGTGTGTTATTTTCAGTTTGAAATATGCGGTGGAAGTTGCACATGGGAAACGTGCGTTCTGGACGTGAAAGGGTTAAGTGTCCGCATATTCCCCCATCTTCCCTATTTATTTACGTCCCTAAATAACCAAATTTGGCAATACTAAGCTGTATTGAATAGAACTAAATGCAGGTTATCCTATAAAATACCTATAAAACATAAGGCATATTATTTTAAAGATGTAAATTGATTTTAAATATTAATTGTGAAATTACATCATTGATGTTATAACCTAATACTGCAATGTACCTATGACTGCGGATTCATGCATATCTTAAGAGATTATGTTCGCAGGGACACCGTCAGCAATTGATACGTTGTCCTGCTACCATCTAAGCGTCAGGTCGTTAAATTTTTTTCAGTGTACAGGCAACGAACATTGAGCCCCCACTCCGCCGAAATCACCGTACATGGTATCTGTACTTTCGGTTTAATAACAAAACTTATTTCATAATACATGCGTCAATCCGCAAAAGCTCTCAAATATGAACACGGAACAGGCACATTATGAAGGTTTATGGGATGCCTTCATGACGGAAAATAAATACCAAGCTGAAGAAGCGCTGGCGGCATACAACGAATATTTCAGGGACAAAGCCGTCGAGTTGGAGCATGAGGATGTTGGCAGTGTCCAAACTGATCTAAACGAAACAAGCGAAAGTGCAACTCGTGACATGGACGGGTTAGCTGAAGATGTACTACCTCGCCATTCACACCACACTATCGATTATGTGGATACTTCCACGCAAACAAAAGAACCGACCCCCGTAAATGCCATGACGTGCCAGAGTGGGTCCGCCGTCACATGCAATGTGAGTGAAGTTCATGAAGTTCACAAAATCCATACGGAAGACTTAATGACGGTGAAAGAAGAAATCGTCGAAAAAGTTATTACGGAAGAACTAGTTCCGGAAACCGTAGTCGAAGCTGTTACCACGAATACTTATAATAATGAAGAGATAACATGGATTCTAACATTTTGCAGCCATATTTTCCTAAATCTCGAGCCCAGACATAACATGAAACTTCAAAATTTTAAAGTTTCGTTAATTCAACGATAGAGCAAAGAGATTCCCCTTCGTCGCTTTCTTCAGTAGAGAACAATCCGAATATCGCAAATATTATGGAAACGATGGACGAAGTTATGCCAAAAGACAAGATTGAAATAGACCTCGAAAGTGCACTGGAAGAATCGAAATCGAAGATTCCAAAAATTCATGTCATGTATACAGATTCCACCTATATCCCTCGAAAGTGGACAAATGAGTTGGATGATTTAATCCAGAAGGAAGAAAACTCATCGGAATGTATACCGCAAGAAGACGTTAAACTTCGATAGCTTCTTCACGATAAACTAACCTCTGAGAAGGCAATGGTTTTTATTAAAGGACAATAATAATAAGCTGTCAAAATCTCAGGAAATTCCTGATACAAAAAACATAATCAGTGTCCCATCCATTAAACTTCGAATAGACTATAATACATATAGAAAGCCTGTTAAATGACCATGCTTTTATGCCAAATATTAAATTATCTGTAGTAATGTACACTTTTTATAATGTTGCTGATGTCATTAAATTATTTAGAGGTGGCTTTGCACAGGAAGCAGCGTTGTGCGTAAATGGTACCGGTTACTGCATTACAGACTTTACCGTCTATCGTCGTAAACAACATACAATAAGTATCTGAAATGGATTTTCCATCTTGTCCAGTAACGTATGGTGCGAGACCCTCAATCTGCTGTTCAATGTCGGTAACTTCACTCGGTATTGACTGTACAAACTGCAATCGTATTGGTCTGCAGAATCAAGGAGATGATGGTCTAGGATTTTTCCACACGGTAGTGAGTCATCCGTCTCGTGATGATTGTGTATTAATTGTAAAGGTACCACAGATGAAGTATAAAAATGCTTTCATTAGATTTTTCATCCTTAGTAAATTTTTGTTTATAAATACCTTGACCGCTGCTTCCATCACATCCCCATTTACAGTGAAGTATCAATTTTGGCAGAATTTCCGGATTTAGAGTATCGATGACCTCGGCCTGAAGTTGTATAATTCTATATGTGGTATGATCAAATAAAGCCTGCAGTTTAATTTTTGCGCACGACTCACTAATAGTTGTGTACAGAACTGATGGGTAACAAAGATTTTTTGCCTTTTCTACTTCGTGGTATGATGGGTATAATTTGCATTTATGTGCTCTAGCTGTAGTTCTTGATAGTTGATGAGAGCGCTTTGATTTTCCTTTCCCGATCATTAAACAAAATGCTTCGTCTGGGTTTAAGGTACTTCACGTTATGAACGAACAGCAGATATATATTTTCAGGCTTTTGTTGGGCTTATTGACGTCACAGCTTTAAGAACTTACACAGCATGTACTTGACCAGAACTCTTTAAACTCATTTGAGCACCATACGCAAATTCTTCTGCAGATAAAGTAGAACGTACTTCATGAATCTTTTTCCTCTTTGATCTATCGCTGAATGAAGCAAAGGATTGCGAAGGTCAACCACATGTTCCTTTTTTATCATTCTTCACAATCTTCTGAGATGTTGATGATGTGCATGCAGTATTCGATAATTTTGAAAATTGTACGGTTCCCTTCAACCATTGTTCATTTTTGTTCAAAAAATTTTCTTGGCCTCTAATTGCTGCTCTCTGTCTCTGTCGAAAATTTGCAAATAACAGTCCTAAGGGGTTTTCATCCTCGTCTACTTGTATCACATGTTCGTTTTTTTTTTTTAAATTGCATCTTTCAAAACGTCAATGACGAATTTCTGTTCATTTTTTAAACTGTCTTTCACCATAAAGAAAACATCGCTTCTTGACAATTCCAGATTTGAAGATTTGGAAGACTCTGTAAATACCAATATACACTGTACAAAATTCATTATTCAGAAATTATTTTATACTTAACAAAACTATATACTATGTATTAAGATTTTCAGATTTCTCACTAATAGTATGATGCCTTGAAATATACTAAAATAATTTATTACTACTAAATGATAATTTTATATTTATGAAGAAAATAAATATTTTTGACATAAATGATACATAGGGAATAGCCACCTGTTGTCCAGAAAAAGTATGGTTAATTTTCGAAAGATACGTTTGTAGCAAAATAAAAAACTACACATAACAAATATATTTAAATACATTCTGTACGAGAATTTCATGGAATCCACCTTTACGAGAGTCTCATCGGTGTCAATAAAAAATAGGTATAAGAAAGGCTAAACAGCAGGAGGCTCCTTTCTTTACTTGCAGAGACCTTATAGGACAGTCGAAGAGTACTACCCACCGTTACGCCTTACAAACATGTGGGAAATACAGTTCTAACTGCTGAGAGTTCTTTGGGGACTATTTTATTAAATTTTGAGATTATCATAAAATGGAATGTGAAGTAACTTGTAAAGCGCATATTTAAAATAATAAATGATTGTATTAAAATATAAGTAGTGCCATTCATTAATGTTAATTCGCTAATTTCCATGGCCGATATGACATTAATCAATGTTAATAGACAGAAAATATATCAACGAGCTACAATGCGTAAGAACCAATGCATTACATTAACACGTCCGTTAATGTCGCGCTACGCGTTCCTTCGTAAAAATTAGTCTCACTATTCATTGAGCACTCTTGAGCAGTCAGTTTTTTAATGTTTTATATTTAACACTATACACTATCAGTTCCTTGTCGAAACGTGGTCAAGACTCGCGAAGACATTTTTAAAACTATATTAAAAAATCGATTTTAGATAAAAAGTGTAGAATTTTTATGTTTACTTGTCGCGAGATTTAAATATTACAAACATAAAATGAGCAATAACATTTTGCCGAATCCCAATTGAAATAGTTTCTTCAGTTTCACACCACTTCAAAACAGGCAAGTTTGGTCCGTCTGTAACAGCTTCAACTGTGGCTCGCCCTTTGGCTTGAAAGGATAATAGTAACATTTCTTTGCAGCCAATAAAGACGTAATAACAATAATAATAATTTTTCGACGCGTCCACTTGATTCGTGCGTACCAAACGGAGTGCGAATGTGGAATGTTGTCGTGGCAACCGTAGAGCAGGTATACACTACACGAAAAAAAATTCCATTAGCCGCGAAAATGTTGGGCGCAATGGCCAATTGCTTGTTAGTAGATTGCACGAATCGCAAGTCAAGCCAAATCAGCTGTCTCGGCTGGCTATTTTGGGTACCCACCTACGAGCTTGCGGAAATCATGAAACGCGATTTTTTAACCAGCACTGGTATTTGAGGGCCGGCTTTCAAACATTTTTTATTTCAATCCGCTATAACGGCCAATTTTGAGAATTTTTAAATGAATGAAAAAGAAATTGATTGTTTGAGTTTTTCACATGCAACGATGAAAGAGCAAACGGTATTTCTTAATTAGCAATAAAGTTATTAATATTTTATTATTAATATTACAAAATTTACCTTCAGGTACTTCGTTCATCGACCGAATTTCCAGCAGTCGGAAACTTTGAGCGAGAAAGTTGTTTGTTAAGGCACGAACAAATTGTCTGCAAAATTTCAGATACTCGAAATTCGCTGGATAGGCGACGCACCTGCAGGTATAGAAACGTATATTTTAAAGTTGTGTAGAAAAAAAATGATCACTTTTTTTGTATATTGCATATATGGTTTGTCCTTTCTTTATTAGATACGGAAAACTCTAATCATCAATTTCTTTTTTGAATTGTTTAAAATTCTCAAAATTGACTATATTATAGCGAGTTGATATGAACATGCTTAAAATTTAACATTTTTACAGCTGGACACGCAGTAAGTAGCGCTACAGACCGTATTCAGTAGTGTTTCTTTCTTTTCGTATATACGAACAAAACCTATTATATTTATGGATCCATCTTTGCCCGCCCGCGTGTTAATCTGCCATATCGAGAATTAGCTTTATATCCTCTATTTTTTCCGTGCAGTGAGCGATAGATCCGAGCTCGATCCCTCTCCGACACGAGGTTCGTAATTTGTTTTTGAGCGAGTTAAATGTGTGACAAAAATAGCATAAGATGAGTGCATAATACATATACAGCATCGGGCACAAGTTCGTGAACGCTACGAATTTTCGAGCTTGCCAAAAAATGTATCGGATCTCCGAATTCCTTGTAAAAAAACTACTAGAACATGGTTTGAAGTAAAGCTTTCAACTGGTGCACTACGTTTTATTGCATTCACTATATTCCTTTAGTAGTAATATTTTTAAAATGTTGAATTTTGTAATTTTTTCTTGATTTTCAATTCTAAATTGTTATTAACAGAATGTTTATAACGTTTTTTGGGATATTGACAATTTTTTGTGAAAATACTACAATTGAAAACCTTTGAAATCGTTTTCCAAGAATCCGCTATGTTCTTTATTTATTTATGATTATTTGAAAATTTTCAATTTTACTCGTTCAGTTAAAATTCTTGGATAAAGGCCAAAAGTTCGTGAACATGCAGTTTATTCATGTTTCATAACTATACTTACTTATCTTTAACAAATGACTTTAAATACTAAAATTTATTTTAAAATTATAATTGTAGATTCGCGAAATCTGAATAAACGGAATCTTCACGAATTTTTGGACTTTTTTATAAGAATTCTGACTGAACAAGTAAAACTAAAAATTCATAAAAAATCATAACTGTGAAATGATAAAACATAGATACAAACTAAAAAGAAAAAGATTTTAAAGGTCTTAAATTGTTGTATTTCCACAAAAATTGGCAATATCCAAAAAAAGGTTGTCAGAATTGTGAAAAAAAATGAGTCAGAAGAAAAAAGTTACGATTTACAATGTTTTGAAAATATCATAACTAAGAGAATATAAAATATGCAATAAAACGAAGTACATAAGTTGAAAACCTTATTTGTGTACTTCAAAACATGTGCTGTCAGTTTTTTCGCTATCTTCAAAAAATTCGGAGATCCGACAAATTTTTTTTTTGGTCGAAAATTCATGGGGTTCAGAAAATGTTTGCCGGCACTGCATAATACAAAAATCAATTCAATTTTGAAATAAATAATAAATATAATAATAAATGTTGTTTCTACAATGTTCTTGATATAATATTCTTAGAATAATTTGATGAAATATGTCAAAACATCTCCAAAATATAACAAGGAGCGGGCATTTGACATCTCCTAAATGTCCCCATAATATTCTGGAGATGTTATCCGGAATATCATTTTTACAGATGTTATATTCTGGAGATATTCTGAGAGTGTTACCTGGGTTCCAGTCTGAAATTGGCGAAAAGAGTTAAAAGTGTATTTTCAAGGTGTTATTCGAAGTGTTATGGTAAAGGAACAGCAGATTAAGGATAAAAATATCTTAAATGACACAATTTTCACTTTTTCGCATCTACAACAGAGCTTAAAAAATTAAACAAAATTAAAAAAACTTCGAAAAACTTTTCTCAAAACGGCACGCTGCATCACTAAAACAATTTTTATTTTTTGTTAGTCATAATTTTGAACACAACTTTAATGCAATATTCTGTACAAGATTTTCAATATGTTGATTTTTCAATTGTTTTTATACAATTATATTAGCAAATTCTACAATTTTCAATTACCAAATTCCACAAAATTTAAAAAAATCGGAATGCAAAGTTTAATTAGTTACAGACTGAAACTTGCAATACTTGCACTACGTGCCGTACGAGTCCTAAACTATGACGATGTTGTCGGCAACTTATGTATTCTGCCATGTTTGAAAATTGTCTACAAGACTGTATGATTTGATACACAAATATATGCTTATCAACCTTATTGAGTATCATTTATCTTCTTTGCCACCCTTGCGCTGAAAAGAGTCGATTTTTCACGCGTTACAATGTAGAAACCCTTTAACTCTCGCAAATATTAATTTTATGAAAATGTATCCTCTGGACTAAATTTTAATTTTGTTACGTGCATAAAAATCTTGTTGACACTGAGAGATTCAAGGTATAAACTTATATAACCGATTCATGCATTTCGTAAGTTTTCAAATATCACATTTTTCACGAATCAAGTAACAAAAATAATAGTTATTTATAAAATTGAATGTTTAAAAATCTAAACTTCCTATTTATATTTTCGTGTAAATTTTTATTATTTATTTACAAATTTCAATCTATGCTTTATTTTTTTATTTTAGGAAAATGCGGCGAAATTCTCCTGCGGCGAAAACATATCGAACAGCCCAGGTCCCACAGTTAATGAATTAATCGATCGAGCACCAATTATTGTTTCCCCTCCAACAAGTAGCCATGGAGTTCATGTATTAGAATCACTGAATGTTATGAAACCTAAGTCAACGCCTTCATCTACTGCATTACCAATGACAAATGCTTCTAAATCTGGAAGGAGCGTTATTGTACGAGCGGGAACAGTGCATGATCAGAATGTAATGAAGAACTCAGCCGAAATGTCAGATATACCGACGACAGGGTCTCATCACCCAGAGCACGTTGAAATGGAAATAACTGAATCAAATCATGAAATTTCAGCACACGAAACTGTAGAAACTAGTCCTATTGATGCATCACGAATGGTGTCTACAATTGGATCTAAAATGTCGCATAATATACTGTTGGGCAGATGGCGGTTATCTTTAGATCTTTTTGGGCGTGTATTTATGGAAGATGTAGGCCTCGAGGCAGGTTCTATTGTCTCTGAACTCGGTGGTTTTCCCGTCAAAGAATCTAAATTCCGTAGAGATATGGAGAAACTTCGCAATTCGCAACAAAAGGATATTACGCTTTTAAAGGTATATTTTAGTTTGTTTTAATAAATGTAATCATAATTATATAATTGTTGCAAAATAGTGATTATGTTATGCCATTTAATGTAAAAATTATGTCGTGAAATAAGTAACCTAAAAATTCACTGTCACGCAAGTTACCATCTTTTTATAAAATATTTAAGTGATATTTTTGGCATTTTGAAAGTTTAATTTGTTACAGACTCAAATTTATGATACTTGCACTGGGTACCATACGGGGCGTAAAATACGCCCATATTGGCGGCAACTGATGTATTATGCTATATTTGGAAATTTGTTACAAAAATGTTTGATTTCACACGTTTCATAAAAAGTTACACCAATCAAATGAAAAACGATTCAAAACGTTGGAAAATTATTCACTTTTGAGTTTGAATTCTAACTGTTGAAGTATGTAAATAATCCCCTATTATCAACATATCTATATTATCTCCCAAGAATTGACTATTTTCTTTTTCAATTCTTTTCTATGCTGCTACATACAGGGTGGACCTTGGCTTGCGGGTCATAGGCATTCCTGTGTTAAAGAAGATGTTAAAGAAGTAACTAGATCAGCCAACTAATCACGCGGTATTTAGAACTTGTCGGCTTTGCTACAATTCTTAATTCTGTTTTGTTATGCATTTTGAGAAATTAAAATCCTGTAGCAAACCCTAATTACCACGGGATTAATCGACTGATGATCTAGTTACTTCTTTAACATGGGATGCCTATGACCCGCCAGCCGAGGTCCACCCTGTATAAGTAATAACACGAATTCGTCACTATACCGCATGCAGCACTGCCGTGAATGTTTTGAATCCTTCAGAATACTTACTGCGAATGTAAAATGGGCGATTGTTTTCTGATTCTTGTAGAAGTACTTTGTAAGAAATTGTCAATCATTCTGAATTCACAAGCTTATAACCATTCCATAATTAAAAAAAGGAGGCAAGGCAATAAATATACTTTCTGGTTTTGTATGCAAACAGTTCTCTCCCGTGGTTAGGACAGTTAGCGTTTGGTGCCATTGACATATCGCGACCCGGTAGTCCCATTGTAGGACTATTATATATATATATATGGGACGATCCACGTGAACCGGATCTGCGCTTCGTCCAAAATATGGAGCAACCGAAAAAATTAACAAGGGCTGATTTTAAAGCTTAAGGCATATACATTGAAATGCCGAGAGCGCCTTTTCAAAATCTAATGTGGCGCCTACAAACTCATAATTTGTATTTAAAAAAAAACGCACATAAAATTAAAATATAGACCATGTTTATAGTGCTTTTTATGTATTCCGATTAATATTGATCTACTATATACGAATCCGCCGTTAGAATTTAGCTATTACCGCTCATTTTCTTTCTATCCTCAAAAAATGATCCAATATGGCGGACAATTTTTTAAAAAGTGGTGGAATTACCTTGGAACTTGTTACGCGGGGGTTTTTGGGGTCGCTGATTACGAATCTGTCGTTGGGTTTTAAAAACTCAAAATGGCGGAACCAATATGGTGTAAATCCGTGTAATTCTTAAAAATTCGTCCGGTGAATTTCCAGCAACCTTTTTCAGAATATAATTTTCTTCTGAGACCTTGGGTTGTAACATCGGCGTCTACTCAAGAACTTATTCTGGCATAGTTCACCTTTTTATGTACCAGTAAAACACCACTGGTTAGTTTCTTGCAGTTCTTTTCAGGATAGTTGGTGAATGCCATATCAATTTTAACTCGACCATTGTTTCCAGCAACGATACTTCTTTTCGGAATAGCCGCTGTTCTGGGATATTGGATGTTGTCTTAATAACGACTTATAATAGTCCACTTCCTCAGCATGGCAAACGAAAGTAAGGATGAAGGAAATATGCAAAAGATGCATTCGAAAAGGTGTGTTAACCTGTTGAATGTTTAGCCATACAGGGTGTTTAAGGAAAAGTATCCACAGTATACTATTGGTTCATCCAAATTGGTCGAGCTGCAGCTTAAATGGTGTGTTGTTGCTGGAAGTTCAGTAACGCATAGCGTATGTGTTTGCTCGATACACCTAAATGTGAAAACAATGATTGATGCTGTAAACTTAACGATATTAACCGCAAGTTCTGAAATTAAACTAAAATATTATAAAGACTGCACACATTTTATATTTTGTACAACGAGTACTGCTGATTGTTTTTTGATGAATTGTCCTAAAATGTCCTAAAATGGGAGAATTTTTCGATCTTGTTTTGGGATTATTGGAAAAACAGAAAAGATAGCAGATAATATTCAGTACGTGGCAATCCACAGATCGATGTACTCTCGTGCAACAATGTCTCTCACAGAAGATTTTGTTGAAGAATTGTGCAATCGTTTAAAATATCTTATCCCTCATCACTTCATAGCAAACGCTCAGTCTGAATAGTTTTCCAAAATAAAAACGAAAATTTACGCTATGATGAAGTGCTGGTCTACTGTGATTTTCGCGAAAATTTTACATACATTGTACAGGATGCAGCACAGGATTTTCATTTAAACAACGACCATTGTACTGTATTTCCAGTCGTAGTTTATTGTCGATCTGAAAATGAAATAAAATATCACAGCATACTATTACTGTCAAATTCCACAAAACATGATGCAGCTGCAGTTTATTGATGCAAGAAAACGTCATACCAGTTATAAAAAAATTATGCCCAAAAATAAAGAAAATGTATTATTCATCCAATGGTGCCAAACAACTTTTCAACAACAGGACTCAAATAATAATCTTAGTGCATCATAAACTCGAATTTAATATAATACTGCACATTGCAAATGTGCTTGTGACGGTCGTGGAGCATGTTTAAAGATAAAAAAAATCTTACTAAAGCTGAATGAATGATTCTCTGATCCACCTGCTATGCCTAAAATTCAAATGAGTCGTGCATTTATTCCTACTGACGGCAACAAACTTGAAATAAAAAGGTATTAAAGCCAGTGGATGTATTATGCAATATTAATTCCTTAAACATTTAAGTCACACAATTTGAAAATAGACCATGTATTGCATACTATACGGTACACATCATTTTCATAGTCGCTAAGGGCGCGTCTATATTGCGACGCTGACGCGCCGCTTACGCGACGCCCGCGCGTCGCAGTAGTGCTGCTCATGTTCCGCAGGAGTCATGCGCTGATGGCTTTACAATATCACATGTTCGAAGATATGATATTGCAAAGGAATCAGCGCTTCATCTTTGCCTGCGACGCGCGGGCGGCGCGTAAGCGGCACATCTCCGTGCAATGTAGACGCGCCCTAAAGGAAATAAATGAAACAAAAGTAAGCAAATATAAATGTAAATTTAACGTAGGTGAATTTAAAAATTAATATAGCTAACGTCTTATACCTACAAATTGCATTAGATGTTAAAATGCTATAGTTTCTAAACATTTCAAACACCTTACGTCGTAATCGCTCGGATTCTCAAAACTCTAGGCCTTGTCAAAACAAGTAGTCTTCAGCGGGCCCTGGAGGGTAGTCTATTAAAGTGCGGATATCGAGACTGGTCTTAAAATTTCTGAAATTGTCCATTTAAAATAATATAAAAAATGCACGCGATTTGATGTCGCCTAACGTCTTCAAAATCGCTTATGAAGGACTCATCTGGACTAGTATCACGGTAGTTTACCTCTGCTACCTTCACGATCAAAAATCCATACTGCACACGTAACCTTCGATAGAAAATTTTAATGTCGACTTTCCATTCCCGTCAGTTGTTTGTTTAATACATGTATCGCAGACCTATCTGTGTAACGAAACATGAGCAAACCACTCGTATAGGTGTACCAATTTGACAGCTGAGAATTTCGAAATCCAGTTTTTTAAAAATACTCTTGTTCACTGAACGAAATCTTGTAAACGGCAAAGCCAAATCTATTTTTTTTATTATGTTTCTATTCTGATAAAATTGTGCATTACATATTAGTTGTTTTAAAAAGTCTTAAGAATACCATGGCAGTTATAACAGATAATGAACGTGAGCGGCGGTGGCTCAGTTGGTAGAGTATCGGCTTCGTAATCAGAAAACCCTGGTTCGATCCCGGCCTCTGTCATCTGTCATCGGGACATCTCTGTATTTGTTTATAAGTGTCTAATAACGCCAAAGCTCAGGTGGTTCGGATTCCACCTTCATAAACTGTAGGTCCCGTCGCGATTTAGTCCCACATGGGTTCAGAAAGGTCGACGTAAATTAATATAAAAAAAAAAGATAATGAACGTTAGATAGAACGTAGGTATAGAGTTTGCACATAAAAATTTGAAAGCATGACGGCGATTATATTCAAACCGGCATTGCAGGGTATTATAAAATGTCAGTACTTGCAAATAATATTACAATGAATATATGCTCAAAGTTATTAGAAATTCTGAAGGAAACTGTGGCCATTTAAAATAATATGAAAAATGCAGACAATTTGATATTGTCGAAAGTCATCAAAATGACAGCTGAAGTAACAACGAATTTCGTGCAGGGCTCTGTATTGAAGTGCAAGCAACGTCACAAGTCTTAAAATCGTTAAAAAATTTAAAAAAAATAATATAAAAAATGCACGCGATTTGATATCGCCTAACGTCTCCAAAATCGCAAATGTAGGCTTCAGCAGGCCCTGGAAGGCAGTCTTTTCAAGTGCGGACATCGAGACTGGTCTTGAAATTTTTCAAATTGTCCATTTAAAATGATATCAAAAATGCACGCTATTTGATATCGCCTAACGTCTTCAAAATCGCATAAGTAGTCTTCAGCAGGCCCTGGAGGGCAGTCTATTCAAGTGCGGTGATCGGGACTGGTCTTATCATTTTTCAAATTGTCCATTTAAAATAATATCAAAAATGCACGCGATTTGATATTGTCGAAAGTCATTAAAATCGCACTAGCAAGTTTCTGAGGGCCGTGGCGGGCATCGTATGCAATTGCGAGCATCGGGACTGGTCTGTAAATTCTTTAAACATATTTTTTCAACAACATCAGTAATGCCAGATTACTTTTGATCTCGATTATTTTACTACTTCATAACTTTATTTCTCTAAATTTTATGCGCACTTCTGACGGCTGTCAAGTATCGGGCGAACTTGATAGAACAATTGAAGGTCTGTTTTGCTCGCGTTTAAAACTTTAAACGTTTCAAACATCTGTGCTATCAAAAAAATCACAAGCATAATTTTACTCTAAAATCCTTAACAGTTAAAAAAAATAAAAAATAAATAAATAAAATATCTTCATTTCTGGTGGTCGGAAACAAATTTTTTACTATTTTTTCAGAACGTTGAAAGTTTTCTAATAAATACACATTATTTCCAGCCTAATGTTAGTATTAAAATTTCAATTAATTCAATATATGGGGAGAGATCGGTCTTATCTAAACGACCTCCAACTCGAATGATTCCTTCGTCATCTAGAAAAGGCTGCAGCGACAACAAAACACTTTTAGAAGCTATAGGAGTGCCGGATGGAAGATCATTCAATTCGCTAGCAAATAAAAGAGATTGTAGGCATTTTAATATTATGTCAGTAGCCCGGCGTAGCTCGGAAGGTGTAAGAGTATTCCGAAGATCAGGGTGCGACTTACGATGACGCCAGCGCAATGCGAAGGCTATTACGTATCAACCGGCTCCAAGTTGCGACACGTGATAACAAGACCAGCGTATCGTTTTCGGGAACGACTCCTAAAGCGACGAGTACGTAATTTTCGAGAGGGGCATCGGGTTGAAGAGTGGTTGTCGAATTTGGCCAAAATTCAGGTGGCAACGCGAGCCACGAAGGTCCACTGGTCCATAAGCTGGACGACAATAATTCGGACGCCGAGCAACCACGAGACGCGAGGTCAGCCGGATATTCCGCTCCTGGAACGTGACCCCATGTAACCTCCGGGAGTAATGTTTGGACCTCGGACGATTTGCCATAAATGTCTTCCACTTCGTGCACGGTTGCTGCCGCCAGTGGAGCACAATTGTGGCATCTGTCCAGCAATATGCTGGTATCGACGCGAATTGAGGTATTTGCCAAATAAAGTGTACAAGTTCTAGCTCTAGTCGAGGTATGCTCAGCTGTTTGATAGGCGCGACTTTGGTACGACTCATCAACACAGACGAATTTACGCAGTCTTGATCGACGACCCGAATATATACTACGCCAGCATATGCGGCGTTTGCGGCATCCGAAAAAGTGTGTAGCTCGCAAGAGGTTTGATTCTGATTCTGACCGGTCCAGCGAGAAATGGACCAGTTATTTAGCGCGGGAACATCTCTATAAAATCAGTCCCACCTGTCGGGAATATCACACGGTACTATGTCATCCCAGTCAAGAGGGAGTAACCACAGTTTTTGGATTAGAATTTTTGCAAATACAATCACCGAAGCGACCATCCCATTGGATCATACAGCTTCGCAACTAGCGATAATAACACGCGTTTGGTGAGAGCATGGACTGGAACCAGTTCAATCCTGAATCAAAACTGATCCGTTACTGGAGTCCAGGGCACCCCAACAATTTTAATACCCTCATCATCTTGGAGAGGTTTGTCCCAGGCCAGTCTATGGTAGGACAAGTAAATTTCGCTCTGTAATTCGGACGAGTTGCTTTCCACTTACGGAATGTGAAACACGGTGAACCGAGAAAGGCATTGAGGTCATTTCGAATGCTGCGAGCGGATGTCGCATCATTCGCGCCGAAAAGAACGTCATCGATATATAAACATTGTAGAAGAACTTCCGATGCGTTCGGAAAATCAGCACCATCGTCCTCGGCGAGCTGACGTAACACGCGTACGGCGAGATACGGCGCACTTGACACGCTGAATGTGACGGTATACAGATGATGGTCGACGATCGGTTCATGCGAAGTTTTGCGCCACAGAATTCGCAGAAAATCACGATCTCCCGGGTCAATCCAAATCTGCCGGTACATGTGAACGATGTCTGCGCAATACACGAACTGGAAGGTTCGCCATCGCAATAAGACATGGTTCAAATCTGCCTGCAGTTTGGGACCCGAGAGAAGGTGATCATTAAGCGATGTGGCATTGGACGTTGCGTGCGACGCGTTAAACACAACCCGCAATTTTGTTGTGGTACTTGACGCTTTCTTTACGGCGTGATGTGGCAAATATACCACCGGGCGATTATCCGGATTTATTGCGATTGGAGTCGTGTGACCTTACCGCTCATAATCGCGCATAAAATCACGGTATGCAATTGGGTCATCCGGTCGTTGTGTTAAGCGTTTTTTGGGAGACTTAAAAGCGGATATAGCGGAGCATCGCGAGTCTCCGATATTTACTGTAGGATAACGAAATGGAAAACGAATAATGTAACGTCCAGTTTCATCTCTTGAGTGAGTCGGGACGAAATGTTGCTCACATTGTGCGTCTTCAGTGGAGAGCGGAGTTTTATGCTGGATGGATTCAGTCTCCCAGAATTTGTGAATGGTCGCGTTCAGCTGTGAATGCTCGACGCAGTTATGCACGTAGGTGCTCGAAAGGATTTGATTTGAAGGAGACATCGTCCATCCAGACAGCACCCTGCCTAACACCGTGTTTTGAGCAGTAGGATAACTAGGTGCACCTTTGACAAGGCCGTCAAGCAGTAGAGACCGTATAGATGGGATCCAATAATGATACTGATTGGATCTGTATTTATAGGATCAGGATCTGCTAAGGGAAGGTTGGACAGGTGCGGCCAATGGGTGATACAGCGGTCAGATGTAGGGACGTATGACGTCAACGTATCCACGACGAGCGCATGTGTTCGAAAAGTCGGTTCCTCTGATCGAAAAGGAGATAAATAAAGTTCCGCGGCACGGGTAATGGAACCTGCTAAGGCACCACCTACCCCAGTGACCGAAGTGGAGACACGAACAGAACGCGAATTAAGAGCTTTGGTGACAAGGGTCCATGTGGAGCCTTGGTCGAGGAGCGGGCGTACGACCAAAGAGCGCCCGCATTCAGAGCGAATCCGAAATCGCGCCGTGGCTAAAAGAATTCACGATAGTTTAACAGGTTGATTCGCAGTAAAATGTGTAAGTACCGCTTCGGTTTCCGTGGCATTAGGAGAAAATGGAGAATTTGGAGTTGGAGAGGAGTGTAACGAATTGATCGAACGCGATTCCGATTCAAGGACGTGCTCCCGATGCAGCAGCGTATGGTGCTTTCGTTTACATATGAAACAAGTGTTAGTGCTTGAACACGAAGACACATTATGCCCTCCTAAACAACTAATACATAAATGATGACGCTGAATAAAGTCATAACGCGTAGATGTCAATAAATTTTGAAAACGCTTACATTTGTTGATAGCATGTTCGGAAGACGCACAAACTGGAAAGGTTTTCTGCGTAGCATTAGTAGCGTGAGACTGCACTGAGTTTTTATTTGGTGACGACTTTCTGGGTTGTTTACCCGATTTGACATATGCGGTATCTCGCGCGGAAACTGGGCAGGCAGCTTGTAAACCATAAATACGATTTTGAATAAAAGACTTTAATGCATCGAATTTCGGGTATGTTTTCTCGGAACTGAGACTAATTACCCAGTCTTTACGAGTAACCGGATCAAGTTTCGACGTAATCAAATACACTAAAATTGAATTCCACTCGTCAACAGGTTCACCGAGTGAACGAAGTGCCTCGATTATCGAGATAAACTTACTGTAAAATTCCCGCAGTTGCTTCGCAGATTCACGAGACATAGTCGATAACGAAAATAAATCGCGTAAATGAGTGTCGATAATGCACCGTTTATTCGAATAATGCGACTGTAATGCAGTTCAGGCTACTTCAAAATTATCATTAGTGCACTCGAGGTGTGCAATCATATTTAATGATTGACCGACGAGTGATGATTTCAATATAAAATCTTCCAAACATTATCTATACTCCTATTCGTCGAAATTAAAGATTTAAATAAATCCGAAAATGCATCCCATTTCCAATATTCACCCGTGAAGCGAGGAAGCTCTATGCGTGGCAGCTGAACCGATGGTCGAGACTGATTTCGTTGTGGAACTGCAGCCTGGTCCAATGTGTCGCTGACTTGAGATGTATCGTGAATTCCGGACAGATTCTCCAATGCTTCTTCGATTTCAGTAAGAGTGTCCAAGTAAAACGATTCTTTTGTTAAAAACTGATTTTCAACGAAATACGGATGTCGTTTTTCCATGGTGGAGGTCGTTTGCAACATTTTGTTGTGTAATTCACGACACTGATTCCATATCGATTGCAAATAAGTCAATCGAGCTTTTAATTTTGCCGGAGACCTATCAGCTGTTGGAGGAATTGACTCACGTGCATGGTGCATGCTGTTGAAATTGCATTCTTCAAGACTCAGAAGAACTTAAAAAAAATGGCAGTTGCTTCACCCATAATGTACTTTGAAATTGAAGGTGAATCCAAATGAGAAGAACTGGTTTGAAGAAGAACGATGAATATCGAAAAAGCTCAGGAGTGATCGAGATAGATGTCTGGGAAGAGGAAATTAGGTGAACGATGAAGTGCCCAGACGTTGAAGTGTCCAGACGATGAAGTGCCCAGACGACGAAGTGTCCAAGACGATGAAGTGTCCCAGACGATAAAGTGTCCAAGACGATGAAGTGTCCAGACGATCAAGTGGAAGACTACGAAATGGGTTGCGATCAAATGGGATAGACAGACGGTGATGATGATGGTGGCGAATACCGAACGCGTTAGATGATGGCAATGGCGGAATGCATCACAAATCTTCATCAAATTGGTATTTTTGTTTCATGATCACAGAATAAAAATTGAGAGGAAAACATGATTTTGAAGTCGATAAATATTATTAGTATAATTTGGGGTTAAAGTATCGATATAGAAATTAAAAGTGTCCTCAAATTTAATTACTACAAATCATTATTCATACAAAATAAATAAGTACTGACACATTTGTCAAATTCAATTTTTTTTCATAATTTGTTTTTGCCAAATTCAATATAGTACAATTTTATTAGTTGTGAATTAGTAGTTAATTGGATGTATACTATTCACTGAAAAAAATCCATCGAACGGATGTCCAGACAGCAAAGCGCGAAAATTCGGTAATTCATATTATTTTTAATTTTTCATCAATTTTGATCAAATTTGTATTATTTGAAATGTTAATACTCTCATAAGGCTGGAAATAATGTGTATTTATTAGAAAAATCACTATGTTCTGAGAAAATATGTAAAATCTGCAAAAAAGTTTGAGCAGGATGAACTACAGGCCGTTTTTTAGTAAAAAATTCATTTTCGACCACCAGAAATGAAAATATCTTATTTCTTTACAGAATACAATCAAAAACGATTTATTAATATTTTAACTTTTACTGACTGTATTTCGATCCAATTTTTTTTAAACCTCGTTTTATTTAGTCTTGAATTTGTTATCATATCTTTCGAAGTTCATTTTATTCCTACACATGAGAGGGCTAACGAATTATGCTCGAAATCCGGAGATTTCGAAGATTGTAATCGCCAGCAATCTTGTGCTTTATGGTGAATCGGTCAATTTGAATGTTGAAAACTAAACTGTTACTGCTGTAATCAGCAACACACAAAACGCCGTATATTGATTTTTATGAGCCTTGTTCAGTTTTTAGAAAATTTGTCTACACTATTGGATCCGCCATTTTGAAGGTCGAAAACCCGACACCGGATTCGTAACCAGTAACTCCTAAAACACATGATAATGTGTTGTATGATTTCTCACACGTTTTAGCCCAGAACAGGGTCGAAAATGTTTACTGATTGATTTTGTTTAAAGTCCGTAACGATTGTGACGGGGACACTTGATTCCAGCGGTTGACTTGGACTTAGCCATTCTATCTCCTGGTAGAAGAAGGGAAGGATAGGAACAATGTAGGTTTCATTTTTCTTGTAGTAAATTTTTTCATATGTTCCCTGTCTTCTACTTGCTTCTTGAGGTTAAAAAAAAAGAGTGGCGATAGCTAAATTCTAAGGAGAGATTCGTAATCGGCGATCCCAAATACCCCCGAGTAACAATTTTTAATGTAAATCTATTACTTTTTTTAAAATCTTACGCCATATTGGATCAGCCATTTTAAAATTTTAAAAACTAATACCGGATTCATAATCAGCGACCCCGGAAACCCCCGAGTAACAAGTTTCAAGGTAATTCTATCACATTTTAAAAAATCGTCTGCCGTATGGGATCTTTTTTGAGGTTAGAAAAAAACGAGCGGTGATAGCTAAATTCTAATGGCTGGTTCGTGTATTGTAGCTCAAAATTCATCGGAATACATAAAAAGCACTATAAAGGTGGTCTATATTTTAATTTTGTGTACGTTTATTGTTTTAATACAAATTAAGAGTTTGTAGGCGTCATATTGGAGCCGCCATATTTTCGGTCGCTCCATATTTTGGTCGAAGCACTGATCCGGTTGACTTGAATCGTCCCATATATATATTTTTTCTATTTTTCCATTATCTATCTATCTATCTATCTCCTTCTGCATTTTCCTCTCAGTCCCTGTCCTATCATCATCATCTATACACACATTCGTTCTTTTAGTTTATTTCTCATCGTCATCACTTTCTTTGATGTCTCCATAGTATCTAACCCCACTAACATCATACTTTCGTTTCTTTTTCCATTGTATCGAGCCTCTTTTACACTCTTTTTTCACATCTACGCCTTCTAATATTTCATTCACGACTGTTTTTTCTTCCTGTTCTCTACATTCGGCTCCTTTTATTACTGCATTTTTTATTTCCTCTCTTCTCTCCCTATATTCTTTTTCGCCTTCAACTCTCTCATTTTCTCGTTTTTCAAATTCTTTCTTAGAATTTTTCATTCTCGTTTCAGCTATTGTAAGACTTGGTTTACCCAAATTTCATTTTCGGAGAGGTTCATTTGTGAGGACTTTATAGACCTGTGGAGTTTTTTGTCAGGAAATTTGAAGTGCTTTAAATTTGGTCTCGTTTCCCGGCTAAATTCCTGCAAAATATCTTCACTTTTCTATGCCGTTTTCACAGCAGTTAGTCAGAAACACATGTTTGCCTGTCTCGTGTTGCGCATGCTCAGTGGTAACCGGCCTGCGCTTGGCCATTCGGTATCCCCTCCGATCTGCATTCGCTGCTCATCGTTCTCGTAACCACCAGAGGTCAGAAGCTCTCGGGCGCGTGCGACTCATGTCAGCACCTTGCTCGCCCCGCACCAAACCACAAGCGCTTGCCCTTTCTATGGCCTCTTCTAGTGGAATAGAAGTGGAACTTAGGTCGACCACATTACGCCCGACCGTCCTCGGCGGCCGCCCCTCTACAGCGACTAGGTGGAAAGCGCTTCGCACGTACAGTTGCAGAGGATTACAGGATTACGGTTTCGCCAAAAGAAAACGAGACGACAAGTCCAACAAGATGTTCCGTGCAAGATTCGAACACGCCACCGCTTACGCTTGAGTCCCTTCCGCAATCTTCCCTACTTACTGCGATCTAGCAACAATCAACGACGCTTCAAGAGAATATCACCAACTGCACTAGCGAAATTCTAACGGTAAAGTCTATTGTAGACCAGATCAACACCGATCTTACGTCTCGCCTAGGCTTTTTAAAGGGAAGGGTCGATACCCAAGACTCTGGCATTAAGAGGCTCGTTCGTTAAGGAAAGAACTCTTGAAATTCCTTTCTGATAAGTGGCAGGTCCTTATTAATTCGCCGGCCTATCCGGCAGCGCTAATGGTTGAAGATCACAAGTTTCTAATCTTGTCATCCATGAAAACGGCGCCGCAATCTAAGAATATTTTTATTAACCCGGAATATATCGATAGAGAGCGCTTCAAGACCTATAAGATCAGAATAGCTCGCCGCGACTTTCAATAAGAAATGGTCAGAAGCAGACCAGCAATATAACATCCCATGCTTTGTACCTGCAGTGGAGAGAAATTCGGCCTCTTTCCGTTTATCTTCTGCGAGTTGAGCGCAAGCCAACTCCAGGTAGAAGAACTCGAATGCCTACGAAAGACATTCAGCCATGGAAACCGAAGCACTTCGGTCATCCGGCGATAAGGGTTTTTAATTTATCCCCGTCCTCTGTCTACTGGGACATTCCAAGTGGCATCACCCACGTTTTGGAGTCGGGTCCCAGATTTTGTTTTATGTTAGAATACTTGTAACAGGTGCAAAAATAGGCAAGTGGCATAGTTGCAGATTTTCTTTACATGTCTTTCTGAAATGACATTGGCTTCGCGCTATGAAATGACGAGACTGAAGTTATTCTAGACGACATTTAATTTCTTCAAAAGATTCATTAATTTCAATACTGACACTTTACGAAATCTCACCAATTTTTTTTTCAGATTTCCATTCTTTAAATGAAATTTGGCTGATCGAGTTTATATTAAAAACATTTTTTAATGTATCATATACTTTTATAAACCTTGACACAATAATTATACAGCACTATAATGATATAGAACACTATGCCATTTGAATGTACATATAGTTAATAATAAAACAAATGACAATGACTTTATTATAGTCAGCTTTTATACGCGCCAGACCATTACTGCCAGTCCTAAGCCTGGATAAAGCATGAAGGAAGATCGATGATTTTTAGTCTGTTATCTTAGGAAAATTGAATATTAAGTCTAAAATATATTCCAAAGACAATAAAAAGTATAATATTAAATACAGGCGTATATACTAATTACACCTATAGACGGCAAATGTTTGCGACACCGCCCCGTACCTACTCACATGGCCAGTGAACGTCGAGGCAGCGCGGCGCGGCCGACAGACGGCCCGCGTGAGGTCGGTTTTTTATCAGTTAACAAGCCATTTTTAAAGACTACTAAAATGTTCTTTCACGAAATTGAAGAGGACAATTTTGCGGACATTTTTTATTCAGGTCCCCAAAAAATCGCTTCACCCCCTTACAAAAAAAATTGACTTTAAAAAAAAATAGACTAAACTTCTTATAAATAATGAAAATTTGTTTATTTATTTTATACCACTTATAAGTTTAGGTATTTTTCGATCTTCCTGGCATTAGAAATTTATGTCTATCAATTATAATTTTCAAGTTATGATCGATTAAAAACTATTTGATTTCAATATTTTTGTGTATTCTTTATGCAATAACTTGTAAACAAATTAATATTTTATGTTGCAACTTAGCAGAAATACCGATTTTTGTACCTACTACAAGTATTCTAACGTAAAACAAAAAAGTTTTTTGGAACATTCTCGGTTTGTTTAATATAAAAAAAATTCATTTTATTCCGCGCACAAAATTATAAATTTGTCCGATACTGGCTCTGAGTAGGTAATGTCTTTCCCAGTGTGCCCACGAAAGCCGATTCGCGCGATATACGATATACGATAGATATAGGAATGATATAATGAGTTTTAAAATGAATCAAATAGGATTTGAGCCATAAAAGTCAATCTTGAAAATTCAGTGTAACCTAAGTTTATTTTAATAATACGCCTGGACTCGGTAGAAGATACGTAGTATTCATGCGATTGCGGATATGGTGCATATCACGAGATAGCACATTTTTCCTGAAAATAATGGTAAAAGAAATAATTTTTGGTATGGTGCGGATTTTTGGCAAATTGAATTTGAAATTTTTTTTATTTTGTGGGCATTTGCCTCAAGGAGACAATTAGTAAACAAAAGAATTTCAACCATCCGATTCACTTCGAGCTCTACCGCGATTACCATAATAATATATTACGATAATAACTTTAAAACATTTAAATGAGTCTCAATGAACCTCAATAAATACTGCGCAAACGCAAAATAATTACTGGAGTTCAATTCATAAAGGAATTTTATGTCGTGTACGATAAAAATTGAAGTTAGTAAAGAATCATTCAATTTTAAAGCGATGGAAGACGTGTTAATAAACTATTTATCGTGAAACGTTACCTAAAATTCATTTTTTATTTGTTCTTCAACGAGAAACTATTCCTAGTAGGTAAACGAAAGAAAATTCAATTTCTTGCACATATATGTGTTACTTTTTCTTTGCATTACAATAATCAGAAATGCTATAGTGATGTTTCTGCAACTAACATATGCTTAATACATGATAATATTGATCGACCGTTCGAAATATAAATTAATAGACTTTTAGTTTTGGTATTTTTCGGTCTAATAACAAATTAACAATACATTTTTTTAAACTAGAATCAGAATTAAATTTTAAGGAGGGAATAAAGTATTTAATTTAGGGGAAAAAAACACATTCAATTTAATAGTTTTTAATTTTCTATCTTAATAGAATTTAAAATATTTTTGGTCTTTTTTATTTGTTATTTAATTGACCTTCAAATAATGCACTTCAAAAACCTACAGCAGATCGGAATTATTTTTATCAAATTGGTTTCTGCTTATTTTAACAAGATAATTCTCACGTTAAAATTCTGAACTGACTTCTATACTGAGAGAGACATACAGATAAACAGAGAGATAGACATACATACAGACAGACAGACAGACAGACAGACAGGCAGAGGGAGAGAGAGGGAGAGCAGAAAATATAAAAAATTTGTATAACTTTCTAAGGGGTTTTCGAAATCATTAGTAAGGCTTTTTAAATTACATCCTGAAAAATATTTCATACATTTATTTCAATATCGAATATACAAAGAAAAGTTTCTATATATTACAATGTATTAGAAATAAAAGTATAAGTTATATTACTTTTCAACGTGAGTTTTATATTTTGGTAGTCCGCGCATACACACACGGTATGGATACCACTAGCGCCAGGCAGAACACTATGTTTTGGTCTCGGTGATTCAAATTTTGAAAATCCCACATCTCCGCAAATGTAAGAGTATAATTCTTTCAAATTACATAGTACAAGTCTATTTTGTACATGAATTATTGTCATTACGTAACGAAACATAATCTTTTATTCCTGACATATTAGCACTTACCCGATAATCATTATAAAATTACTGGATTTTAATCATAATACCGTCCGAAATTGATCTTCTTAAATAAAATAAAATAGAAACAATTTATAACTAACTGTGCATAGTTTTTGTTTAATATAAGAACAAATATTTAAAATATAATTCAAAATATACCAGCTCTTGGATCTGGCATAGATAGTATCCCTTTCTCTTTAAAAAGTTTATTAGCCATTGTTGCCATATACTGAGTGTCATTCATTTTATTTATTAACGATTTTTTTCCTACTCAAGTTAAGGGTAATAAAGTAAGTATCTGAATCTTTTTAGCATTAGTAGTATTCTCATTGTAATATTTTTCCTTTAATTTCTTCAGCGTTGAAGTAATGTGCATCATTGTCGAAAAGCACATCATTATCATTTAATATTTCTGTTAATGTAATGTATATACTATTCTCAACTTCATCTTAGAAATTGGTAATTCCTTTAATAACCGTAATTCATCATCTACTGTAGACAGTTTATGCCCATACTCGCTTCACTAGAACATCATGGTTTGCTAGTTTTTTCTGACGTAATTTTATAATTCGTGAAAAAGAAGCATTTGAACGTCGTTTTCGTTGAAGGTGACCCACAGAATAAACATTCGAAATTTCTCTTTGCGTGTGATAGAACTTTCAAGTTTTTCACCACTATTTCGTACAATATCTCGTTGACAGGTGGCAACATTCGTGTACTTCTTGATTACGGCTTTCTCGTAAAGGAAGTGCGTTTTGTTCAGAATATTCTAACAGAAAGATCGGGCAAAATTTATATTGAGTGTGACTCGTGTGATACGATAATACGGCGCTTATTCGTACGACAATTTTACTTTTAACTTTCTACCATTATAATTTCTTATATTGTCATTTTTTTCGTTTTATCACTATTTACTCAAAATTTCTTTCATTTTTTAAATTCTCTATTCTGTCTCCTTGCTTTTGATATAAAATGTCTTTGACAGAAAAAGAAAGAATCGAAATCCTTATTCTACGAGGATGTGGTGATAAAAAAAGATCTTACGAACAAGTCGCCCAACAGTTTAATGATACCCATCCTGATCGTCTACCCATATCCAAATCAACTGTTTGTAAAACTGTTTCTCGATTTCACGATACTGGCTCTGTCAGAGATCGTCCAAAAACGGCTACAAACGAAGATAACAGTTTAGCAGTCTGTGCTTGTGTTGTTGAGGAGGTCCATACTTCTGTTAGGAAGATTGCGCAACAAACTGGTATCGGCAAATCGTCTGTCTGAAATACTAAGACGAAATAAGTTTCATCCATATAAAATAAAATTTGTGCAAGAGCTTTCGGAAGACGATTTCAATCGCAAATTAGAATTTTGTGAGGAAATGATGAGACGGTGCGACGAAAATAAGTTTTTCAAGTTCTGGATAAGCTTCTCCGATGAAGCTACGTTTCAATTGAGTAGAAAAGTTAATAGACCCAATATGCGATATTGGTCAGACGAAAAGCCTCATTGGATGAGAGATACCCACTCACAACATCCACAGAAAATCAATGTTTGGGCTGGAATTTTGTGCAATCAAATTGTTGGACCTTTCTTCGTTGAAGAGAATTTCACATCTGGGACGTATTTAAATTCATTGAATACCTATGTTATTCCAGCAATCCAAAATATTACTGGTACAGCATTTGACAATGTCCGGTTTCAACAGGATGGTGCTCCGTAACATTTTGGTTTGATTGTACGCAATCGATTGAACAAACTTTTCCCCGGGCGTTGGATCGGCAGGAGAGGTTCGATTGAGTGGCCGCCAAGGTCACCGGATCTAACTCCTCTGGATTATTTTTACTGGGGTTTTTTTAAGAACAAGGTGTACGAAACAAAGCCTATAGACATTGATGAGTTAAAGTAAAGAATAGTTCAAGATTGTAATATATAGTAAATGATAATTTCTATGCACGATTGGGATATTGTCAAGTTGCTGAAGGACATCAATTTGAACATCTCATTCAGTAGTTGGCACAAGTTTAATAAAATACTAGAAATATTAAACCTAAAAAAATAAAAATCATTACTTTTAGATTCCGTAATTCCATAGCTTTTTCAATGAAGCAAAATTAAAATGCCGAATTTTGTGTATTTAAATGTAAAAAAAAGTTTAAAAAAAACTTCCTCGTGGTGAGAACCGGTAAACTTTGAAATAGTCAAAGGCAAAGGACGCCACTACAAATTTCAAAAACGGTATCGTCTATTTCAAGTCTGCAACTAACGAATTGCATTCAAATCCGAGTACATTTCAGAAAAATGGTACGTCATTTTATTTCAGCCATTTTAAATTAATGAAATGTATGTATATATGGTACATTCTACGCCAACCCAACACTGCCCGGGCCACAATTAAAAACAACCAAAAAATACGAATGAGGTGTCATTTTACAGCTTAAGGTCTATATTTTCGAATGCCGAGTGCGCATTTGCAAAATCCAAAATGGCCGCTCCAATGTGACGTCCGGAAGCTCTTAATTTGTTGGAAAAAATTTTAAAACATGCCTAAAATAAAAATTCGGTGCATGTTTATAGTGCTTTTTATGATATCCGATGTATTTTGACCTCCCAAACACGAATCCACTCATCACCTTTTTCTAATCTCAAAAATTGGTAAAAATATATATTTTTTAAAAATTGTTTCGCTTAATTCGGCAATTGACAAAACCTTCATTTGTTCAAACGTTACTAGATTAAAAGTTTTAAAAGTCGATTATGACCGATAAAATTGATCGCAGCGCCATCTATGCCATGTCTCGTGTTTTGAATTCGTCTCGAAAAGACCTTTCAAATGAGTCCCCACTCGATTGATGCTGCCATTTAATATAGTCACACCCTCCCCCTTCCGCCTCCCTTGGGGCGTGGGGGGGGGGGGGTGGAACCCCACAGAAGAAAAGATTTTTTGAAACGTGTTTCAGCGATTTTTGAAATATCTTTTCTTTCAAAAGTTACAGGACGGTTTCCATACTTTTCGGACACCATGTATGTATGTCAAATGGTTACTTCGGTGACTGACTATAAAGTAGCTATATTGGTGACCCGGGTGGGGTCGCATGCAACGCGAATTACCGCCGTTATCATAATCAGACAAAGCCTGTTGGCCTGCTGCATAGTTGCAGAAATATACTTTGCACCAAAATTTGTTGTCATCAAAATAGCAATTTGTGTCACCAAAATCACCACTCCTGGTCATCATAACAGCCACTTTACATGTTTATATGTTTATACGATCACTTTGAGAACGTACAAGGTGCCTTTCAATTTGATGCCAAATTTTGTTACCTTTTTTCTATATAATTTTCTACATTCGCAGAGTAATTTGCAAATTACAATATTGCAACCGCAGATTCCTCTAAACCATCCCTCCAATAAGAGACCTAACCCAAATCTTAAAGGTAATTTGGCAACTAGTTACTGATACAAAGTGCTTATTATAGGGTTCTGGTTCCTTTAAGGATCATCGCCCCGGTCTATCATTCCATAAATGACCGTTTCGAAGATATTGCTTTTTAGTAAGTTTAAAAGAGACATTACGAAGAACTTATGTTCATGCAGTTTATGTAGTGGTTCTGTTTGAATAGATTATTTGGGTAGAGGGAGAAGGGGCAGGGCTCCGAGAGCAGAGGAACCTCATTCTACCCTCTGAAGGTGCTGTGAACTATAGTTTATTGTCCTCAAATGCGCCTTTTTGCAGCTGTCTACCCGATTGCCTCCACGCACATAAATACTCTATTTATATCTGAATATGTTTATAAGTATATTGTTATATTATAATAATTTCTGTTCACAGGTTGAACGTGATAGGACTCAGCTTCTTGTCCAGACAATGAAAGAGTTAAACACTCAGTATAACCTATACAATAGAAGAGCTTCAAACACTCCTCCGCTGGCAGTAAATAGGGTGAAAGTTACGTTTAAAGATGAGCCAGGAGAAGGTTCAGGGGTAGTTAGAAGCTTCTACACAGCGATTGCAGAGGTGTGGATTTTCAAATATTATTTAATTCTTCGAATCTATACATTGCTTGCTTTCTTGATGTTTGTATTTTGACAATAGAATTCCTTACATATTTAGGCTCTACTGGCTAACGAGAAACTGCCAAATTTAGAAGCTGCTCAAGCCGGATCGAAATACACACAGTGTAATGTATTGCAGAAACTTAAAAACCGAGATAGGGATAGAGATCTTAGAAGACAGGTAAGATGCATCCTACACTTCTATCATAAAATTACTTTTTTCGTTTACACTTTTGTCGTTTATACCAATAATTGAATACACTTTTGACCGTAGCGCGATTACGCCTAAACTGCGTAGACCACTTTTTAGTTATTTTTAGTCCCCCCCCCTGTCCTTACTGGTAAGGTCGTGTTGAAAAATATATCATTAGAAATTAATTCAGCATGCGCGACGCTAGAGAACTCTTTTTCGCTTTTTTTTTCAATTGATACATTACTTTATTAGGAAAGGCAACTGACAATATACATTAACTTTTCCATGATTTGCTTTTAGCGATTAATATCCAACTTGGAAAGTGTAAATGAAACTTTGTTATATAGTGTACAGTGTGTACGGTTAATGGTTTAGTTATAAGAAAGTTTAGTTTCAGGTCCCCTAAGCTGCAGCTCATTTTATACTATCTGTATTTATTTTTTACCACTTTCTAACTATATAATTAATCAATAATCATTCATTAAGTAACCAATAAAATAAAAAATATTTCCTTTTCCTATATGAGAATGCCGATTAAATAATATTTGTCATTGAAAAAATCTGATTTTTTTGTGAAAACCAAGCATAACTTTTTCGTAATAAGCTCGATTGATTACTTAACGGCAGATTAGGAAAGATCGATCAATTTTACGTAAGATGTAATTGGTTCCGATTTTTTAAAAATTCGGTTTCATATAAAATACCGCCGTCGAAGTCGACCACGAAAAATTCTCCATTTGGTCCTTAATGGGTTAATAAAGAAAAGAGTTCCAAGTATGGTTTTCCGTACTATCGACTCGTTCACCAGCGGAAAAGAGACTGAAGGCGTTCCGGAAAAGCGGGAATTAATTGACGAGGGGTCGCTGCAATCGGTATCACATTAGTGCCTCGATCATCGATTCCACGAAATGAAACCACGAAATGAATGAGAATGAAATTCATGCAATTAAATTTTGGTATAAAAGTGGTACATAATAATATTTCTAAGTGAAACCAGACTTAATGAGGTAACTACCATATTATGTATTTATACAAATAACAAGTTTGGAATGCATAAGCTTTCAATTGTTTTGGAGTATCTTCTTCATACCGGTATTGTTGTAAAAATAATTTCATATAATTACTCATTGTTGCATTGTAAGTTCATGATTGGTTTTCCATTGGTTGTATCGACAACCCACTGTACTCAACACCCACAAAAACTTAATGTTTGGCAGGAATTATTAGACAAAATATTGTTAGCCCGTATTTTATCGCAGGGAACATAAATGCTGAGAATTACCTGCATCTATTACGAACGCAAGTGGTCTACGTATCCAAAAAATTCTTGGACTCGCTTTTGAACAAATTTGGCATCAACAAGATGGAGCCCCAGCTCACTTCGCGGTAGTTACTGGAGATTACCTTAATGAAATGTTTCCTACTAAATAGATTGGTAGGAGAGGACCGATTGAATGGCCGCCCAGATCACCGGACTTGACACCGTTGGACTTCTTTTATTGGAGATACTTGAATAGTAAATTGTTTGAGAAAATACCTGCCGATATTTTTAAGAAAGGATAATACATGTTTCTAATTCAATATTACCAGTAGATAGCCAGGGAATAGGATTTTCCAAAAAAATGCAATCTCGTCAAGATATTATTGTCATAAGGAATTTATAAGATATTCACCTTAAAATGACTTTGAGTATGATTTAAAAGGTATATTGAAGGTCGAGTCTGAACATGAAATTTCCCTGCGTTCCAAATTAGCGGCAAACAATAGTGGTTTCCATTTGAAAAATTGAACTTGACCTTGTAATGACCTTCAAAATAATAGTCAAAATCAAAATTAATATCACCATTGGATTGATAGGGAATAATCCTTAAACTTTTGTCTAAAACCTTTTCCCCGAAAATGAACTCCCGCTGAGATAATTCGCCGTTACAGGAACTTTAAGTTTCACCTTGAAATTACCTTAATCAAAATATCGGTCGGTCATATTCGGACGTAAAATTTTCCGCTCTTTCCGAATCCATGAAAAAAATGTGGGTTCCCATTTAAATAAATAATCTTGACCTTGAAATAACCGTCAAGGTCATGTTCAAGGTCAATCTCAATGGTATCATTGAATAGCCGGAAGTAACCCTTAAACATTTGTCTGAAACGTTTCCCCCGAAAATACACACCCGCTGAGATACTGACTTAATTTAGACGTGAATTTTGCAAAAACAATACCACCAGGGCAACGATATACTACTACTAACAATAAATTACTGCAAGCTCGGACGAATTTCGCATTGTGTTGGCATACCGGTTATTCCATATCCCGCAGGACGTGAAACGACAACATATATTATCACTGTCGAAGGCTGACATCGAACTAATTTTCGTATATGAGCAATTCCACGTGAGACGGATCAGTTACCTCTCAGAAATGTTTGTAATTTTGTTTATAGATAGTTTTTGGTGAAATATAATGTTCTGCCAAGTGATTTTTTTTTATTTAGAAAATCCACCAAGTTATAAACAAGCCAAGATTTTGGGAACTTTTTACTAAAAAAATCATTTTCCTGTAAGTTCTATCGAAAAATGTTTCATACAATTTGTGGGTAATAAGTTGTAGTTTTCAATAAAATTATATAAAATTATAAAAAGATGGTTTATCTCTTATGTTTTTGACAATATATTTTTTATGAATTTTTTAAGCAATCAATATGGGCATAAAAAGTTATGGAAAAAATTTATTTATATAGTACCAGTCTTGAGGTATTATACAAAAAATCAGCAACGATGTGTTTTGTCTCGTTTTCGAGAAAATAATTTTGGAACACTTTCCCGTACTGTGCGCGCGCGCCCTGCCTACGTTCAGAGCATGTGTACTATTGCTCCGCCGCTGCCTTCGCATTGCTCTAATCATCAGAGTCTAATGCATACACTCAGAAAAATGTTGTAAACAGTTTTTGTACGAAAATTAATATCGGCAATGCGAAGGTCGTCCAGGTAAAAATAACATTACCATAAGACTCGTAATCTGTCGCAAACTATCATGTTGTTTATTCATCCATTTTTAAATGTCTTTTACGGTGAAATTGTTAATCCCAGCTGTGAGCTCACAATGTCGTATTTTTAAAATTTTTACAGCTATTTATGTAGAACTAGTCTTTGTGTATTATACAAAATATCAGCAACAATATGTTTTAAAAATTTATTTACAAAATGGTTGTGTATAATTTTGCTATATATAGCGTCGTTTTCTATGCGAACACAATTAAATAACACATATTTTTGGGACAGCAGTACATCTGCATATGGCGTATTCCATGCCAAGCGTCGCCATGGACAAAATCAGCCGTTTTCGGCGGCTCTTATTAAATGCTTGTTTCTACAGTTCTATGTTTGTTTTGATTTAAAAAATGCAGAATAACGTATGTTGCAATCCTTTCCGCTCAAGTAATCATAAATTGATTACAAAAAACATAACTCATGCTTCGTCATCTTTACGGGAAAAAATCGGTAATACATCTGGCGACTATATTTGCGTTTCCTGTAGAATGAAGGTGTATAGAGGAAATGTAATTCCTTCAATACCAGAGCAAGGAACTGTATGTAATGAAACTTCCTCGCACGAGGTTCCTCAAAATATTAATCAGGTTGAAGACATTGAATGCGACATGTCAAGTCTGGAACGAAGCAGTGATTCAGAAAATGGATCGTCATATGTCGGAGATGCTGGTCATGAATTATTAAATGATATAAAACAATTATTTAACGAGGCACCTAGTATCGTTGACAAAATAAAATATTTGACTATGACACCTAGAAGTTGGTCAATAAGAGAGTTAGAAAAAAATTTTAAAACCTCGTACATAATGGCCAGAAAAGCAAAGCAACTTCAACATGAATGTGGATTTGGGTCATCTTCAAATCCGAGACCATCCAGTACTCTCTCTCAGTCGGTAATTACAAAGGTTATTCAGTTTTATAATTCGGACGAGATCAGTCGCATGCTGCCAGGAAAAAAAGACTACGTAACAATTAGAGATGCTAATGGTGTAAAGCACCAAGTTCAAAAACGATTGATTTTGTGTAACCTGAAAGAAGCATACATAGAATTTAAGGCACAAAATCCGGATGAAAATATAGGTTTCTCAAAATTTGCTGAATTTCGTCCTAAACAGTGCATCTTGGCTGGATCTGCTGGAACCCATACAGTGTGTGTGTGCAAAATCCACCAAAATGTTAAACTAATGTTAGCAGGAATTAATTTCATTTCTCGTTCAATTTCATTAACCTACCAAGAATTACTAGATAAGATGCTGTGTGCACCTGCTACTTACTGTTGTTATCTGAATGAATGCGAGAAATGCCCAATTTCAGATTCTGTAATAACTGAAACTGAGAACTTGTTTCATGATAATTTTGTAGAAAATGTAATTTTTAGTAGATGGACAAACACAAATCGTTCCACCTTGGAAAGTGTAACAATGGTAATGGAAGAATTTCTTGAAAAGTTAGAGGAAGACCTCGTTTAGCTCAAAGTCCACGATTTTGTTGCTAAACAGCAAAGTGCGTATATGCGCAAAACAAATAACAATGAAAATACTTGGTCCGAGAGATATCTTCACTTTAATTCATCACATCCTCTTAATTATAAAATTAGTGTAATTTATCGACTAATTGATAGAGCTACAAAATTAGCTGAAATAAGATTTAGAGAAAAAAATGTAAATATCGTGAAAGAGGTTCTTAAAAGTAATGGTTATCCGAAAGAATTAGTACAAGAATGTATTAAAAAGAGAGTCCACCTTTTGTACAATAGCCACCACACCTTTTCAAATACAATCAATAATTATTTTATTAAAACTACAAGCTTACCATATGTCAAAGGGTTAAGTGAAACTTTAGCCAAAAGGCTTAAAAAAGACAAAATTAGAGTTGTACATAAACCATACAACGCTAACGTTAGACATATTAAGCCGTTTAAAGACAAATTGGACATAATGAAAATAAGTGGAGTGGTTTATCAAATCCCGTGTAAATTCTGCGACAAAGTATATATTGGACAAACGGGGAGGTTATTAAAAGATCGGATTAGGGAACATCAAAATAACATATTTACAAGACCTGAAAATCACTCAGGACTAACGAAACATCGAATTGACACGTCGCATAACTTTGATTATGATAATGTAAAAATTCTAGCTACTGAAACAAATATAGTTAAAAGAAAACATTTAGAAAACTTTTTTATAAAACAGAGTACAAAAACCGTAAATCTTAGATTTGAAATATCATTTTTACCTGAATCATACAATCCTTTACTAAACTTAAATAAAATCAAACGTTAATTTTCTACTTAAATTTGAATCAGCAGTTAGGATTTGTAAGAAGTTGCCTATATATGTTTTTAGTTATTGTTTATTACTTATTCAAACCTCCTAGAATTGATAATACCCTAATACAATAATAAATTAACAGTTGTCGTTTAATCGTGCACAAGTTAACATTGTACAAGGAAATACTTGGAAAAAATTTAGATAAAGACTACGATTGACTACAGTTTTTATATGTGGAACGATACTAATTAGTGGAGTGCATACCAGTAAGTTTATATAAAGAAAAAGTTTCATTTAATTTAAACAAAAATCATATTTTTTGTACTTATTTCTGAATCTTTTTAGATTATAGAATCATCAAAATTGTTGCTCTGTCGAAACATGGCATGCATTTTTAAACAATACTTAAAAACTGCTATGTGTGATGTTATTGACAAGTGTCAAATGGATTTTTTGGGAAAAAATTTTTGCAACTTCTTAAAACTCAGTAGTATTTTTAAACTCCTTTTATCAATTGACTTTTCCAAGATTTGCCTTAATTAACGGATACACAGATGTTGGGTAAGATATCGTTAAAATTCTGTTATCTCTGATTGTAATAATTAAATTCTTGCAAGAATATTAAAATGAATTGTAAAACTTAAATCCAATGTGTGATTTATTTATGGCCATTACAATTCGCCACTTGTCAATCAAGACAAGTTGGGCGTGTATTGTCTTGATTTACAAGTGGCGAATTGTAATGGCCATAAATAAATCACACATTGGATGTAATAATTAAAGTTAAAATTGCATTGTATACAATTTTTTTAGGAATAAACTTTTTCTGAAGAGGGCCAACATAGGCCGAAACGTAAAAATATTTTGTTACAGTATTACACCTATGTTTAAAAAAAAACAAAATCAATTAAGTAAAAGGTCCATTTTACCAAGAAGATTAGACATATATTTCATATAAGCGGTTAAGAAATTTGAACGTTGAAATACGTATTATAAATTAATGCAGATACTCTTGGTGTTGAAATATTTACCAAGTTGTGTGACGAACTCGCACAACAAGATGCAGATTGCCCACCCGTCAGTGCATTAGAGGCGAATAATGCCATCAAAAGAGCGAAGAATTTCTCCTCGCCGGGCTGGGATGGAATTAACAACTATTGGTGGAAGAAGTTCACTTCTGTCCATCAACACCTAGCCCGAAAATTCACCTCTTATATAAATGGAGACCAAGCCATTCCTCACTGGCTGGTGGAGGGCCGAACGACACTAATCCCAAAATCGGGAGTCTCTTGTCTGATCCGAGAAACAATAGACCAATCACGTGTCTCAATACGTTATACAAATGGTTCACTAAGATCTTGAGCGAACCTATTGAGAAAGCCGCGGAATCGGTGCGGCAACGGATAGTAGAACATCGAGGCTGCAAAATGGGTATACCCGGATGAAAGGACAACTTGCTTATCGACAGATCTGTTTGTCAGGAATCCGTCCAGTACAAGCGTAGCCTGGCTGGATTACATGAAGGCGTAATACTCAACATCGCACGAACTTTTAAGCTTGTTGCTCAAACGCCTCCATGTGCACCCAAACATAGTGAGAAGTGTAGAAACCTGATGCCTCTTCGGAAAACGCGCTTTGTCATGACATCGGGCAAGCGTAGAACCATGTCTAGACTGGCTCAATTCCAAAGAGGTGTTGCTCTCCGACAATCTCAGGGGTACATGTGTGGGCCGCCTGGTGAACTCGTACATAAGATCACCCATTTATTCTATATGTATGACCTAAAATCATACGCACCAGGCGAGTATCAATTACTCTTCCTACTTAGAGATTGAATTCCCTTGGACTGAAATTTAACTCCACCAAATTTGGAGTGCAAAAATCTATAAGAATTACACAATTCCATTTCATTATCCGGTCGAAACGTTACTATATATAGTGAATGTGCAAATATGCATAAAAAAAGCAGTTTTACGCACTATAACCTCAAAATGAAAAAAATCTCAGGCGTGATGAGCAAATTCTGTGCCCGGATTCGGATTCTGCGGCTTAAAATCTATAAGAATCACCTAGTCGAATTTTAGTTTCCAAACATTTTTTTTTATTTTGTGCTCCTGTGTTCCAGCATTGATGCTTCTACTAAGAATGCAATATATACACCCAAAAATTTACTTACTAAACAAATATGTATAAGCAAAAGGCGAGACACAGCACCACATAGCTGTTTTACAGTCTGACCGTGAAAATATCTAAATTGTTATTTATTTTTCCTAAATAAAGATGCATTTTTCCACATAGTATAAGATTTCAAAACGATTTATTGATTTTCTTATGTTAATTACTGACTGATATTATTTGTTGTTATATCTTTTGAATTTCCATTCACTCGTTACTATGGTTACCCATACAACTAATTATTTCGTGTATTTATTACTTGTCAAATCATATTTTATTTTCTGGTTTTATGTTCTTATTTGGGTGTGGAATACTCTATTAGGAACATGGAAAGGGCGAGTCCACCGAAAGGGTAGACTTTGGGTTGTTAAAGGTGACCGAGGGCTACTACACGAAAATAGGGAAAGAGAGGAGGTGCATAAAAATAGGGGGTAAATAAAAATACATTGATTATGGTAAAGAAATTAGTTTATTTTGAGTCAGGAACGTGATTAAATTTAAGCTATGGAGCCTAGCTTTAGGAATGGAGGAGGGAGTGTGGTGAGAGAGTCGGGCAGAAGGTAGGAAAAGTTCTTCCTGAGTGAAGAGTGGAGCGCACGGAAAAGGCGGGTGGAAAATGGGGATCGAACTGAATCGATCCTCTGGAGATAGGCTCGGTTCGTGACACAGAGCGGAGAGAGGAGAGGCAAGAGGACCCAAAGTCGAGAGCGGGTTGGGAGGCGGTGCCTGGCTCGTGGACAGGGCGGCTGCATCTTCGGCGATTTCCCTGGCGGCTCGGCGGAACAACCGTTTCCTCTTTCTGTAGAAATTACGGGGATTAGTTTTTCCCACTATATAAAAAAGAATAAGGTGGTGGAGAGAAGAATTGATCGTGGATAGGGTGGAGGATCGTGGGGAAGATAAAAAGTGGAATTCGATATCGCGGAATGCAACCGAGTGAAAGAATAAAAAAAAAAATGGAATAATAAATTGGCCTTTAGGTGTAAGAAAAAAATAAGGGGGTTGCTGTCGTTCCCTACTGATGCTTGTGGCTCATAGACTCGTGGTTCGTAGACTCGCGCCTAATCAAGTCGCAGTATCACTAAAGAAAAAAAATTCTTTCCTACTGATAGTTCTAGTTCGATAGACTCCCTGTTCTTGGAACGAAACCCAATCAAACTACTCGTATCACTAATTTAAAGAAAAATAAAAGAAATAAAAAGAATCGGTTTTATATTGCCCTAAGCCGTGGTTCTCTTTTCCCCCTTTTTTTTTTGAAATATTAAAAATACATTAATTGGAACGAACCTACGCTTTCGTCTCAGGTTCCGGAGGAAACAAAAAGAAAAAAATAATCAGAAGGAAATCGTCTCGTGGCTAGGATAGAGAACAGGATGTGGGGCATTAAATACTCACTGATATTGAATTTTGTGTGGAAGCGATGCCAAGACTTGTCCGACTTGTGTGGCTGGATGCAGCAGCTAATGCTTTGGAAAATCGTAAAAATGTCTTGCCTTTTTTAATTTCTGGCAGTAGTGTTTATACTGGTCCTCCCTCCAACTCGGAAAACATCGTGCTTGATACACGAGTGGGAACTGTAGATTTCTTGGAAAAGTCAGGCTGCTTCCCTTGTTGTTTCCAGCCTCTAATTTTGTGATCAGTTCTCTTCGGTGTCGTGATTGATTCCTTTATTTTAATGCAGATGTTTGACGGTGTAAAAAACGAGCGATTGTCGAATTGAAATATCTTACAGCTTATATATAGGTTCTTAAAAAATTGGGAATGAAAAGATTCTGTCTCTCGTTTTTGTTTTTGTTTTCTCTTTTTTTCTTTATTTTGTATTTTTATTGATTAATAATATATCTATGCATATACAGTTGAATAATATATAAAGGTGATTAATATGTGTAAGTGAGGTGATTAGTGTTTCATTCTTTGTATCCTTCGTCTTCGCTATCAGGATTCGGGATACGTATCTCTGGTGGACTTCTATGATGTCAGAATTTGCGAACAACTCTTCTTTCGATGAAGGATGAATCTATTTCTTTATTTTTTATCAGGTCGTTGATCCTCCCTATGTGCTCATTATGGCACTGTATGCACTGAGGGGTGGGTCTGATTGTTAGCAGTTCTTCGTTGCAAAATCTACAGCTTATGTCGTTTCCCTGCGGAGTTGTAGTGTGCACGTTTGTTAATCTTGTAAATCGGTTTTTCTCTTCTTGTGGCATAAGATCGTAGCAGTTTCTGCTGGTCCAAAATTCGTCCGTTGTTGTAAACATTTCTTCTCCGTAATGGCATTCCTCTTTGAATATTTCCATATATGCCCTTATCCTTTCCTTTTATCAGGATTATATGCGTTTTACATCCGACACTCGCGAGTGTTACGGTTTTTGTATGCTTATTATATATATTAGTCATGTTATAATATTTTTCTGTTATTTTTCATGCTTATGGAATAGTTATGTTCATTCTCGTTGGTTCATGCACATGCTTGTTTTTATTCAGTGGATATTCATTTTCCATTGAAGCGTCTTCATGTTCGAAAAAAGAACAAATGTGTTACGCATAGTTTTATTTATATTTTTTTATGCTATTTAAGTTATGCACGGTAAAGCTTAACCTTTTCATTACGTCCATGCGCTCGTACGAATATGCACATGTATATATTTTGTTGCGATCTTACGTTGGTTGTACGATTCCTTCGTTTGTTATGGTTGTTTGGTATATATTCCATTCTCATCGTTTTAACTTCTCTGTTGTGTCGAATTGGAGAAAAATAGAATTAAGTAAAAAAAATATAAAAAAAATTGTTGCGGAGTTTTTGATTCATTCATCGACCTAGCAGGGTTTGATTCCTGTCTGGCTGTTAAATCAATCTTTATAATGTATATGTTATCTATTAATATATATATAAAGTGTGAATTTTTCGCAAAATGCATACTTTCGGAGATAAAAATTACCAAACTTGTAAAAAAAAGATTTTTGTGAACTTTGGCAATTTTTATCACCGAAAATGTGCATTTTACGAAAAAATCAAAACAGACATTTTTTATCCAAAATGGCCCAAAGAATCTACATAAATTTTTTTGGATCAAAAAATTTAAATTTTTAAAAATTTGTCAAAAAATGACCGTATTTAGCGATTTTTCACGGGCTCCAGTAATTAAAAAAAAAATTTATTACATGGGTTTTACAGATATATAGTCTGGGCATAACTTCCAATTAAAAAAAAATATTTAAAAATAAATTGACGAAACGAGTAGTAAATAAAGAAAAAATTACCCCAAAAATAGGGTTATTGAGGCGATGGCGCGGATGCTAGATATTTTTTGTAATTTTTTTTATATCAATATTCGTGATCAGCGCATCAAAAACTATCAATTTACCACTAGTCATTAAAATTCTAGAAAATTCGATACACCCTAATATATATATATACAGGGTGATCCAAAAGTCCCGGAACAGCAAAATATCTCAGCGGGAGTGCATTTTCGGGGAAAATGTTTTAGACAAAAGTTTAAGGATTTTTCCCTGGCTATTTAATGGCGATATTGAATTTGACCTTGAACATGACCTTGAAGGTTATTTCAAGGTCAAGTTAATTTTTTTAAATGGGAACCCCTATTTTTTTTTCACGGATTCGGAAAGAGCACAAAATTTTACGTCCGAATATGCTATGGCCGTTTTTTTCGGCAAGGTCATTTCAAGGTGAAACTTAAAACTCCCGTGACGGCGAAATATCTCTGAGGGTGTGCATTTCTTTGGAAATTGTTTCAGACAAAAGTTTAAGGATTTTTCCCGGGCTATTTAATGGTAGCACAGAATTTGACCTTGAACATAACCTTCAAGGTTATTTCAAGGTGAAGTTTGTTTTTTTTTAATGGAAACTGCTATTTTTTTTTCACGGATTCGGAGAGAGCACAAAATTTTACGTCCAAATATGCTATGGCCGTTTTTTTCGGCAATGTCATTTCAAGGCCAAACTTAAAACTCCCGGAACAGCGAATTAACTCAGCAAGAGGTCATTTTCGGGTAAAATGTTTCAGACAAAAGTTTCAGGATTTTTTCCGGGATATTTAATGCTAGCATAAAATTTGACCTTGAAAATTACCTTGAAGATTATTCTCAGGTCAAGATTATTTTTTTTTTAATTGGAACCCCGTTTCATTTTCTTAACGAAGTCATGAGGATCTTCCGGTATTGAGAGTGGTTAAATTCATTTTGTTCAGTCGATGCTATTACTGGACGATCTGCTCTAGGGAGATCCTTTACAGTGCCGTAAACTTCGAAACAATTTATTGTTCTGCCAAAAGTCGATTTAGGAATCAGTTCCTGTCCCTCGCTTGTCCTCTAATTTTGTAAATAGAATAATAAACTGTTTAAAAAAAGTGTATACATACATCTTACGCAACACTTGTGCCAAGTGAACTTGGGCGCGCGAACAGCGACAGAGAGCACGAGTCACCAGCGAAGTAAATAAACAACATACATTCACATTGAATTTATACATACGTGTACAGTCTTATAAGGTTACATTTTGGTGTTAACTTTATCGTTTTGTGAGATACATGGATTTCCTATCTAAACGCCTTTCCTATCTAAACGTATTAAGCATCATTTCAGTAACAAAATACATACGTATATTTCGTACAAATAGCAATGGCTGCGCTAAGTGAACGAGAAAGAATAACCATTCTCATGATGAGAGGCTGGGGTGATAACCAGCGATCTTTAGAGAATGTGCGAACCTTATTTAACGCATCATTTAGAGAGGGACGAGAACCGATTTCTACATCTACTGTTAGCAGAACAATAGATCGTTTTGAAGTTCACGGTACTGTGAAGGATCTCCCAAGAGCAGGTCGTCCAGTAACAGCATCAACTGAAGAAAATGAGTTGAATGTCGCGCTGTCAATAACGGAAGATCCTCATACTTCCATCAGGAAAGTTAAACAGCAGCACGACTTATGTTACGGTACAGTACAACGGATCTTAACTAAAAACTTAAAATTTCACCCATACAAAGTTAGACTCGTACAACAATTGAATGAAGACGATCCTGATAGACGCCTACAGTTTGCGGAATTAATGATGAATCGAATAGATGCTGATGCCGGTTTCTTGAATCGCATCGTATTTTCTGATGAAGCTACATTCTTCTTAAATGGGGCAATCAATAGACATAACATGTCTTATTGGAGTGAAACCAATCCTAATTGGATGGTCGATAGTCGTTCTACTCAATATCCTGAAAAAGTAAACGTATGGGCAGGTATTATAAACAATGCGGTAGTTGGGCCCTTCTTCATCGAGGGTACCCTTACTGGTCAAAAATACCACGATATGTTGAGGGACGACATCATCCCTGCTATTCAGGTTATTGTAGGCGAGGATTTCGATCAGACTTGGTTTCAGCAAGATGGTGCAGCACCCCATTATGCAACAGATGTTCGCAATTATTTGAGTGATGTATTCGCATAACGGTGGATAGGTCGAAGGGGTGTAATAGAATGGCCACCAAGATCTCCGGATCTTACGCCCCTTGACTATTTTCTATGGGGTTATCTCAAAGATAGAGTGTATCGAACGAAACCGGTGAATATTGAGGAAGTAAAACAACGAATACGGGATGAGATCGCGGCTATAGAACCAGATATGATTAAAAAAGTCGTATCGACTTTTTATAATCGCTTGGGATATTGCCAAGAAGTTCATGGCAATCACTTTGAGCATAAGCTTTAGTAAGATACATAATTTCATCAAAATCTTAGTATACCGATCTTGCCTTAACTGTCTGGGGACACCCACACACACGCACACGCACACGCACAGGTGACGGCGAGGGGAACCACCTGAACAAAGCACCCCGAAGAGGTGTAAACCCGACCGTGCTACCTCCACGCGGTACATCTTGGGTAATGCTAAAGCCGGAGGTAGCATTGGAAACAATGTAAAAATGTTACCCATACATACGGTATTTATAAACGTATCGGATTTAAAAAAAAATGTATATTTTTATCCGGGAACAATGATAATGCATTGTACTCTGGAAACTCTGGAAACATTACGAAAATAAAACGGGGTTCCAATTAAAAAAAATAGTCTTGAGCTTAGAATAAGCCTCAAGGTAATTTTCAAGGTTAAATTCAATGGTGCCTCTTGCTGAGTTAATTCGCTGTTCCGGGAGTTTTAAGTTTGGCCTTGAAATGACATTGCCGAAAAAAACGGCCATAGCATATTTGGACGTAAAATTTTGTGCTCTCTCCGAATCCGTGAAAAAAAATAGCAGTTTCCATTAAAAAAAACAAACTTGACCTTGAAATAACCTTCAAGGTCATGTTCAAGGTCAAATTTTGCTGTTCCGGGACTTTTGGATCACCCTGTATATATATATATCGGGCATTCCACGTCAACCGGATCACTTGGCTGGCCAAAATTCATTACCGCCAAAAAAATTGTTTCAGGGCTTAAAATGTAGCTCAGTATATCTACTTGAAAATTCAAAATTCAAAATGGCTGCTCCAATACGGTGCTTAAAAAGACCACACTTTCGAAAACGAGAGTAAAAACCTTTCATACAGTTTTTTGTGCCTAAGAAAAATACCATTTTAGAATTTAGTTCTTTGTTATTGGATGCTCCAATTACGAATCTCGTATCAGAATTTTGAAATTCAAAATGGCGGATCCAATATGGCGGATGAATTTGTAAAAAATGATCGGATGTTGCTGAAACTTGTTTGTCGGAGGTTTTCTGGGTCGCAGAATACGATTCTGATGTTAGATTTTAAAAATTCAAAATGGCGGATCCAATATGGCGGATGAATTTGTAAAAAGGGATCGGATGTTGCTGAAACTGGTTTCTCGGGGGTTTTCGGGGTCGCAGAATACGATTCTGAGGTTAGATTTTAAAAATTCAAAATGGCGGATCCAATATGGCGGATGAATTTTTAAGAAGTGAACGGATGTTGCTGAAACTTGTTTCTCGGGGGGTTTCGGGGTCACAGAATACGATTCTGATGTTAGATTTTAAAAATTCAAAATGGCGGATCCAATATGGCGGATGAATTTTTAAGAAGTGAACGGATGTTGCTGAAACTTGTTTCTCGGGGGTTTTCGGGGTAGCAGAATACGATTCTGAACTAAGATTTTAAAGATTCAAAATGGCGGATCCAATATGGCGGATGAATTTTTAAGAAGTGAACGGATGTTGCTGAAACTTGTTTCTCGGGGGTTTTTGGGGTCGCAGAATACGAGTCTGAACTTAGATTTTAAAGATTCAAATTGGTGGATCCAATATGGCGGATGAATTTTTGAAAAGTCATTGGGCGTTGTGGAAACTTGTTCCTTTTTGGAAGATTAAGATTCTTATTTGGAATATGCCAAATCTTCAGTCAATTCGTTCGAATGTGCGGCATCAATTAAGCTTTTAAAATTTTGTGGTATGACGCAGACGCAGATGTTGTTCGGCCTGAAGACTAGCACGCGTTGCTTCCCTTTTTAAAGTCGCGCCGATACCATCGCATGCTCCTTTTCCATGCGCTGTCGCATGAAAATGCCATTCAGCTTCAATGCCGAAATCGATTTTGTGATACATGAGATTACTCATTTGGAATCTATTTTTATAATGTTGTACCGCACCATCGGTAACATAAATTACATGTTGTACGCGTGGGCACACTTTTTTTATTTCAGGAATAATAGTTTGTTGCATTACATACACGGCAGATGTATCATGAGTCAAGCTGTTTGATAATAATATATTACTAAAATGGATTATTGTACCTTCTGATTTGTAGTAGAAAACGACAGGATGAACCGTACATTGGTCGTTGTTGTAATGAAACCCTTGTGCTGCATTTTGTACAACGAATGCGAAGTTTTTCGAGAAATCACTGTGAACTAAGTCGATTCGCATATGGGGCTGTCAACAGCAGCGCAAATTAAGTTCCAAAATTATCGGGATTCTGCTTAGTCCTCGAATTAAAAAAAAATAAGGGAATAATCTTTTTCACTTTCATAAATCCAACACATCAACGACTCTTGTTATCTTTGTTATTCATTAAACTAAAGATAAAAGATCGATGTCGTGATAGTTAGGATGTACATTTCGCACTCATAACTGTAAAAAAGTAATATGCAATGCACATTACACTCATGTGGAACACCTGTATCAACTATATTACATCGATATTAGTACTCGATATCTGGCTTCCTTTTGACCTAATGAAAATCCATTTCTACTATGGGAGCTGCGTTTACAGACGCGCAGAGCCGTGAATATTGCAACGGCACCTAGCAGCAATAAGCCTTCCACCCGTTTGGGCCTTAATGGGTTAAGCTGACGCTAGGTGGCATTGCGATTTCCGCGGTTCGATTTTGCTCCCGTTATAGAAACGTAACTTCATTTGGTATAATAGAAGACTTGAAGGAATATGTCGATACTTTATATCTTATATGTTACATGTGTTTCTTTTGCAGTATAAAACGCATATAAATATTTTTAAATAAAATATTGTAGTAAATTGGTGACGCTTGCTATTTGCTACAAGTATTGATTCAAATATTACCTATTAGTGTATAACTTGTATTATCGTTGTGTTCATTACTTACCATGGCGGGGGTTTCCGATCATAGTGGTAGATCAAATACAGTAATTGGCACAGACAGATGCATAAATCCACTGCTGGAACGTGGTCATATAGGTAAAGTGTTACGAGAAGTTTTGGAAAATATTTTATTAATGTTTCCGCTCTTACCGCAGAAAGCTAGAATTTGCAAAGATTGTAGAAAAAAAATTGCCGAAAAAGAAAAAACACTTTGTACAACCGCTAATGAACCTGAAGATGTTCCCGATTCAGAAATAGACATAGACACACCTTCAAATAAAAGAACCCGTTTATCTAGAGAGGCTCAGTTAGAAGCACTTTTACAGGGTCTGAAAGATAAATTTTCGAGTTTGCCTGAAAATGATTCCTTACGCTTGACTATTTTAACAATACCTCCACAATGCTGGAGTATACGTGACATAGCTTTAGAATTTGGAACATCCTATCGAACTGCAAAGAATGGTCGTGATTTGAGAAACGAACTGGGCATGTTGGCAGTACCTCGTCCAAAACAAGGAAAGACCATACCTACACAGACAATTAAAAAAGTAATTGAATTTTACGAAAACGATAGTAACAGCCGAATTCTGCCGCACAAAAATGACTGCATATCAGTGAGAGTTAATGGACACAAGCAAACAGTTCAAAAACGGTTATTACTCAGTGACGTGAATAAACTGCATGAACTATTTAAAATAGAGAATCCTGAATTTCCAATTGGCTTAAGGAGGTAGTCGCGTGAAACGATTTTTTTACGAAGTCTTTCATTTTTTCACCAAACGTTAATGACGTTGATATCAATAAGTGGTTAAAATTTCAGAAAGCCTGTCCGTACGATAATGGAGATAATCGTCCTCAAAGTTTCACTTTTTAACACGTGTTCCCCATATTTACCGTTTTTATAAAAAACTAATATGTTGTGTAAAATATATTAAAGAACATTGTAAAAAAAATTGAAGAACCCTAGCGGTACAGTTTTGTAATAATATTAATAAATAGACAGCGAAATTATGTCGTGAACGTAAAATGCGGGGTTGCCGTTTCGAAATTTTGCTGATGTTGGTGTACACAGACACGATTCCTTGAGAAATTAGTGTGTAACAGGCGTCCATCAAGTACACTCTCCCCCAAAAAGTTCATTACGCGCACTGAAGAAACAAAGTGGCGTCTGTGGATTTATGTGGGGTAGACTTTTGACGGGTACTGTCGCACGACTACCTCCTTAAGTAAGTTTTATGAACTTAGGCCAAAATGGTGTGTGCCTGCCGGAGCGGCAGGCACGAACAACATCTGCGTCTGCGTCATACATCAAAATTTTAAAAGTTTACTTGATGCCGCACATTTGAACGAATTGACTAAAGATTTGGAATATTCCATAAAAGATTACAATGATTGCATCAATTTTGTACTTTGTTCTAGCCCAAGACCTAATTGCTACTTAAGAGTGTGAGTCTTATCCTCACTTGGATAAATTTTCAGGTGTATCGCGTGTTTTGGAAGAGAATGAAATTTCGCAAATTCTTGCAGCACATGGCAATCCACTGACAGATGTGCATTGATAAAAGAATGTTTTTCAATAGATACTTATGTTGACAGACTGTGCTCTAGATTGCCTGAATTCGTATTGCACCACTTTATTTCTAAGAGTCATTCGCAATATGTAGAAGAACGTAAAGCGAACCTTCAATACGGTGAAGTATTAGTTCACAGTGATTTCTCGGAAAACTTCGCATTCGTTGTACAAAATGCAGCACAAGGGTTTCATTACAACAACGACCAATGTACGGTTCATCCTGTCGTTTTCTATTACAAATCAGAAGGTACAATAATCCATTGTAGTAATATATTATTATCTAACAGCTTGACTCATGATACATCTGCCGTGTATGTAATGCAACAAACTATTATTCCTGAAATAAAAAAAGTGTGCCCACGCGTACAACATGTAATTTATGTTACCGATGGTGCTGTACAACATTATAAAAATAGATTCCAAATGAGTAATCTCATGTATCACAAAATCGATTTCGGCATTGAAGCTGAATGGCATTTTCATGCGACAGCGCATGGAAAAGGAGCATGCGATGGTATCGGCGCGACTTTAAAAAGGGAAGCAACGCGTGCTAGTCTTCAGGCCGAAGGAAATTCAGCAATTTTGATCGCAGAAGCTCTATATATTTGGGCAAAAAATAAGTTCAAAAATATTCAATTTTTCTACTATACTAAACAAACACACGAGAAAGCTCAGAGATTTCTAAATAAGAGATTTACAGTTGCCCCAGCCGTGCCAAATATTCGAATGTCACATGCATTCGTACCAGATTCAAGTAAGATATTGAAAGTTATGACATACTCAAGTGCTATTAATCCCACTAGTAAAGTCCAGTACTGAAGTTATTGAAAATTTTTAAATTTAACATGACGTTATATTCTTAATATTGATATTGCTATTATTTCTACCATTATTGACTGCTATTAAATATTTAAAAAATCTAGAAATGATTTTTATTGTAAACCTTTAGCAGACGGGTTTTTCAGAGCTTATGACAATGTTCGATTACTTTTTCCTTTTTTAAATTATATGATTAATATGATTCTTCCTTTTGTGAGAGGCAAGGGGACTCACTTCCAAAAAGCATCCCAATTCGTGAGAGGCAAGGGGACTCACTTTCAAAAAGCACCCCAATGGTATGAGAACCCTATCGCGTCCGCGTCGTTCATCCTGGGTAATGCTAAGAAGGGCATGATTTTTAGATGCATCTGCATCGAAAACGAAACTCGCTCCGAATTGACGATACAAAATCAACATCACTTCAAGAGCTGCGGGAAATGTCGGAAGAGAAACACGACAATCTAACTTGACGGGTAATAGTGCCTCCTGGCGATGGCACTAGCTGTTACATATACGGTTCAGAGGTCGTAACTTCTTAGATCCGAAGGTTGCAATAATTCATTAAACGACTTGTGTTCATACTCATATTATAACACTATACCCCTACTAGAGGTAAGCTATTCTATGTTTAACCGATTTTCGACATTATTTTAGTACTATACAATTTTTAATTTAGCTTTGTCATCCACCAGACTCGTATTGTACGACCCCAAAACTCCCCGAGGAACAAGTTTCAATCACGACCAATCACTTTTTAAAAATTCATCCGCCACATTGGATCCGCCATTTTGAATCTTTAAAATTTAAGTTCAGAATCGTATTCTGCGACCCCAAAAACCCCCAGAGAAACAAGTTTCAGCAACATCCGATCACTTTTTAAAAATTCATTGGCCATATTGGATCCGCCATTTTGAGTTTTTAAAATCTAACATCAGAATCGTATTCTGCGACCTCGAGAACCCCCGAGAAACAAGTTTCAGCAACATCCGATCACTTTTTGCAAATTCATCCGCCATATTGGATCCGCCATTGTGAATTTTTAAAATCTAACATCAGAATCGTATTCTGCGACCCCGAAAACTATATATATATATATATATATATATATATATATATATATATATATATATATATATGTTTTGTGGTAATTTTGCGGACTTTTTTTTAAACAGATCGGTCACTTTGCGGACTTTTTGTCATTTCGCGGACCGTCCGCGAAAAGAAAGTATTTTTCTGGTCATTTCGAGGACTTTTTTTTTATACATGATGGGCATTATGCGGACCCTATGTTTTTTCTATAGGGAACATAATTTCGCACCAAACTTTAGGCACAACTAGGTCTAGGCGAGGTTTGGTAGGGTTGGGTTAGGATAGTTTTTAGCGGGGGGTCTGGGGGGCAGAGCCCCCAGCACACGCAGCCTAGTTAAGCTTGATAAGATCCAAATAGACCAAATTTAATTTTTCCCGAAGTCCGCAAAATGACCGATACATAGACGAGTTATATATAAAAAAATGGGGTCCGCGAAATGACCACATTACGTGTTTATATACAGGGTGATCCAAAAGTCCCGGAACAGCAAAATATCTCAGCGGGAGTGCATTTTCGAGGAAAATGTTTCAGACAAAAGTTTCGGGATTTTTCCCTGGCTATTTAATGGCGATATTGAATTTGACCTTGAAGGTTATTTCAAGGTCAAGTTAATTTTTTTAAATGGGAACCCCTATTTTTTTTCATGGATTCTGAAAGAGCGGGAAATTCTACGTCCGAGTATGATATTGTCGATTTTTCCGGCAAGGTCATTTCAAGGTGAAACTTAAAACTCCCGTAACGGCGAAATATCTCAGAGGGTGTGCATTTCTTTGGAAATTGTTTCAGACAAAAGTTTAAGGATTTTTCCTGGGATATTTAATGGTAGCACAGAATTTGACCTTGAACATGACCTTGAAGGTTATTTCAAGGTCAAGTTTGTTTTTTTTAATGGAAACTGCTATTTTTTTTCACGGATTCGGAGAGAGCACAAAATTTTACGTCCAAATATGCTATGGCCGTTTTTTTCGGCAATGTCATTTCAAGGCCAAACTTAAAACTCCCGGAACAGCGAATTAACTCAGCAAGAGGCACCATTGAATTTAACCTTGAAAATTACCTTGAGGCTTATTCTAAGCTCAAGACTATTTTTTTTTAATTTGAACCCCGTTTCATTTTCGTAATGTTTCCAGAGTTTCCAGAGTGCAATGCATTATCATTGTTCCCGGATAAAAATATACATTTTTTTTTTACATCCGATACGTTTATAAATACCGTATGTATGGGTAACATTTTTACATTGTTTCCAATGCTACCGCCGGCTTTAGCATTACCCAAGATGTACCGCGTGGAGGTAGCACGGTCGGGTTTACACCTCTTCGGGGTGCTTTGTTCAGGTGGTTCCCCTCGCCGTCACCTGTGCGTGTGCGTGTGCGTGTGCGTGTGCGTGTGTGTGGGTGTCCCCAGACAGTTAAGGCAAGATCGGTATACTAAGATTTTGATGAAATTATGTATCTTACTAAAGCTTATGCTCAAAGTGATTGCCATGAACTTCTTGGCAATATCCCAAGCGATTATAAAAAGTCGATACGACTTTTTTAATCATATCTGGTTCTATAGCCGCGATCTCATCCCGTATTCGTTGTTTTACTTCCTCAATATTCACCGGTTTCGTTCGATACACTCTACCTTTGAGATAACCCCATAGAAAATAGTCAAGGGGCGTAAGATCCGGAGATCTTGGTGGCCATTCTATTACACCCCTTCGACCTATCCACCGTTCTGCGAATACATCACTCAAATAATTGCGAACATCTGTTGCATAATGGGGTGTTGCACCATCTTGCTGAAACCAAGTCTGATCGAAATCCTCGCCTACAATAACCTGAATAGCAGGGATGATGTCGTCCCTCAACATATCGTGGTATTTTTGACCAGTAAGGGTACCCTCGATGAAGAAGGGCCCAACTACCGCATTGTTTATAATACCTGCCCATACGTTTACTTTTTCAGGATATTGAGTAGAACGACTATCGACCATCCAATTAGGATTGGTTTCACTCCAATAAGACATGTTATGTCTATTGATTGCCCCATTTAAGAAGAATGTAGCTTCATCAGAAAATACGATGCGATTCAAGAAACCGGCATCAGCATCTATTCGATTCATCATTAATTCCGCAAACTGTAGGCGTCTATCAGGATCGTCTTCATTCAATTGTTGTACGAGTCTAACTTTGTATGGGTGAAATTTTAAGTTTTTAGTTAAGATCCGTTGTACTGTACCGTAACATAAGTCGTGCTGCTGATTAACTTTCCTGATGGAAGTATGAGGATCTTCCGTTATTGACAGCGCGACATTCAACTCATTTTCTTCAGTTGATGCTGTTACTGGACGACCTGCTCTTGGGAGATCCTTCACAGTACCGTGAACTTCAAAACGATTTATTGTTCTGCTAACAGTAGATTTAGAAATCGGTTCTCGTCCCTCTCTAAATGATGCGTTAAATAAGGTTCGCACATTCTCTAAAGATCGCTGGTTATCACCCCAGCCTCTCATCATGAGAATGGTTATTCTTTCTCGTTCACTTAGCGCAGCCATTGCTCTTTGTAGGAAATATACGTATGTAATTTGTTACTGAAATGATGCTTAATACGTTTAGATAGGAAAGGCGTTTAGATAGGAAATCCATGTGTCTCACAAAACGATAAAGTTAAGACCAAAATGTAACCTTATAAGACTGTACACGTATGTATAAATTCAATGTGAATGTATGTTGTTTATTTACTTCGCTGGTGACTCTTGCTCTCTGTCGCTGTTCGCGCGCCCAAGTTCACTTGGCACAAGTGTTGCGTAAGATGTATGTATACACTTTTTTTAAACAGTTTATTATTCTATTTACAAAATTAGAGGACAAGCGAGGGACAGGAACTGATTCCTAAATCGACTTTTGGCAGAACAATAAATTGTTTCGAAGTTTACGGCACTGTAAAGGATCTCCCTAGAGCAGATCGTCCAGTAATAGCATCGACTGAACAAAATGAATTTAACCACTCTCAATACCGGAAGATCCTCATGACTTCGTTAAGAAAATGAAACGGGGTTCCAATTAAAAAAAAAAAAATAATCTTGACCTGAGAATAATCTTCAAGGTAATTTTCAAGGTCAAATTTTATGCTAGCATTAAATATCCCGGAAAAAATCCTGAAACTTTTGTCTGAAACATTTTACCCGAAAATGACCTCTTGCTGAGTTAATTCGCTGTTCCGCTCTTTCCGAATCCGTGAAAAAAAAATAGCAGTTTCCATTTAAAAAAAAACAAACTTGACCTGGAAATAACCTTGAAGGTTATGTTCAAGGTCAAATTCTGTGCTACCATTAAATAGCCCGGGAAAAATCCTTAAACTTTTGTCTGAAACAATTTCCAAAGAAATGCACACCCTCTGAGATATTTCGCCGTCACGGGAGTTTTAAGTTTCACCTTGAAATGACCTTGCCGAAAAAAACGGCCATAGCATATTCGGACGTAAAGTTTTGTGCTCTTTCCGAATCCGTGAAAAAAATAGGGGTTCCCATTTAAAAAAATTAACTTGACCTTGAAATAACCTTCAAAGTCATGTTCAAGGTCAAATTCAATATCGCCATTAAATAGCCAGGGAAAAATCCTTAAACTTTTGTCTAAAACATTTTCCCCGAAAATGCACTCCCGCTGAGATATTTTGCTGTTCCGGGACTTTTGGATCACCCTGTGTGTATATATATATATATATATATATATATATATAGAGATAACATATACATTATAAAGATTCATGACAGTACGTAATAATGTTTACAATCAATTTGTGCTACTTACTGAATATAGTCAATCCTTTTACAGTAATTTAAAATGCAGCAATTTACCTGATGTTTTGCCTGGGAATTGTCTACTTGCTGCCGGTGGCCTCGTCGCATGATCCTCTCGCGAAGATTTGATCGCTGAAGGTCGTCAATTTTTCGGCTTTGCCGTCTGTTGCGTCCGTCTGCTGAGCGTTTTCATTGTTGCTGTAAAAAAGAAAACATATTTTAGTTCTGTATAATTACAAAAAGTTATGTCGACGATAATTCGAAAATTTACAAAATTCTTACCGGTTGTACTTGTTGATGCCTGTTACGGATACCAGATGTGTAAGTGGCTTGCTGCTCTTCCGTATATATGCCGCGCCGTCGTATTTACCGCACGAACCGAGTGTTGCCGAACGCTTAGCGTTGTTGCCAAGTCGTTGGCTTTCCGGACTCCGAAATAGTTTTCGACGCTTGTGCACTTTACTTTGCCAATTATTTTACTTTGCGCACTGAAAAGTCGACTATAAGTTTTCTCGCTTTTTATCCTCCGATAATCAAAAAGTAACCCTTCAAAATTATATTGCATGACTTACCGGATCTCACCAAATGCAGTTCTCGATGTGTTACTTTCTAAAAAGCATCCATATTTTTTAAAAATCGTGCAATTTGCGCGGCCGGGAAACAAAGTTTCGAAAACGAAAACTAAAATTTCGATATTGCGTGAGTCTAACGTTTTTTAATTCGCTTTCTTTTTGCCAAATTTTCAAAGACAAAGGGAAGAAAATCACGCTGGAGCCATGTTATATGCAGATCTTGGCCTGTCGGGAGGTGTGTTGATTTTCGGAACTTTGTTCCCCGGCCACATTCACAAAAATGCATGCATTTTTCGTAACGACAACGCACGGCCAGTTGCGCCTGCACTCTTGAACGGAAGCAGAGAGAGAGAGAGGTAGCGAGTGTCTTTTTATTCCGAGCAAGTGAAACAGTCTCGAAGCGCGAGGGAGCGGAGCAACCTAGAAAGAGAAGGTCTTATGTCAGACAAAGAGACTGCCGCTGTCAAACTTTGATGCTTTATTTTTCCTATTTATAAGCTAACAATATTTTCCATAATACTTTAATCGCTATTCCTCAACACGAGAAACCGGACCGCCTCGGCACGCTCGAGGTCCCTTAAGTCTCTGGGGTGGTTGTTGTTGTTGTTGTTGTTGTCGTCGTTGTCGTTTTCGTTGTTAATATTATGGGTACTGTTGTCAGTGTTGATATTGAGGCAGTTGTAACTTTTACTGATGATGGTGGTATCCATATGAATGTTTTGCTTCCGAATTCTACATAGTCTCCTTTGTCGATATCTACTGTTATTCCTCCGGGTAGGTAAATTTCTTTTTTTCTGCACTAATTTCTCCTGTGTATCGACTTATTCTGAGTGTGATGAATGATACTCGAGTGTGGTTTAGTCGGTAATTCTTGCCATTACAGGTTTTATCGTATTGCCATTCTTTTGTAAATTTCACTGTGCCTGAGGAGTTAGCTTTTAATCCGAATACCGGTCCCCAAGACGCTTGTCCCGTTTCGTGCAGTTTAATACAGTTCTTTGGCTGTATGTTGTATGATCTGTAATTTACTTTCCAAACTAGTCCGATTTCATTGCAGATAGTTTCGTTTAGCATATGCCATTCTTCGCAATCTCTTATTATTATATCGTCGGTTGTTGGTGTGTGTGTATATGATGAGCAATAGTGTTACAGCTTTCACTGATTCCATTCTGTTTTGATTCATTTCCTGTATTTGAGAAGGAATGTATGTGAATTGTCTTGCCTATAATTATTTGATTATATAAAATCTAATATTTATTGGTTAGGTTCTTTTTTCTTTATTTCCTTAATGCAAAAGCTTTATTTTCTAAACACATATTTTTGATTGATGTTCTCTTACTGTTATTTGTTTCTCTTATTTATAGGTTATGCTCGCTAATTTGTAAATCTGGGTATATATCGTTCGTTTGTTTATTATTTATTTGCTATTCTTCCGAACATTAATTCAAAATGGGTGTATTTTGTATGTTCATGAATAATAGTATTGTAAGAAAATGTTGCCATTTCTAACTATTTATCCCAATCGGTGTGTTTTTCTGAAAAGTGCTTTATGTATTCTTTTATTACGTGGTGCGATCGTTCTAAAGGTCCGTTAGATTGGGGTGAAAAGCTGTCGTTTTAATTTGTATTATGTTAAATAATTTCGCCATTTTTAAAATTATTTTACTCAAAAAGTTTCTGCCTTGGTCTGTTAGTATAGTTTTTGGGGTTCCGAATATACATATAAATCGTTTTACTACAGCTTCCGCAATGTCTGAAGCTGTAGCCTTTTTTAGGGGTCACTTGTACCTGTTATGCGGTTGCCGAACTCTAATACGCTCTCAAAGTCAAATTGATGCATGCCTAGTATTTGTTGCCTTATATTTTTAATGAATTTGCGGGAGCGTATACTTTCCTCAAGCTTTTTAGTAATGCTGCCACTGTTTCAAACATCTTGTTTCTTACTGTTCGTCGGGCTTCGCCCTTGAGTCGGGTTTTAATTAGCTTGACTAGGTCCTGTTCTGATTCGACTGGTAGCATGCTTTTAGCCTCTTCGCAGCCGTCGACGAACACGTAGAAGGTTTTCGGATCTCCATCGAATCTTGAAACGATTTCTATCGAGTGATTCAGAATTAGTTGATCGCGTTGGCGTGCTATTTCTTCTGAAAAGGTATACGAGTTTCCAACTGGGTTTTTCGAGTTGTTCAACGTTACGTATTTTTCGCCTTCACTGTCTGATTCTGGGAGTTTGTGTGTTTGTTCGTATTCTGGATGACTAAAATTAACGTTTTTGAGAGATTGGTTTATTTCTCCCTGTACTCTATCTTGGCCTAGTGAATATTTGTTAAAATTTTTCGGAGTGCTAGATTTTAGGTCGAATAGTGTTTGACTTTTGAATACCAAATTTCGCTATTTTGAGCCCGGTTATTGTCTTTCTGTTTCGGTGCTGTCGTCGGACTTAGAATCGTCTACTAACTCTTCGAAATCTGTTACTAATTCAGTGAATTTATCAGTTAAATTTTGGATTCGCACATCTTCCGAGTGTACGCTGGTTTGCAAGTTTTCTATCAGTCTGAAAAATAAAAAATACTAGTTCTGGGTGCTGAATCGAGAATCGAACACCCTGCTATCTTTATTGACCCGAACTGAAACTCTGAATTGCTACGCTATTGTCCTTGTAAGTGACCGAACGCCGCGTTACAAACTTCACCAAGGAAGATATTAGAATTGATCTTATTGATCGTTGAAATGGAGTGGACAATAGTGACCCAAAAGTCTTTTATATTTTTCCAATCAATCCACCTTTATGTACGGCCAGATGCACCATTGAAATATGATAAAACTTATTTCGTGAGGTATTTACATTGGATGCAATTCATACTCGGTCAAAGATCGTGTCAAGATCAAACACTGCTACAGGTGTCTAAAATTTGGGCAGTTGGCGAAAGAAAGTGTAGATTCCGCACATTGCAGTCTCTGCGAAGAAAATCATGAGGCTAAAAACCGCATAAATAAAGATAAAGGCCCTCTTTATTACAATTGTAAACTTGCAAAATGTGCGGAAGTCGCCCATTCTGCATTTGATGGAGTTAAGTGTCCTATTCTGAAAAGATATGCAACGATCAAACCCCGTGTTATCAAACTGTGGCTAATGTAAATAAGTTCAAAATCTGCCAGGTTAACATTAAATCCCTCTGCTGCCATCTAAATGCTTTTGGTCTATATTTTGCAAAATTACCTTTTCATGTTATTTGCTTATCTGAAACTTGTGCTAAACCCGGAGGTATCTCCGAAGGAGATTGACCAGAAGCTTCATCGATGAATAGAATTGGTAAGAGAGGTGGTGGTGTTGTCATATATGTATGGAACGAACTGAAATGGGAGCAACAGAATATTTAATTACTTAAATAACGCACGAGTCAACCAAATTGATGGTAGCTACGATAGACCATTAAATCAAAAAGTTGAAATCTTCGATTTACTGAAATCGGATGTTCTCAATGCTAATGCTCCGTTTCGATGTATAACGAAACATAAGAATCCAGCATCCTGATTATCTGCTGAGTTGAAACTTCTCATGTCTGAATGCAATAGGCTGTACCGAAACTGCAGACATCAAAAGACTTTAATATCACACGCAGTTTTTAAAAAACATGAAGAATGTCGTCAAAACCAAAATATTCGAGGCTGCAGATGCCTACTATCATACCATATTTAATTCCAATGTGTATAAGAAAAATACACAGGTGGAACTGCATGTACTTGATCTAGTTAAAGAACGAACAAATCCATCTTGCATGACCTTAACTCCTGAAGAACCAAACCAGTACTAGTGCATAGCATTGCTGCACAGTATCCGCCGACAACAATATAAAATTTAAATGACCATATATCGCTTTCCGATTCAGATTCGCATGTACACAACAGTTCTTCAACTGCGTCAAATGGCATTATAGCAGACGATCAAACCACCCTCACGAGTTGAAGTTATGGCGTATCAATGCATCTGATATAGATGGTCGTACAGTTGATATCTTGAAAAAATCATTCTTGGTCATCGGGAACATTATTTTACAAATCTTTTTGTCTTCAGTTAATTACGAAACTTTTCCAAACAAATGGCAAAAGCCATAAGTAGATCAATACCTAAAATTCGCCTTCCCGTTGTTTCTTCCGACTAATGGTCACTTTCATTACATGTAGATCTTCGTCTTTTATGAATAGAGGCGTTTCACATGATTCTGTCCTAAGTCGACATTAAGGTATCACTTTCCTGCGAGTCTTCACAAATATCCAATGCATACTATTAATAAATGGTGACATAAAAACAATCTTCCGGTGCTATCATATTAGAAACCTATACAGAAATCAAGAAGTTGGATTTTAAACCACAGACAATCAGTTTAATAGATACAAATATTTATTTCGCTAATCAAGTATTTTAAAGACGCAAGATGACTAAAGCTGATATCTTATGGGGTCCAGAAGCCTGCAAAATTAGGAGGAAAGTCTATAGCACACTTCATCAGCTGAAACTTGCTAGGCACATCCTTCCACAACAACCTCGAATCCAGCTAATTACTGCGTTGATTTATAAGGCGGGAATCAACTCGTGGCCGCTGTTGTACTTGATGTGGGTTTTCTGCAGTTTTCGCGTAAACAAAAATGCTGTTCCGTATTGGTTGGTATATTTATGCCGTGCATCCAGATATGCCGTTTCCTACTTTTTTGTGTCTATGTATCTCGCAGCACAGTTTTTCATAATCAAATTATATCACTCTGCATTTTTCGGTATCTAGGTATTCTGTACCGCAGTATTCTGCTCCATAAACTGTGCTGCATTTTTGGAAAACTATATTGCTATATTACCAATTAAACAGAATTTTACAAAACGTGTACAGGAAATAAAATTACGAAACTTTCAGGCACTGTTCCTCAAATTGACTAAAATGGAACACGTTATGGACCGGAACTTGTATTCTACTCTCTGACGTAATTCTAATTTTCAACGGCAGATGATATTTTGACGTTCTTATTTATCCGCTTCGCGATTTTACATCCTATTTTAGAATTAAATTTTTATTAAGATATATTAAATTCTATATAAGTGTCCGCGCAGTCTTAATAATATATTTTTTGTCTACTACTGTATGGAATATGTTGGGGAACGTTCCCTACGTTAACAGTTTGTTTTCTTCAAATGACTGCGGAATGCGATAAGTCACGAAATTTGAAACTATTTAGGGAGCATTCATAAGATCTAAAAAACCAGCAACTTTTTCCTTCGGAAATTTTTGTCTACCTTAACCTTTTAAGGACGAGACTTGTCGATATATCGACCACTTCGGTATCATATTATTTTCGAATTGTTTCGGGGGTAATTTTATATGTCGAATACAGGAAAGGTAATGTTATCATTCTAAAAAGCATATTTGATCTTGAATAAAAATGCATGTAACGCATACAAAAACGTAGAGATATAATTTTTGGACTAAAATAGTATAAGTAATGAAGTTGACCTTGAAATGCCATTTTCAAGGTCACGGATGTCTCCGGAACATTTTCGATTTCAGCGCATCCAAATACGTCTAAAAGCACTCCTAACTCGCCATATCAACATTTTTACATTCAATTTCGAATTTGACCATGAAATGCGGTTTTCAAGGTCGAGAATGTCTCCTGAACATGTTTAATGCCCTTTTTCGAATTCTGTGCATCCAAAAAGCATTCATAACTCGCGAAATTGACATTTTAACAGTTTAACTTTACGTTCCCCACGGGACTGGTCCATATATTGATCATCAATTTTGGCAGGCACTCCACGTGACATATCCTTTCACTTTATGCACAAAAATATCGAATAAAAAAAATCGAATTTCAACGTAAAAATCCCCGTCCTTAAAAGGTTAATAAACAAAAATCTTAAAAAAAACGTGCCCCAAAATATGATTTTACTTAGTCTGGTTCACTAGTGCATATGCATTTTTTATTTGCTTTCACACATTCATACGTGATATTTACGGTCACTGTACGTGATAGAAAGGGTAGAAAATAAATATGCGATATTGGAATGTAGTCTACGCGACGCAATTTAAAATTTTCAGATCTTATAAGCAGTCGAATACCAATCTTATTATTGAGAATTTGACAAATATCCCACCCGATAAGCTCACTGTTACAACAAAATATTAGTTCTTTAAAGACAAAGGACAACGGACATGGAATCTTGCTCCACTTTAATGACTAATTTGTCTATTAGCGGGTCAGCGCTCGGGTGGAAAGATTGTGACAACACATGACAACACAAAGCCAGCACATGCGCAGATTACAAGGCTAGACTCACCCAGAGCAAGTCCTCCCTGCCCCAATGTCGGGTCCACCACCAAATTCATCGTTTCGTGCTGTGGCTAACAAGTCGTGGAGATTATCCCTTCATTCGTCGAAGTCGACAGTGGTCCCAAATTCGACCTTTGCCCGGCAAGGTTCCCTGAATATTCAGTCGTCACCAGACGTAATCAGAGAAAGATTGCACGGACCGGGACTCGGGACCATCGCGACGATCAGTTCGTGTGAAATAAGCCTGACGTCAGCCTTAGCCCACAATCATCTCATTGCCTTATAAATATTAGTTATTTGAAATCTAGGTCATTGACTTTGAGTCACGTATAAAGTAGTTATTTGAGGACCAACATTTTTACCAATTAAGTAGTTGGTAGAACGTTGGACCGGGAACCTGGGGCGTATCAAATATCTCGATATTGTCCCTCATTTTTACGAAAATCAAACAATAATAACATGAAAACGTATAAATTCGATTTTACTTAGGATCAAGACAATTGAATTTCCCCGTAATTTCGCAGTACTTCTAAATTGCACGAATAAGTTTCTGACTTTAGAAAAGAAACCGCTCGAAAAATTAAAAATAGGAATAGTTCAAAGTTACACCTAATTTGTTCACTGAAAGCAATTTCAATCTTAATTAATAATCTCGTTATATCTGTGGCAATATTCCATTTATTGCTTGACAAAACTCAATTTCGACTACGGATTTCTAAAGTGCATAACCAACATTAGCTGGAAACGTATTGGTTTAGAAATTTCTTGTTACTTCGACCCAGACCATAGGTCTGGCGAAGTATTGAATTTGGTCAGTTCCCGCCAAAAAATTACCCTATTTTTTCATCAAATGTCGACGTTTCAGGCCCTAAGGAACCCAAAGCAACAATAAAAAAATTGGTGTCCGGTAGGTTGTACGTCCGTCCGTCCGTGGGCAAAATTTTGTATACGCGATATATCGCGACTGGCAGGATTTAAAAAGTACAAACGGATTTGGGTTTCTCTTGGCCAAACTTAGATCTGATTAGTTTTTGGAGACAATGCATACTAGATTATGGGGAGGTTTAACACAAGAAATGCTCAAAAAACACGTTCTTTCCAGTTTTTAACAAGAAATAAAAATCGTACAAAAAAATGTTTCAAACAAAAAATATAGAACATCGAATTCTCTACAAAAAAGGTTATATTCATTTCTTCGTAAAATCAACGATAATGCCGTAAAAAGCAAATTAACATGAAATTAACATAAATTGTACATACACATATACAATGCAAATGTATGTATATTATATACATTACATGAAAAACAGAGACACAGAGGAAGCAGGGGAGTGAGGCGGGTATCAGGGGGGGGGGGGGGGGGGGATAAAAAATATTCACTGTAATGTTGGTGTCGGGTAGCCATGGGGAGGTGGTAGCGGGGCGGGGGGTTCGGGGCTTCGCCGGTAGCAACAACTTCAACTGATCGTGGTTCAGGATATTGTTATTAACGAACATACTGTTGACGTTATTGTAAATAACGGTTTATAGAATCGGGCAATTAGGACGAAACGCAACTAGCTTGTCAATTTCCGAAGTTTTTCAGTGATAAATAACCAATCGAGCCAAAACCTTTCGGGTCCAGGTGTGAAGAAAAACGTATTAATGTACTGGATCGCATGAACGGAAACCGAAGTATCCCACATATAAAAAAATTTATTAATAAACATATAATAAACCGCGTTTTTTTAAGCATCAGTGTGAACAAGACGTGCTCATTTATCAGTGCTTCGGCTTACCTGCGGTCGGGGTCGAAGTTTCGAAAATGCTTATTTTCAATTTTAATATAGGGTGAATATGCCAATGAATGGACGACTACCAATGAATGGCCGATTTTCTACATATTTCTATTTCTTATGAATGTATGATACACAACATGCAACAAAATACATATTTTTATGTTCTTTGAACATTCAAAACAATATTTACAGTACTATTGATCTTCCAGTGTTTATTACTTTGTAAAATCAAAGCAAAGTTTTAAAGCCATCCAAAACTGGTACTGAAAACGTCCCATTTGATTTAACCCGTCTATTCATTGGGGTTTAGCGGATTTTTTTACAAACGTATGAAGACGAGGATAATAATTAAATAAAATCAAAGGTTGAACTATCACGGTCATAAAGAGCAGAGTCTAACGATTCTAATGGTGGTATCATAATTAAATTTTCATAAAAGAATTCAAACGTTACAATCGATCAAAGTGTGAAAAATGCTTAACCGTCCATTCATTGGCATATTCATCCTATTTAAGGAACAAGATATTGTTACAATATATGTATAGAAACTACTCGAACCTAACGATGCTAGAACTACCCTATGCCGACTTCTTTCCTGGCAGTGTTAAAATGGGAATATTCCCGGAAGCATCAGCCTTTCGTCAGGGAACTGCATTACGAATTTAGCCAAAATTGCAGGCACCCGGGTCGGAAGCATCTAGTTTATATTTGTAAAAATACGGCTTGCAATTTAGTATGTTGAATTTGTTTTATGTATACGGTCAATTGGGCAGAATTTCGAAAATTATCTTTCGTCTTTCAACGAAGAACTTTTGCCTGCCGTGTATTGGAAATAGCTTGATTGTGATAGGATATTGTTTGGTTATGGAACTTGCTAGAAAGTAATTATAAATAATTTACATCTCTATTATTACTGCAAAAGCTCTTACCATGAAATGTTTGTATGCGTGTTTTGCATGAAAGAGTAAATTTATATAACACTTTCAATACCTTTACTGACGTAACTTTACTCACCTTTAAATATGGGTATACAGATTACATAGTTCTACACAATGCACAAAATGGATTCATGGAATATGCTATTGGTTCGGATAGACATATTGCCCATACAGTACGTATGACATCTCGAGTAAATGTTTCTCGCAGTTATTTGCCCTCAAAATTTGTTTATTCACTCAATAACGTAGATTTAAAATGAAGTAGTTATTGATTATTCATAATTCAATTTAATGTTATAATACTTTTCTGTGTATGACAAACTTCTACTTGACGTTGAGAGAAGAGTGTATTAGGCACAGGATTATTGCGATATGATTAAAACACATATGCATATTTAGAATGTTTTAATTCCTTATCTCTAGGTTGAAACTACGACTGCCTTGTTTAACTATTACATAAACGACAGTTATATAACCGGGGATTTAGATCTGAGCAATCTTATTCATTTAAAACCTTTAATGCAATACTTACATATTAGCTGCTTCAATGATTTAAATTATTAATAAATTTAATTGTTAAAATTGTATTCAAGGAATATTAATTTTTTTATTCACAGATTTGTTAGTAGATTGTAAAAAACTGCGTTTTGAAATTAAATGATTTCTATAATTTAATTGAAAAATAAAATCACATTCAATAATAAAATAATTTTTTAGAGTCCTCGTTCGTCAGGCAAATGTCGAGAACAGAGAAGAGTGTTATCCTTTGATGCACGGTCTTTTCATCCGACAAATACACTTGAAGGACCAAATGGATCTACTTCAGGTCCGGTTTCGGGATCAAGTTGCGGCTCGGGAACGGGGATAGGAACAGGTGCGGGCACCTCTTCACAGTCAAACATTCACGCGCAATCATTTGCTCATGCAAACAACGATCATCTAACACATCATCAACAACAACTGGGAGATCGACTTTATCCTAAAGTCCATGCACTCAAACCAAGTCTAGCTGAAAAAATTACTGGAATGCTGCTTGAACTATCACCTGCACAGTTACTCATGTTGTTAGCTTCAGAAGAATCATTACGTCAAAAAGTAGAAGAGGCTTTTGAACTAATTCATAGCCATAACCAGGATCTAGCAAGTGAAGCTCTTCTGGATTTAGATGTTTTCAGTTTAACTGAACGATATAGTACTGGTAAAAAAAAGGTCGGCGAAAATAACAGCGTTACTGATGATGCCGAAGATAACACGCCGCTCTTTTATACTCCCGGAAAACGGGGCTTTTACACGCCACGACAAGGCAAAGCTAGTTACGAAAGGTTGAATGCTTTTCGCAATGTTGGAAGACTTATTGGACTTTGTCTTTTGCAGAATGAACTTTGCCCTATATCACTGAATAGACATGTTTTGAAATATATACTAGCAAGACCCATACGATTTCATGATCTTGCCTTCTTTGACTCGGTTATCTATGAAAGTCTACGTCAACTGGTAGTAGACTCAGAAACCAAGGACAGCAGCAATCTTTTTCAGCTTGACCTTACTTTCAGGTAAATTGAATTATATTATATTTAATCTGTTTATTGCTTTATATATAATTCACAAACTTCTAACATTTAAGTTTGTAATTAAAAAAATAGTTTCCCTACTACTGATGAAGTGATATTTGGACAGAGGGTTTACCAAATTTGATATTCTAATTTTAATTATGATCGCATTAGATCCTATCATATATTTTATAACGTAGTGTGTATTTTAATACGCAAATAAAATCTGATCTTGAGATGAATCTTGTGTATCTTGTGTATCTACTAGTTAGCAATATAAATAATACATTAAATTCGAGGAAAATATTTTCAAGAATTTCTTAACGAAGTGGTTTAATAATAGTAAAACATACGTTGGAAAGCAGATGTTTGGGATACATAATGTGTGCCTTCTGCAGTTATTTTTATGCCAAAAGTTTACGTACACATTTTAATGAAAGCAAATATTTTCCTTTGACCTATATTGATTCTTTCTATTTTTCAAATTGAATAGTTTAAATTGTACCGCTATTAAGCTCTATTTTAGCTAAGTATAAAAGGCATTGGACTATTTAAAATGCCAATTATATAGTTTTTACAAGTGATAATTTTTTTTGTGGACGATACTATGTCGTCGCGATTGATTTGATAAAGTTAAAGTGTTAATGTGAACGAATTGCTAATTTATTATGTAACCGTTGGTCTATGCTGCAAATTAGTCGAATATCTGGATGTGTCAACATGTCTAACAAGTGTAATCGTCTTTATTCTACTCTTTCGTAGACGATGTACGATCTTTATCGAGCCCTGTGCCCAGAATAGGCGCTGTTATTTTCTGGAAATGTAGCGTTGCGCCAATTGCCAAAACGATGCCCGCGATTGTGTATTACTCGTTGGGGAATTCAAATGGTTTCGTGCAATTCGAACCAGGCTAGTGGGTTACGAAAGAAGGAAACTCGTGGCTCGTGGCCCCCGTTCTTGGTAATCTTCTTTAGTAAAGAAAGATTCTCCATCTATCGCACGTAACCGCATCTCATTTCCCATATTCCTCGGTCCGGCGCGGTCTTATTGCGTTCGCAGAACGACGTAAGTTCGTTCCTATGTAAGTCGATAGCATCGATCTTTCACCTCGTTCCATTAAAATTGACGTGCAGTTCAATTTTTTGACGTCACGCTCTACTTTATGTATTGATTGTACTTCAACAAAAAACGATGATAGACACCGAGCAAGGGACACCCATTACAAGATGCGCTATAAACAGACAAAGTAAGTCAGCAAATATATATTTTCAAAATGTACCGCCCTGTTTACAGCCACCTATTTATCAACTAAAATAAGTAACGTTTCATGTACGAGAAAACGTGCCACGAGTTCAGCCACTTGTCAGCAATAATCCTAAGTTCTCAGCGTATCAGCGCGGTGTATTGGCACTTTGGGTGCCATGACGCGCGATGTTCATAATTTAATTTCTCCAAAATAATAAAACGTATTTTGAAATTCACGTATTTTGTAGTAAAAATCTTCAGCTTTCTGATAAAAATAAAAAAAAAGTGCCCAAAGGTGAAAAAACTTGAATTATATTTTTGATTTTCAAAAATTTTGGTCTAAATGAAAAATAAATTCAAAATGGACTACACCAACCGAAAGTTCATGAAAAATCCTATAAAAATCATATCTGAAACAAATTTTTTACGTATTTGTTTAAGTACAATCAATACATAAAGTAGAGCGTGACATCAAAAAGTTCAAAACTTTGACCCTCTCCCACTTCTCCAATTGTTGATAAAATTCAAAAATATTTGCCTGAATAATTACTAACGTATAGGACAACTCATAAAAAAAATTGGGCTGGATTGGAGAACATTTTTTGTTTGTCTGGACATTTGACGTGAAATCCATATGTCACTTGCATTCGAGTGCAATCCAGCATCATCGCTGAAAACAAAACTGGTCAATTTAAATGTTAATAATGCAGTTGTCGCAATTGATGACCTATTTTTGTTCGGCTAATACTATTTCGTTCTATATTATTCCTTAAAATTAAGTGTAAATTGGGATAGTGTTTCTGCTAATCTCCGATGTTCCAATTTACGATCAAAGCCATTCAAATCACTGTAAGTGTGCCTAAATATTTGTCGAGAACATTTCATTTATTTGGGACTTAAGTTTGCTTTTGAATCACCGCATTAAGGTTTAAGTCCAATCACTTCAATTGCGTATATTTTCGAATATTGTATGATGTGAGGGGCATTACTTATAATACTTTTTTACTTTAATGACATTAATGTTATCAGAAAAATAAAATACTTCTGGAAAATACTTTTTCTTCAAATAGAATGCATTACAAGTTTTATTTGTATTTTTATTGCTTGAAAAAAAAAACATTTCAACCATCTTGAAATGTTTAATGTATATGGGGCATTCCATGTCACATTTTCATTCAAAAAATAGATATTGTTATAATAATTTTTTTCATATTCTACATCGAAAATAAGTCGATACGTATTTTTGTGTTTGACCTTTAACTCAAAACGTGCAAAGTTATGATTGTTTTCATTTCAACGCTTCCGCGCGGAACCTGGCTTTTCGAGCGCATTTTACTCAACAACTAAGAATCCTGCGAAAAAAAATTTATATAGTGAAATTTCGGATTTTTTCTCAAAGTTTCGAATATAGCAGTTACCAAAAAATCGAAATTAAAGTTAAAACGTCATTTTTTTACAAGATGGCCTATTTTAATTTTCATCTTGCAATACATATTCTCTAACTATTAAAAAGAATCCTCTGAAAATTTCAAGATGAAATGCCTACTGGTTGCAAAGATATCAACGTTTTACTATTGTCGTGCGCGGCGAGGACCAGTCTAGCGTAATGTGATCCAGCTCCGCCGCATTCTTAAAATTGATTTAATATAAAAACAATTTATCAAAAAAATGAATAATCTTTATTCTTTTCACTTTCTTTTATTTGTTTTTAGAATACAGATATCATGGTAATTTGTTGCGGAAGAATAATATTTTACGCGCATAATATTATTCCTTTGTGGTTGTACAGAGTGAACTTGGTGGGTCTGCGTGATCGGTTTACATTTTTCAAATCGTGGTTCGAGAAACTGTTTGGAATTGTTGTAATCGATTTGAGTTTTGTACATCACCCGAATAGGCGGAAACTTATTATTATTATTCGCCCACCCGTAAAATTCTTTAGCAGTTGATATTTGTGTATCTGTCATCTGTAAACTTGCTTTGTTCGCCATTTTTTTTAAGAATTGCTCCAGCCAAATAGCCAAACGATTGAAATCTTACTCGTTAAACATTTGAAATATGTTTATAATTTTTAAATTGTGACGGAGCACCATCAGAAAAATATATCAATCGCTTTATATGTGGAAATGAAGATGACAAAAATTTATTTAACGCTTTCTAGAACACATGAACGGCTATCGCATCATGGTGTAAGCAATCAGAAATAATAATGAAACTTTTATGTTTGGTTTCATTTCCAACTTTAAAATAAAAAACAATTGGAAAAATTGTCGCCTGAATATAATTCCAGTGAAATCCGGGAACTGCATTTTGTACCACAAATGCGTAATTTTCGGAGAAATCACAGATTACTAGGGATTCATCGTCTTCTAAATTGCACGTAGTAAAATTGTAAAATTCAGATTGTTTGCTAGCAATAAAAGAATACGGTAAAAATATTTTAGCAAGTTTACAAAATGTTGCCCCGAATTCATCAACTTTTTCCATTTTTGTTTCAATAGTCGTTCGTGGTTTTGCTATCCATTGTTTATACTGTACACTAGTCGTATTCCAAACAGTTTCTCGAACCACGATTTGAAAAATGTAAACCGATCTCGCAGACCCACCAAGTTCACTCTGTACAACCACAAAGGAATAATATTATGCGCGTAAAATATTATTCTTCCGCAACAAATTACCATGATATCTGTATTCTAAAAACAAACAAAAGAAAGTGAAAAGAATAAAGATTATTCATTTTTTTGATAAATTGTTTTTATATTAAATCAATTTTAAGAATGCGGCGGAGCTGGATCACATTACGCTAGACTGGTCCTCGCCGCGCACGACAATAGTAAAACGTTGATATCTTTGCAACCAGTAGGAATTTCATCTTGAAATTTTCAGAGGATTCTTTTTAATAGTTAGAGAACATGTATTGCAAGATGAAAATTAAAATAGGCCATCTTGTAAAAAAATGACGTTTTAACTTTAATTTCGATATTTTGGTAACTGTAATGTATATATAAAACCATTTTTTATTCTATATTCGAAAAGTTGAGAAAAAACCCAAAATTTCACTATGTAAACTTTTTTTCGCAGGATTCATAGTTGTTGAGTAAAATGCGCTCGAAATGCCAGGTTCCGCGTCGAAGCGTTTAAATGAAAACAATCATAACTTTGCACGTTTTGAGTTAAAGGTCAAACAAAAAAATACGTATCGACTTATTTTCGATGTAGAATATGAAAAAAATTACTAGAACAAAATCTATTTTTCGAATGAAAATGTGACATGGAATGCCTACTGGTTGTAAAGATTTCAACGTTTTACTATTGTCGTGCGAGGCGAGGTAGGGCCTATTTCGATTGAATCGCGTATACTATATCCTTCTCGTGTAAATGGAATTATTTTAACAAATGATAATCGGTATTAACTGGCTTATGTTTTGGCGTCTTTATTATTAAATATCCTTCTCATATTACAAATTAGTTATTGTAGTATCTTAATTAGAGTAATGGATCGTTGTTATAATCCTTTAAACAAAAAGAAGCACCGCCTAAGTAGTTCATCACGGTCATTGAGTAATGAGGTATTAAAAAACACGCTTGATTTAAAAAATATGAAATGCAAAGTTTTTGCAACAAAGAAAGCGAAAAGAATAAAGATTATTCATTTTTTTTTAAATTTTTTTTATACTAAATCAATTTTATGAATGCGGCGAAGCTGGATCACATTATGCATACATCAGAATTCCATCTTGAAATTTTCAGAGAATTCTCTTTAATAGTTAGAGAACATGTATTGCAAAATACATGAAAATTAAAATAGGCCCTTTTGTAAAAAAATGACTTTTTAACATTAATTTCGATTTTTTGGTAACTGCAATGTATATAAAATCATTTTTCATTCTATTCATTCGAAAAGTTGAGAAAAAACCCTATATTTCACTATTTAAACTGTTTGCGCAGGATTCATAGTTGTTGAGTAAAATACGCTCGAAACGCTATCACTTATTTTGGATGTAGAATAAGAAAAAAATTATTAGAAAATTATCTATTTTTCGAATGAAAATGTGACATGAAATGCCCCATATTTATTCGTTAATAACGGGATAAAGCATTTTTCAATCGAGCGATGAGATTAGCCGTGACTCTTAATTTTTGATTTTTAATTTCGAAATGCGAATATTATTTCTAACAATAAGTCGAAGCATTTGTTTCCTTGCGAACAAGTCGTCGCGCTTTGTTTACATTTGCCGCTCCGGCAACAATGATTCCGCGCGCCGTGCTTTCTTACCACCCCTATTTCACTCTTGGAATTATCGACAATTAAATATCCCAAATTTACATTATTCTAAACCTTAAGCCGAATAAATTTCCACGAGTATTTCACGCAATCAAATGCATAATTATTTTATATATTTCGTTGTTATTTCCGTCACATATGTTTCTTGATTTATGAAGTTTTACATTTTCTAAACCGGTATTTATTCAACATATATAATTTTCCGTTGTTTTCTTTTCAAAATTTCCGAAAACTACCACACGTAAAGAGCGCCATTTATAACGTGTGCTCATTTATGTTATGACAAATTCTATATAAATACATTGCTATACTTCGTATTTAACGGAAAATATAAAATGCACTAAAATATCCAACAACTCAGCCATTGTTTCTCTAAACAACAAATTCCTAGGAGGCATCGAGGTTCACAAAGGAAATTGAAGGAGTTACAAAATAAAAGATATCAGACATTAATCAATTTCCTATATTATGTCATTAAAATGCAAATATATAAAAGAAACAATATTACAATACGGAAAACATAATAAGGGACTTCGAAATTAGGGAGGACACGAATCGGTGCTGCGAGATTGCGTGAAAGAGAAAGATACAGTACAGGTGGTAATTACAATTCCTTGACTGACTTCAACAGCTATTCAGATTATCCGCAAAGCACCGATTTCCTGGCAAAAAAAAACACTGTCAACGATTTATCCGCTACACGATTATCACGAAACGAAAAGTTTATGACCGTGATTAACATTATCAATAACGATCGATGTGCACGGAGTAGAGGACACGGCGGCGAATCTGCTTAATTTTCCGTGGGTGCTTCACGTAATAGATGGCGCACTCACGGTATCTATCAGTTCTAGGATTCTCTCTCTCACTCTAAATCTCTTTCTCTCTCACTCACTAAAGCCGCAAAGCACCTTAGCGCTAGTATTCATTTAGGCATGTATATCCGCGAAATAAATAATATCTAAATAAGAAATCATGCATATATTATATACAGGAGAGGACGAAACAGATTAAAACAATATCGTTAAATTAAAATCAACATCCGTTACAATGTGTGCATACTTATTATAGGCAGCATTCGTGAAAGCGACCCATCTCTAGTTTTCTCTCATATTGGTATCCTCCTTTTTCTATATCGGATTTACCACCTCTACTCAATTTTCATCAGGAATTCCTTCTCAATCCCAAATCCTTCTCACAATTTCATATCACGTTCTGTTTACTTTTCTCCACCCATTATCAATGCCTCATCCCTTATCCCGTCAATCCCTGTCGCCTTATTCTTCCTTAAACTATTTATCCCCGTATTGATTTCCTCTTGGCTAGTTACCTTTATCTGGAATAACTACTTTCTATACTAATTCTCTGTAACTCTCTTTCTCACCCCTTCATAACATGGTCCACCCACTCCTTTCTTTAATTTATTTTCTTACACCTTGTCTTTGTTTGCTTCTTTTGTTAATAAACTCCCATACCTGCATTTCTGTTGTTATCACTTCTGTGTTTCTATCCTCTGTTTGGATACATGCTGCCTTCTTCTTATTAGATGATTCCCTATATTCCCTTCTCCTTGCTATAAATTTCCAACATTCCATTTTCTCCTCCTATATTATTCCCTTTCTCTGTTTACCTCTTTCTTTCTCTTCCTACATTCTCTCTCGCATCATGGCAACCGCCATGTCCTGTTGTCAAATTCTTTCAATATTCCTTCTAATTCGATCACTTCCCAGTGTACCTCTTCTATATTTCTTCTAAATGTTTCCATTTCTTCCTCTGTCCAGACTTGAATCATAGCCACCTCCCCTTCTTTCGCCCTCCCCCCCCCTCTCCATAACACTTCACTATTTCCTATTCACACTCCCCCTCCCCTTCCCTTCACTCCGCATCCTTCACCCCTTGTAAATCTGTTTCGAGCTCAATTATTTTCGGATGGTGATCATTATTTCTCTTTTTTAAGTTGTGAACTCAAAAATCCAGAAATAACGAGTTCTGATAAAATCCAAATGATTTACTGGTAATTATTGACCTCCAAAATACCGTGCTTAGTATATTATTTAAATTAAAATTTTCAATAAACGTAAAAATAACTTTTATTAATCGTTCGTTTATTTTCCTTTTACAGATGTATTAGTGATGCATTTTTTATTTTTTTATTGGATACAATTTCGAACGCGAAGAATTACATTATCCTTCCATGATTTTTCACAAACTTACGTTTTCCTGAATATATGAGGTTTACTGTCTTCGTTAATGTTTGTCTTGACACCTCAAATATTTCATTGGATATCGGAATCTTCTTCCGGTCGTGACGGAACTTCCAAGTTTTCCGCACTTTCCTTAACATCACTCAACGTGATTTCCAGGTCCTCCTCCTTGTCAGCAGTTGCTGCTGCGTAATAGTGAATAGTTGTTGGAAATACTCCAACAGCTCCTATCTTTCTTGGTCACAGAGTGGTGGTATTACTTTTTAGTTGTCTCCGTTTGCTTTGCATTCCCCGGCTCATAGCACGCCTCTCACTCCACGCCACCTCCTCCATAGTGCCGCAGTCCGGATTGGTTCTGTACGTGGCGTGACATCTTCGACGACCAATCGGCGTCGTCGAACCGTGGAGGAAATAGCGCAGTGGATGTGATGCTTGCGACGAGCCGAGGAGCGAGCAGAGAATTATCCAGTAGGTCGACCCCGTCGACTGTAGATGCGTTCAATGTTAGTAGACGTATAGATGACTGTCATACATAATGTTAATTTAAAAAATGGTATGTGTGAAAAGTTTATGGAGTTCCCACGGTTCCACTGCGACTTTTCAATGGTTGATTTCAATGGGTCTTATATGAATGACGCACGGTTACATGTTGTTATTTACATTCTTATGTTTATCCTTTATTTAAATACTTTACGGTTTACCGACCGAAATATACCCTTCATCACTGGTCAAAGAATCTTTTTCATTATTGGTATGGGAGGAATTCTGTTCACTGGATGTGCTTTCGATTGTTTCATTTTCTTTATCATTAATCTCGTTATTGACCGCGGGGAGATAATCGTGCAGGTTAAGGCGTCAGTCTTAGTCCGCACAAACTGTACGTAACGAAGGTCCCGAGTTCGAATCCTCGTTCGTGACGGCTCTTACAAAGACTACGCCATTTCAAAACTCTTACGAAGATAAAGTCATTTTGGATTTTCTCCAGGCAGTCGTGCGCCACGGTAATCAGTCGTGCGTAACGTCGTATGTATTTGAACCACAAAAAACGGCGCACAAATTTGACGCATAGAATATCTAAAAATATCGTTCGATACGCGTGCGTAACAATTCGATTTTACGCATCGGCCTATCTAATCCCATGCAAAAAGCGTTGCGTAAAATCGCATTTTACGCACATGTTTCGAAATATACTAATTATGCAATTCGGTGTGAAAAGTGCGTCGGAAAAAAGTCCAAAATATGTAAAATAGCATTTTACGTACCGAATTACATAAAAATCAATAATAGAGCCAGTTTCAAAATCGACACCATTAACGTAATTGTGGCACAAGATATTCGACTTAAATAGTATTGACTTACAATAAAGTTTTGAAGATTTGAAATATTACTTATATTAGATAACCATACGAAAATGTATTGAAAAATATAGCATATTACATTTTATCGGCTCTGGAAACTCGCTTGGTGTACTAAAAAAATCGAAAATAAAATACTGAACATTGAACTACTCCCGTAATTTTAAATATTTCCCACCAAACAAATTTGTACGTGTATTTCTTTCCATTTTAAACAATCTCTCGCATGGATTTGTTATTACGTCACATGTTTCAAAAAATAAAAATTCCAAATCATGAAGAAAAGGATGTCCCCGATCAAAATGCCACTTTTCGGGATCGTAAAAATTACTATGTAGGCACTTTTTTACATAAAAAAAGAATTATTACACAAAGCGGGAAACCCCAGTATTTTTACATTTTTATTTTTATCTCGATATCCTTATAAGGGAAAATTCTGAAAAAATTTGAACAGGTAGTTCATCCAACACTTAATTTACACAAATTTTTTCAAGGTCCCTCAACTTCTATTCTAACCTAAAAAAAATTAAAAAAATTTTTTTTTATTCTCATGTTAATGTCAAGAGGGCTACAGGGCTTGAATAAAATAACATCTTATGATAAACTTTATGTTCTCGAATTTTTTCAGATTTTTTTATTTGGTGGCAACGTCACAGTAAGCGATAAACTCTATTTTTTGTGATTTTTTGGTATTTTTCGGGCTTTGAAGGACATCTAGATATTATATTTTATTCTAAAATCCGTAAATTATACATTTTGACAATAATTTTGTAGTTTCTAAATACATTGTATTTGTTTACGAAATAATATAATTTTTTCAAGCTTTTAAGTCCTGCCAATGGTAAGAAAAAACTGATCTTTTTGTTTTTTATTCTGCCTCTTGAGTGTATTTAATTGCTTAATTTACTTCGAAAATCGCAAACGGTTAATTATTTTGCCACAACCGTTCTATTTTTAATGATTTTTAATCCCGTTTGGCCTTTCAAGTTGGCTAGTGCATGCCGTTTAATCTAGATATTCCTCTTTGTGCGTCGACCTGCATATACGTACACTATATTAAATAAGTATCTCCGATAGCGCCATCTGGTGACCGCCTATTTTAAAAAGTAAAGCAACAGATGCCGCAAGCGATCTGAACGCCAGAAATACTTACAAACCTGGCGTTTATACACACTAAGGCCAACCGTATAGAAGCTGGATTAGTGTCATATCGCAGTCGCAGGCCAACGCACAGATTTTTTCGTAGTCATGGCAGCGCCCCCAAACGGTAGATGTTCTGCGATAACGTCGTACGGCACTACAACATCGTCTGTGCGGTCGCCTTTGCCAGTGTAGGCCACCATACAGTGCGCAAATGTGCATGCGCGTGAGCCGCACTAGAAAGCGCGGGTAAACGCATCTGTAAACTCCATTGGTAGTTCAGAAAGATCAGAAAAACGGAGATTTGTGTAAGCTCCTAATCGTTTCTTACTTAATAATAGCCAGTAATAATTATAAAATCGGACTTAAAATACGCATTATCTAACATAATAATATATTGCATGAACTCTATTACTAATTCTTAAGTTTATACTGTCAAATATGTAAATACAACGTAACCTACCGAGCATTTAATCAGCAGTATCGGTGGAAACCACCGTTGGTACAGAACAAGTGTGAAATAATTACTTTTCAATTGGTGTTATTGTACTATAAAATACATACAGAGAGGTGTAAACATTTCAAAATGTTTGCAGTTACGTTTCAATTATTGATTTGTCTCTACACTCAAAATTCTTAACGTTAAAATTCACTAGGTCACAGCAAAATGTTACTCTATTATAACTTCATTGCAAGTCAAACTAAAAATATAGATACAGAACAAAGTACGGTACATGCACAGGTTTTGGCCATTGGTGTGTGGGCCCTTTCGCGGGACTTACCTCACATTTTCTAAAGTGTAGGTTAGCACACGAGAGTGGTTAAAACCGGTGAAATGCATGGCCAACATCGATGCATTTACTCTATTTTACTATTCATAGTCAAATAACACCAATTGAAAAGTAATTATTTCACTTTTGTTCTCTACCAACAGTGGGTTTCACCGATGCTGATGATTAAATGCTCTGTAGGTTACATTGTATTTACATACTTGACAGTATACACTTTAGGATATCGAGATAAAAATGTGAAAATACTCGGGGTTTTCGCTTTGTGGCATCCGAAGGGGAGATATGGGTCTGCGAAGGTTGCCAAAAATTCTTTTTTTTATGTAAAAAAGTGCCAACATAGTAGTTTTTACGATTCCGAAAAAGTAGCATTTTTACTATCTAAATGAGGGATACCCTTTGTTTTTAACTAAATGCGATTTATTTTTAGAAAAAAATAGTACCAAATGACAATATTTATAAATGTGTGACGTTTAAATATCAAGGGCCTAAATTCTGGCTTGCCCCTCCCCTTAAAATAATCTTTTTTGGTAGTTCATGCGTTTTGGAGTAGGATTCACAATTTTGTCTTTTCTTACTGTACGTATACCGTGTGCCTATGTCCCACAAAAAATACTACAGTTTGAAATGCCAGGAAAGAACCACAAAATTAAAACGATTGCTACTTTTGTTTGACAAAGAGAGAGAGAAAGAGAGAGACAGAGAGAGAGAGAGAGAGAGAGAGAGAGAGAGAGAAAGGCTAGCTGACTGACTGACCACAATTTTATTAGTGTCCTAATGTGCAGGGGCCGTAGACAAACCAAAACATCCTGCTCTAACAGTGATTCAGTCAGGATGTGTACGTAAAAATTTAGTTAACGGAAATATTTATCTCTCTCAAAAAAAGAAATATGCCTGGAATATGACTTATAAGTAATCCAACGCATTAACTACAGAGGAAGATTATAACATAAAATATTAGAATTTAAAACCTAACTTATTATATAACGTAACATACCTAATGTGAATATAAGTCGAGCGCTACATTTGGTGTGCCATGACTAAGTGATAGAAGGGTTGGGACCCAAAAGTTCCAATCGAAAAGTTCAAAAGTTCTAATAATCGTTTTTCCAAAACAAAAACATATCATTCGTCTCTTGTTAGATAACCCTCTCAGTTCTGACAGATAACCAGCATGGCTGAAATTGAGCAGAGTGGAAAAACTGTCTTTTTACATGCGGGTTTTTATATTACAAACATTCCACTGGATTGCGTGTAACTATATATTGGAGATGCAGGAAAAAGCTACCACAAGCAACGGGTCTTCTATTACCATTCGGAATGGAGGAAAACCGGAGGATCACACTCGGGGAAGAAGAAGGGTGTTGCATGTGCGATACTCACCTGCGATGTGGAATAATTTATCCCGCACAAACAACGCTTCGGAGGGATGGCACAATCGTTTCCGCGTAGTCGTTGGAAGAAATCGTCCCAGTTTATATGCCTTCATGGTGGAACTCCAGAAAGAGCAAGGCGATACGGAAACGAAATTAAGACAAGCTTCTCTGGGTCAAAGGATCAAAAAGACAATTGACACCACAACGCAAGCAAGAGACACCCGGATTTCAAATATCGTTTCATGCTACCAAATTTACGTCGCCGACACTAATATTTTAGAATACTTGCACGCCATTGGTTACAATATATCATTTTCATAACCTGCTTTTGTATACATTTTACTTTTATATTTACACTTGTTTTTATATACATTTTATTTTTATATTTACACTTGTTTTTATATACATTTTATTTTTATATTTACACTTGTTTTTATATACATTTCGCTAATATAATAAATGTTGGTACTTTTGAACGTTGGTACTCCTACCTAACTTTGGAACTTTCGGCTTGGAACTTTAGGCATGGAACTTTTGGTTTGGAACTTTTGTACCCCAATCGATTGAAGAGATGTGAACGAAAGGAAGCGGAAGATGACATGTTTCGTAGATGGTGCAGTAATGAATTGCAGTGATCCAGCATGATCGTGCGAAAATATTCGTCGGGGGGGGGGGGGGGGGGTCGTAACATGTAAGTGGACGATTGAATACGAGTTGAACGTCGCAATGAAATATCAACGGAAATAAATCTGGATAACAGGTATGACGGCTGGTAGGTGGTGACAATGTGATGAGTTAGATTAAGCAAGAAGTATAATCTTCTGGGTGGCACTGATAACCATCAGGATATTTCTTCGGAATATGTTGATCAAGGCACGTGCTTTTCAAGTTTTATCAGTGTTACTTTGATCGCTTATTTTACAATATTTTATTTTTTATTTTATAACATAAAACTACATCGCATTTTAAAAGTGGGTCTCTGGATCAATATTAGTATGATTAGTATGAATGTTATACACTCGTAGTCATATAATTCTAATAAATGTGTTCAATGTTCCTATTGATATCTCGAAATTATTATGAGATTTGGCAGCAATGACATACTTTTTCAACTCTTCAATAAACAAAAGTTTTACGGATGTACTTTGAGAGATGAGTTTTTCTAAATTTTCTCTACTTTAATCCAGGAGTATACATGATCCGACTCTAATTTCTTTTGTATTCTCGTGTAGTGCCTATCAACAGTCGGGACAAAACATTTGGAAAAACAATGTCATCGTCAGTTGAACTTTCCTTATCCGAAGAATTTTCGAGAGAACTATGATCATTCGAATCAGGTATAAAACTATCATCATCGCCTTCATCGTCAGAACCTTGTTAATCAACACTGGAATCATTTTCTTCATAAACGTTCAATATTTTAAGCTTAGACAATTTTATCGAAACAGTTCTTTATAACAAAGAACAATTTCAAGATTCAGTGATGATTAAGTGAACCAATAAGAGGTGGAGAAGCCACCTGATTGTCGTGGAATATTTCGAACGAAGGCATTATCGACGAACATCATGCGCATCGCGTTGAGTTCCGCTTTTTTGTTTTCGGGCGAGTAAGGAGACGTTCGAATTCGGATATCAAAAATATCGATCGATTGACTATAATCTGTAACTGGTTTCCGTTATGAGAAAATGAAAATTGAAAAGGCGCCGTTGTGGATAATAGGAAACCGAAAAAATGGAATAAAAGGTTAAATTATTGATCATGATAATTGTAGTATTAAATGCAACAAGTTACGTGAAAAAAAAATAAAGCAAACCCGGGAGAAATCAAACAGTATTTCTGAATTGTTTGTAAAATTTTAGCGTTATAAACAATGTCCTGCACAAGTTATGCGTCTTTATAGAAATAATTATAAACAATGATAATTTAAACAATCATTCCAGTTGCGAAATGTTTCAAAACGATATTTTCCTTATTTCAAACAGTATTTTTGAATTGTTTGCAAAATTTTAGCTTTATAAACAATTTCCTGCCCAAGTTATACGCCTTTTACAGAAATCGTTATAAACAATGATAATTTGAACAATGATTCCAGTAGCGAATTGTTTCAAAACAATATTTCTCTTACTGATCTTTAATAATAATTTTAAAATACATACTATTTCTGATATCTTTGTAAAATTGTAACTTTACAACAAATTTCCTCTGGAAGTTAATTATTTTTTTGAAGAATTCCATTTTGAAAATATTGATTTAAACAATGTTAATATTGTTTCTTCGGAATGTTTTTTTTCGAACACTATTTCTAACGTTTCCATGTTGTGTTAACATTTCAAACCCTGTGTTTTAATGAAACTTGAAATCGCATGAATTTTAATTCATTTTGTTTCTAAAATTTTACCGACAAAAAGTGTATAAAAATACCCCGGAGCCACTCTATTTCGAAATTTTGGCCGGTCGGTATTTTAATTTTTGAAACTTTCAGCCTCGGCCAAAAATTGTATTGGCCAAAGATTTTGCATTGTCACGAATTGAACTTTTAAGCATAGTTGCAGATTTCAAGTTCTTGAAATTTGTAACATCATCTGGAAATTTCCGGTTTTACGCTTCACAGAAGGATTAAGAACATATCAAAGCAAATTTTCCAGGAAAATCCATACAAATTGCATAATTTTTCCTACAAGAATGAATTTTTGAAATAACAAATTACAGTTGCCATGCTCCGGTTAACAAATATGATACCAATATTTTATAAATGAATTAAATTAGAATTCATGAATAAAATAAACGATAAAAATTAGCACAATAGTTATTAAAAAAATAGTAAAAATCGTGATCTTAAAATTGTCATTTCTCCCGAGACTGCTTTATATTTTTTTACGTAACATGTTACATTTAATACTACAATTATCACAATCAATAATTTCACCTTTTACTCCATTTTTATGTTTCCTATTATCCACAACGGCGCTTTTTCATTTTTCATTTTCTCATAACGGAAACGAGTTACAGATTATAATCAATCGATCGATATTTTTGATATCCGAATTCGAACGTCTCCTTACTAGCCCGAAAACAAAAAAGCGGAACTCAACGCGATGCGCATGATGTTCGTCGATAATGCCTTCGTTTGAAATATTCAACGACAATCAGGTGGCTTCTTCTCCTCTTATTGGTTCACTTAAATGATTAATCGTTTGAAAACTACACTTTGACGGTAAACATTTCAGAGGGAAAAGTTGCTTAGAATCAACTCAAGAATCTGCTATTAGCTGGTTGGAATAGACCAGTGGATCACGCTGTAGACGTGACATGTTATACAGGGTGGACCTCGGCTTGCGGGTCATAGGCATTCCATGTTAAAGAAGTAACTAGCTCAGCCGACTAATCACGCGGTATTTAGAACTTGTCGGCTTTGCTACAATTCTTAATTCTGTTTTGATATGCATTGTGAGAAATTAAAATCCTGTAGCAAACCCTAATTACCACGGAATTAATCGACTAATGATCTAGTTACTTCTTTAACATGGGATGCCTATGACCCGCCAGTCGAGGTCCATCCTGTATATATCTAATCGATGGTATCAGCCGACTTCTTATGTGGTAAAGAGAACGCCACTTCTATAACGAGAATCCACTTCTATAACGAGAATCCACTTCTATAACGAGAACGCTATAACAGATTCGAAAACCGTCCCAAGTGGAGCACTCTTCGCAACTGATACATCTTGGGATAGTTCTTCGTTATAAAGAAATGAGATCGTTTCATCAATATACCAATTGTTTCGTACAGGGTTGGTGATAGGAATTACATAAGTACACGAATGAAATTGGGGCAAATCATATGCTCTGGTGGATGGAACAAGGGACAATATATCGTGAACCTTTAAATAATTATATTTTACTTAGCGAAAAATATAAATCCTTTCGTCAAAGTACATCCGAAAAACTTTATGTGTTGCTTTTTACAGAGGAGATGCAAATGTATACGTATATACTAATTATTAAAACAATTTCTATTTAATTACATCAAATGGCATTTATTTAATTAAAGTTACTTTTTCGATACATCCAGTCTTCTGTTTAAAAATAAAATTCAAACTTTTTGGATGTGTCGGAGCTTCCCTTAACTGAAAATCCATGTGAGTGGATTTTCTATTTAGAAATAGATTTTCATTTAAAAAGAGCTCAATGGGAGCCGAAATGTCGAATAAATGTTATTATTAAAAATTTGGACCGGTTCCGCCGCTAAGTTAGTTTCTATTATTTGTATTATTACCAGTGTTTAATCGATTCATCTGAAACACATAGATTTTGAATTTCATTCGTATTTTAAAGCATTTATGAAGTATAGTATATTTATTCATAAAAAGTAGTAGATAATATATATACTATTTCTCAAATTTATTAATGTAGTTTTTAAAAAATGTAAATAATAATAAATAATAAATTATTTTTTCTGCAAATGAACCAATAACATTAATTAATTAAAATTCATATTTTCTATGTATGTACGCTGATCACTTCCATGACTGGCTATTTCCATGACATAGGGCAGGGGGCCGCAAGGGGAAAAGGGCCACCGAGTAGGTAAAGTCGCACGTGTGCCTGGGGGCTTTCCCCCCCCCCCCCCCCCGCAGGCCCCAATCCGATTATGCTAACCTAACACTTACAGAACCTGTCTAAACCGCAGATGTTATTTCGATGACACAAATGTATAATCACCGAAATTACTACTAGACCTATTTTTTTTCGATGACGGTCATCAAACTAGCCACTCGTCATCTAAATAGCCACCAAATCACAAATTTGGTCATCAAAGTAGCTTCGTCATATATATATACAGGGTGTACGAAAAGTCACGGGACGGTTGAATAACTTTCGAAAGAATAAAAATTTCAAAAATCGCCGAAACACGTGATTCGCTTTTTTAAACAAGCTATCTTTTGAGGGGGGCGGGGTTCGGCCCCGCAACCTCAAGGGGGGCGGGGGGCACGAGGGGGGCCAAAAATCTTAAATGGCAACATGGTTTGCGTGGGGGCTCATTTGAAAGGTATTTTCGAGAGGAATTCAGATCACTGGTCATAGAGGGCGCTGCGATCATTTTTCGGAGAGATTTTTAACTTTTTTAGATCTTAGACGTACTAACGTTTGAAAAAATGAAAATTTCGTAGTCGCCGAATCGTGTAATTCAATATTCTTAAAAAACTATATAGTGAAAGTTCAGACGTTTTTTAAGAATATTGAATTACACGATTCGGCGACTACGAAATTTTCATTTTTTCAAACGTTAGTACGTCTAAGATCTGATAAAGTTAAAAATCTCTCCGAAAAATCATCGCAGCGCCCTCTATGACCAGTGATCTGAATTCATATATTATCCTACATATGAATACATATATTATCATATATATATATATATATATATATATATATATATATATATATATATGATCCATTCCATTTAAAATCGGGCAGGGGTACTATGTTGACTTCTCAAAAATTATTTTTCATGAAATATGTTGTTCTTTAGGGCAAATAAGGTGACCCGTATTTTTTTGTTTCGCGGAAAAAATTTTTTTTTTAAGTTCTGAGCAAATTAAAGTTCACGCGTAAATCTGCAAATTCCAAAAGATAGGGAATAAAATTTGTTTAAAATGCTATATTTTCTACGGTTATTAACATTTTACTCTTATTCCTCGTTCATATGGTAGTGTTATTGGTACTTTATCGATATCCAATAATAAAATTGACCAAAATCGAAAAAAATTAAAAATTAATTTTCTCAAAAACATTTTTATAGATTACTGGTATTATTAGTCACAAAATCTAAGTAGTCACATGAGCGCTAAACGAAGCTAGTTGTCTGTAGAATTTTTTACTATTTTTTAATTTGAAGTGCAAGTTTCGTCGAGGTGGGACGTATTTTATTTTATCTAAATCATTTAACAATGGGAATACGTCGAAAACCCAATATTCAATGACCTGATACTTTAAAAACCTGACACTCAAAAACCCGACATTTAAAAAAACCGACAATTTAAAAAACAAACAATTTCTCGACTTTCGACGCATTGATTTTTTAGTTTATTTTTTTTTCAGTTGTCGAGATTTTGAAGAGTCCGATTTTTGCATGTCATGTTTTTGAGGTGTCGGATTTTTTGCGAATTTAATAAATTTTTACAATATTTTTGTCGCAAATATGTTCTTGATATGATATTTTTCAATTCACTAGTAACTTTCTAATTTCGAATTTGACACAATTCACGGCATGCGATTGTTTTATGTAGTTAGTTTGGCGGCCACAAGGGGCCAATGCGACTGCAATTCGGCGCGATGCGCTCGCTATAGAAATGCATTATCGTTTGGTACATATTGAAATATTTAATTAAACTAATATGATTTTTAATAACTTCTTTATTCTTCAATGGTTATGCACAGACTAACTTGACAGCTTCAAAACCGACAATTGACATACGCACGTGCAGACAAGTGAATGAAGGAACATGAACATATGAATATAAATACTAATTATAGTATAAAAATACAAGTTCCTTACATTACCCCCGTTTGGAAAGAATTGTCGACCCGGCAAATATAGCAAAGTACCTATCTGATGAGAACAAAGAATATATATTTGGAATTTTCATAACTTCCAGTGTACATATACTCTGCCATGTTCTCATCGTTCTGTCAAAAATAAAAAAAGAAAATGCCCAAGAAAAACCGATGGCACGTAAACAACTTGAGTGACAGTTTACAAGCTAAAAGCTGGAATTTAAATAATTATTTTTACTTAATGTATATATCACTTATCACTTTCACTATTACGAATAGATAGACACTTCAAACAATAGACCATTGGTAGAAGAGCATCGAAGAGCCATGTTTACTGAAAAATTAAAATATTTACACGTATATGTGTCCTTCTAATTATCTTAAAGTCTTAAAATAATATTTAATCAATGTATGGCGTTAATCTATTTACATGGACTACTTTGTATTTTCCGTTAGGGATTTTATTAATTCTAAAAACGACTTCGTTCAATTTAGTTTTAATAACATAAGGTCCTTCCCAATTAGATTGTAATTTCGGACATCTTCCTTTGACTCTACGGGGAGCATAGAGTGAAACTCTATGTCCTACTTCCAAAGAATTCAAATATTTTTTAGTATCATAACGTGACTTCATTTGGAGTGATTTCAAAGATAAATTTTCTATCGTAAGATCGTGAATTAAATTTAATTTATCTCGTAATTCAACAACGTATTCTGGCAGTGACTTAATGTTGTCATTTGAAAAATATACATGTCCTCTAAGTAAGTCTAAACGAAGTTTAATTTCTCGACCAAATAATACCATAGCACGAGAAAACTCAGTGGTGTTATGTTTTGAAGAACGATATGCCAGAAGAAAATAAGGAATCCAAGAATCCCAGTCTTTTTTATGCTTAGAAACAAATTTGGAAAGAAAATCTAAAATTGTTCTATTTAATCGTTCAACAACACCATTTGATTGCTGATGAAGAGGAGTAGTTCGAGTTTTATGTATCCCTAATACATTTAATATTTCTTTAAAAATAGTTGATGAAAATTCAGGACCCTGATCAGAATGAATTTCCAATGGAATCCCAAATCGTGAGACAATCTGTGAAATTAAAATTTCCACAATTGTTAAAGCATGGCGATTCGGAATAGCAAAAATTTTGGGCCGTCTCGTGAAATAATCGGTATTAACTAACAAATATTTATTTCCGGAGAAAGATTTTGGAAGTGGACCTAAAATATCAATTCCTAAACGTTGCAAAGGAGCCCCTATATTATAAATATGAAATTCTCCGAAATTTCGTTTTGAAGGACCCTTTTTCGAAAAACAAACTTTACAAGATTTGCAATATAATTCAACATTAAGTTTACACGAAGACCAATACAATCGTTTTCTAATCCTAGCTAACGTTTTATTAATGCCAAAATGCGAAACAAAATTCCAAACAGGAATTAAATTTTTTCTTTTAGATTCCAGTAATAATTTAATTTCAGGATCATTATTTTGAACATTTACCCAATTGAGTCAGAAAAATCACAAATAGTACGAAAAACATTTTAATCTGTGGATTACATTTTTTAAATAACTGCTGGCACTTATAACATTCGCATATCATTCGCGATAAACCATCTGCATTAGAGTAATTTCTTCCAGGACGATATTCAAGATTATAATCGAAAAGATAGAATAATCGGAAAGAATTTCGAACCATCTAGCAAGTTGTCCTTCAGTATTTATAAGATAACAACCATCTAAATGAAGAATGATCAGATCTAATTATAAATTTTCTATCAAGAAGAAAATGTTTAAAATATTGAACAGATTTAACAATTGCTAAAAGTTCTCTACGAGTAACGCAGTAATTTCTTTCTGCTTTATTTAGAACCGAACTATAATAAGCGATAACTCTTTCATAAGAATTTTTTGAACTATCACTATCATAAACTTGAGAAAGTACAGCACCTATACCAAAATTAGAAGTATCACTATCTAATATAAAAGATTTATCAAATCTTGGAAATTGAATAAGAGGAGGTGAACTTAATGCTTTTTTTAGTCGATCAAAACTTAATTGAGCTGAATCGGTCCATAAAAATTGTGTCTTTTCTCCTGTTAGCAAATGAAGAGGACTAGCAATAGTCGCAAAATCTTTAATAAATTTTCTATAATAAGAACAAACACCTAAGAAAGATCGAAGACTTTTTTTATTACAAGGAATTGGCCAATTAGAAATAGCCGAAACTTTTTTTGGATCTGCTCGAATACCTTGATCTGAAATCAAAGGACCTAAATAAACTAATTCATTTTGTAAAAAAACACATTTTTTTAGATTAAGTTTTAAATTAGCGTCTGAAAATCTAAGAAATACGAGATGTAGGTTTTCAAGATGTTTTTCAAAAGTTTGATAATAATGTCATCAAGATAAACTAGGCATATTTTTCTTATTAAATCTTTTAATACTAAATTTATTAGACGAGTGAAAGTTGCTGGAGCATTACGAAGACCAAAAGGAAGAACTTAAACTGCCAAAGTTCAGAACGTAAGCAAAAAGTTGATTTCTCTCTATCTTCAGGAGCTAAATTAACCTGCCAATATCCACTCTGTAAGTCGAGAGTCGAAAACGATTTGGAACCAGCTAAAGTTTAAAAAATATCTTGAGGAATTGCGTCTTTTTTTGTAACAGCATTTAATTTTCTATAATCGATACAAAATCTAATGGACCCATCTTTTCGGAATGAAAACGACCGGAGAAGCCCAAGGACCATTACTAGGCTCAATAATATTTAATTTTTTTATTTTATCAATTTCTCCATCGATTTTATTTCTATAGTTGAAAGGAACACGACGAGCACATTGTTTAAGTGGAATATGAGAACCAGTGTCTATTTTGTGAGATAATAACTTACAATTTCCTATAACTAATGAATTTTTTGCAAAAACATTTTGGAAATCAAATAAAAATTGTTTAATTAATAGTTGTTGTGTTTCATTGAAAGATTGAGAAAAAGAATCAAAAACTTGAGATAAAAAATCTGGAAGGGTATTTTGATTATTTTGTGAATTATTATTTAAATGTAAAAAATTTTCAATAATTTTAAACTTATCTTTAACTATTTTTTTAAATGAATTTAATAATCCAGATTTTTGTAAAAAGTCTGTACCTAAAATACAATCGTCTTTAATATCTGAATAAACTACATCTATTTTTAAAGAAAAATCAGCTATCGAAATAAGTACAGGTTTTAGATAGATAGATAGATATATATATATTTATTTAACGCTTTGGGTTTAAAACCCTTTAAGCGCGGTAGCTACATTACTGTACAGGTATTTAGTGTATGTTTCTTAACACGTTAAAACAATAACAGTATAAATAAAATAGTAGACCAGTCTTGTCAGATATAAAATACAATGGAGCATCCAACACAATTAAAATAAATAATAAAAATAAATAACAACGTAAGTAGGTTTGCGCCTAGTAATTTTCCACTAATCGCTGCAGATGTTTGAAGAGCAGTTCTTTAAACTTCCATGTAGAAGATGAGTTTCGAATGTCAAGAGGTAACTTGTTCCAAAATAGAGGTCCATGGCTCAGAAACGATTTATTGTAAACCTCAGTTTTGCACGCCGGAACACTGAGTTTTAAGAAATCAGATCTTGTGGTAACTGCAGATATGGACGTCCTGAAGGTTAAACCATTTGCCAGGTAACTTGGTCGTTGTGTCCAGATTATACGGTGTAATAGACAGCCTTCGAAAAACAACCTACGGGTATGGACTTTAAGCCATTTAAGTTTTCCGTAGTATGGAGTGATATGTTCAAAACGACTTAAATTACATATGAATCTTACACAGGTGTTAAGAGCTCTTAAGGAAAAAGAGGAAAAATGAGAAGGAAGTAGAAGGAAGTAGACGCTTGACGACCTTTAATTTGTGTAAGATGGCATAGATTTTTTTACTGCGTCGCCTAGCCTCAGATGACCAAGAGAGGGTGTTTGTTATAGAAACACCTAGATATTTAACCTCATTCGTGAATTCGATGTCAGTTTCCCTTACGAAGATTTTAGGTGTGCGGTTATAATCAACGGAGTTAACAAGCCTGGATGTGCCAACGATGATGGCGTTTGTTTTCGAACCGTTCAATGTAAGGCCAAGATCTTCTGCCCATTTAACAATTCTCTGAACATCTTCGTTAATGTATTTTATGGTACAATTTAATTGTGACGGTTTGCAAGACATATATTGGATATCATCTGCAAAGATATGATATTTACAGAATTTGAGGACTTTACTAAGTCCTGTAATATACAGAGAAAAAAGAAGAGGTCCAAGTACCGACCCTTGAGGTACACCAATGTTGATTTCCGCCCACGCAGAAAGGTGAACTTCTGGGTTTTTAACGGCGTGATTTCGAGCACAAAGGTAAGAATATATCCATCTTAAGGAGGAGTAAGAGAAACCAAGATCTTTGAGAATAGAAATGAGTTTAGCATGTATAACTTTATCGAAAGCCTTAGAGAAATCGAAAAAAACCATTATGGTTATCATGCGGTTGTCGGCAGCATTTTTATCTTCATCGAGTATTTTGAGGAGTGCTGTTTGCGTGCTGTGACTTTTTTTATACGCCGATTGAAACGGATCCATTTTATTTGTTGCTATCGAATAGTCAATAATTTGTTTTGCAACTATTTTCTCAAAAATTTTCGACAATGAACAGAGTAGCGAAATAGGTCGATAATCCAGACATAATATTGGATTTGTAATTTTCGGTATAGGGCTTATAATTGCTGATTTCCATAAACTTGGGAAAACTTCGTTTATAAATGAATAAGTGACTAAATGCAAGATAACATTACTTAGATACGGTAGAATCTTCTTGAGGATTCTTGTTGGAATGCCATCAATGCCAGTTGAGTTTGATGTGGATGTAGAAAATGCCTCTTGAAGATCATTTAAAGTCGGATTCTTAAAGTAGAATTTGTCATCAGAGTAACGAGGATGGCCAAAGTTTACAGGCGGAAGAGGACTTACTGAAGTACATACAGTTGCAAAGTGTAAATTAAGATCCTGCAAAGGCACAACCAGCGGTGATCCAGTCCTATTATCCTTAATGAGCTCTAAACCCTTTAAATGCGACCATGTTTCTTTACTCGAGCGAGAGCTAGTAAAAATCGAATGGTAATGTTCTGTTTTGGCTTTATCAATCTCTAACGTTACTGTGTTTCGAAGATTAATGAACGCAAGTCTAGTTGATGTTGTTTTTTTACGCCTCCACGTTCTCCAGGCTTTATTTCTAGCAGAGATTAGAGCTTTGATATTTACAGTGAACCAAGGATTTGAGACTTTATTCCTGTTACCAAATTTGAATGGGGCATGCCTGTCAAGGACAGAAATTAAATGGCGATTGAACGTTTCTATTTTTGAGTCCATATCGTTTGATAATACAATATCAGACCAATTTTGTTCTCTAAGTTCGCTTAAGAAAACATTATCATTGAGATTCCGATAATTCCTGTAAAGAATAGGAATGAAAGGATCTGACACCACTTTAATGTTATATTCGATGTAAATAAGATCATGTGCTGATAAAAATGAGACGTCGGCCTGTCCATAACCAGTGATTTTATCTTCTGTATTCGCAATGCAAACATCAAGCCAAGTAACAGAATTCTGAAGATGATGGGTTGGATGGTATGGGACGAGATAAAGATTTGAAGAATCGATAAATTCCAATAAGTGTGTGCTTTCATAAGACTGAACTCATAAGTTGGCATTAAAATCCCCAAAAATAACGAGGTTATCAAAATCAGCTGACAAACTAAGAAATATCTGCGAACTCTCCTAATAAGCCAGTCTTTGGTGGTCTGTAAACTGTTGCAAGTAGTAATTTTACATTTGATATTGCCACTTTAATAATTAAAAATTCAGGTTTATAACAATAGTTTTCAGACGACGAGGCAATTATTTTACTTTTGAGCATGGTGGATATGTAAATCGCAACTCCACCACCTGTCTTCCCAATCCTGTCTCGACGGTGAATATAGTATCCCTGCAATGCTATAAGTTCATCAGAAATTGTAGGTTTTAGCCATGTTTCTGACAGGCAGATGATGTGGAACAGATTAGTAGTAAAGTATGATCGAAATTCATCCAAATGAGGAATAAGTGATTGACAGTTTACATGGCAGATCCTAAGGTTGGATAAATTGATGTGATTATCCATAATTAGTTAGATGAACTTTATCCGTTAACCTCTTTTTTAAAATTGAGCATTTTGAACCGTCCAATGCTGCGTGAGCACTTGAGACTTATGTAATTTACAATTATAGCAGCACGGTTTTATGTTCATGTCGGGACAATTTTTCATCTCGTGATCACCGGCACAGTGACCACAATGAGCCACATCATTACAATCTCTAGAAATATGACCGAAAGCCAAACATCGATAGCAGTGCTTAATTTTAACATGATCTTTAAACGAACACGAAGCAAAACCAAGGTAGATTTTATTTTGACCAAGAAGTTTGGAACGTATAACGGGAGGCACTTCTAAAACACACCTAGTAACAGTGGAATTTTGATAAGGTGGAAAGACATAAACAACCTTAACATCTGGCACATCAATACCTCCTAAATTTTGGTTGATGAAGTCTTCACGAATGGTTTCCTTTGTCATGTCCTTTGGTATCCCAGAGATCAATAAGCGCGGATTAAATTTCGTGTCATCTTTAATGTAGAGTCCTGCAGCAGTTAACGAGTCAAGAGAGCGAAGTTTTTCTAAATCTACCGAACTTGCCTCGATCCTTACCTCGTTTCCGCCTGTTTTGGTCAATCGGTCGACTTTTACATTTACCGTAGCTGGATTTAATGCCTTAAATAATGCCTCTTTTGTGTTATTCCAGTTTGCAAATATTGCAGCAGCATTCGGACAGGGAGCCACAATAAATGATGTGCTAGAACATACAGGAACCGTTGGTCCCCGAGAAACTTTCACAACAGGCGTCGATTTTAATTTGTCGGTAAAAGTGACGGGTGAAACTTTATACGCAACTTTTTCTGCTACCTCCTGTGCAGCAATAGTGCAATTTGGTGTGATGTCTTTACATATTTGAATTATTGACGTAATGCAATTTTCATAGTGGATATATACTGGAGAGTCTCCATGTACGCGCTGGTGATGGAATTAAAAGCAGTTTGGTAGGCGAGAAAGCAATCTTGAATTGCCGTTTTGGATGCAACAGTGTCTTTAGACGTAGAAATAAAATTCAGGAAAAAACGATCATGTTTCAAAAGCTTAGCACGCATCTGACGAACAGCTTCTGCCGATAACGAGAAGCTTTCATTTTTGCCCATATCCATCGGCGACAAAGCAGGAAGAAAATCGGATGCAGGATATATTGTTGATTCCAAGGAAGACGTTCCGTCAATGCGAGCGAGTTTCGGTCTGCCGGGGCTTGACTTCTTTGCTTCTTCACTCGGCATACTTCGCTTCATACTCGAGCCCGATTCTCCCACCTGATCCCGACTCGACACCGCGGTCGAGGGGATCGCACGACGCCGGTTGTCCACGTGTGAAAAATAGCGTAGAAAATTTTTTCAAAATTCTTAATTAATCAGTTCACGAAAACGAGCACAATACACACCACTATTAAAACACAGTTAATCCCAAGCGCTATGACAACTATTACACATATTCACCGTCGAAAAATAAAAGCAAATAACACATGTATTTCTAAAATTTAAAGAGTGACAATACTCGCATCCGTACAGTTTGATAGTCGGATGACAACTGAGGTTTTATGTATTTGTATAACATTTCTGATTGTTCGGCAGTAAATAAACGAAAATTTGTGTTTGAAACCAAATAGGAATTTGAAGTTTTATTTAATAAACTGGAATTTACTATAGTAATATCCGAAGCTGTATCACTTATCATTTTGCATTTTATAGAATCAATAGTACCATCAACTACAATATTCGAACCACTAATTGAATCAGTAAAAATTGATGTAACCTCAAAATTATCTAAAAGGAGGGCATTTTGTTGTTGAGCTATGTGATTAATTGCCGGCAAAGAATCATAAAATTCGTCATTTTTATTGTTAAAATTAAAAGTTTCTTTACAGTTTGCTTCATACCCATCATTGGTAAAAAAGAAAATAATGTAGCCTTTTCAATAACATTTTCATATTTCATATTGTCATTAATAAATAAATCATCAGCTTCACTATTATTATTAATAAATAAATAATTATTTTCACATTTCTTTTGTTCAATATTATTATTAATAAGTAAATTTTCAGCTTTATCATTCTCATTTTCATTGTTATTATTAATAAATAAAACGTCATTTTCAGTTTTCTCTTTTTCAATATCGTCATTAATAAATAAATCAGCAGTTTCATTATTATTATTACTAAATAAATCGATATTTTCACTTTTCCCATTTTCATTACCATTATTAATAAATAAATCGTCATCTTCAGTTTTCTCTGTTTCAATATCATTATTAATAAATAAATCATCAGTTTCATCATTATTATTAATAAATAAATCGTTATTTTCATTTTTCTCTTTTTCATTATTAACATTAATAAATAAACTTTCAGTTTTATCCCATTATATAACCATTCAGAATGGTTGATCCCTAACCTTGTTTCCATTTGATTGAAAAAAATTTAAATTTGTAAATACAGGCTGATTGGGAAGTCTACTTCGTCTCAATTGTCGAAGGTTATAATGAGATCTTTGATTTGGTAAATTAAAATTATCGTGAGTCAATTTTCTCCCCAAAAAATTGACTCTAATTTGTTTTCCGTCTGAAAATTTGAATTACAAGGGCAATAACGTTGTGTGTGTCCGAATTCGTCGCAAGTCCAACATTGGATTTGATTTGAATTGTAATTTTGTCGTGAATAATTTTGATTTTGATAATAGTTATCGGCGTTAGATTGATTGTAATGTCTTCGATTATAAAAAGAAAGATTCTCATTTTTTATCATATTAAATATGGATTCTAAATTTATGGCTCTAGTGACAGCAATCTGTAAAGATGTCAGACTTTCAATTCGTAAAGTGTTTTTAATTTTATGATCGCGAATCCCTGAAATAAATTGACGACAACAAATCTTATTGCGCATTTCATCTGTACTATCTTTGTAGACATAGCGTACCAATTGTTCTAAATTATCCGAATAAAATTGAAATGATTCTAATGAGTCTTGTTGTCGTGAATGAAATTTATGAAAATGAACTTCCGAAAACTTCTGTTCCCCGAATTGTGTATCTAATAATCTAGTTATTAACTCGAAATTCTGCATTTGAGAAGGGGGAATTTTTTCAAAAATTGATCTAGCGGGGCCGCGAAGAAAAGAGAGTAAATAAGTTGCTTTATTTTCATCAGACCATCTGTTATGAGAAGCAATAACATTAAATTGTTTGAGATAAATATCCCAAGAAATATCTCCAGAAAAATAATCGGGTTTTATAATATTTGGTGGAGGAAGAAAATCATGTGAAGGAGAAACAGGGACCGAAATACTAACTAAATGATTTTGAGTAGGATTGTAATATGTAGGATACATATCTTTAATTACTGTGCGAAATTCTGTTCGAAGACTTTCCATCAGACGCTCCTCTAATTGTCCCAATCCCTCGAGAACCAATGTCGGGAGATTTGGAACTGCTGCCGTACGAAAGATGTAGGTTGAAGGTTATGGACAGGAACTGATGACAATTGCGATGTATTTTCGGTTAAATTCACCATCCTGGTGGGAAGTGAGGAGGGAATCACAGATGGCGTAGGAGTTACCAAGGATTTATCCGGACGACGAGCTCCATCCGCGACAGGAGCCGAGGACTGCCAAACAAGGGATCGCGACGACGACCAACCATCGCGACTCCAATCACAAATTCGCGGAATCCTAGTAAAACCGAAATACCCCGGGAATTGGGCAATTATACACTTCACGTGGAAAAGATCGCGACACTTCTGACACCAATTGAAGTATTCAATTAAACTAATATGATTTTTAATAATTTTTTTATCAATGGTTATGCACAAACTAACTTGACAGCTTCAAAACAATTGACATACGCACGTGCGACAAGAGAATGAAGGAACATGAACATAGAATATAAATACTAATTATAGTATAAAAATACAAGTTCCTTACAATATATTACGCACACTTCATAAACTTGACACTTAAAAAAACTCGACAATTTGTAAAAAAAAAACTAAAAAAACGATGCGTCGAAAATCGAGAAATTGTTTGTTTTTTAAATTGTCGGTTTTTTTAAATGTCGGGTTGTTTGGGAAAATAGGGGCTTATGTTGGATAATCACTCAGGCGGTAACGTACTGGAATTTTTCGAAAATGTTTACAGGCAGCAGTTCGCTATATGTAAACATTTTCGAGGTATTGTCTTCAGGCGGAAATCGAGCCATGGCCGATGCTGTACTTAATGTGGGTTTCTGCAGTTTCATGCATTCTCGACAAATGTGAGTATGGCGCCATCTAAGCCGACCTGCAGCTCTCGCAAGGATACTCACCTGTACCCGGACAAGCTCCCTGGGAGCTTTTGGGACACCTCGATCGAGGTGGAAGGTAGAGGATAAAAAAAAAAAATAAAAAAAAAAAAATATGGCGCAAGTGCAATAAATAAATAGGGAGCACCCTTGGCCCCGGGGAAGGGGGTATGAATGTTGAGAAAATCCGTCGTTTTCCTATTTCTAAGACAAATGCTAACCGAACCATTAACTCGGGCAAGGAATGCTATTAATAATATAAACTTGCTTAGTTATTACGAGTTTGATGATGTTTCGTCCCGGGCCCGCTCATGGACTCGTCAGTGGGGCTACGAGAAGCGGGCCCTGCCCCAGATATCGCATGCAAATATATGTAAATATATAAACGACATATGAAATGAATGGAAATATTCATTAACAATCATTAACCGACTAATTGTTCCCGAAATCATTTTATATGAATTACTACTCACTCACAGACAAGTCCGAGCGGCCGGCGTCCCGGGGTTCACAATCAGTCGTCCGCATCTCCCGCAGTCTTGGCCTAAGCACTGTCACACTCTCGAGATCTGATCGCTTAGGATCTTCTCGATGAACTGATTAGAAATGCCCTCAACGGGCTTATTTATATGTTCCAGGTAATCTCCCATTGGGCCAAGACCTCGGAAAATTCAACAAACACACAATTAGAAACAGCGACTCAGAGTCCTGTATACTCCCTTCTCATATGCATGGGTGTTCAACCTGTAACGGGAGGGCCCTCCTCTTAATCGACCCCAAGCAACCCTTTGTTGTGATTACATCACGAACACGGGTTTTTGAGTGTCAGGTTTTTAAAGTATCAGGTCATTGAATGTTGGGTTTTCGACACATTCCCTCTGTTAAAGGATTTAGATAAAATAAAATACGTCCCACCTCGACGAAACTCGTACTTAAAAAATAGTAAAAAATTCCACAGGAAAGTAGCTTCGTTTAGCGCCCATGTGACTACTTAGATTTTGTGACTAATAATACCAGTAATCTATTAAAAAAAATTGAAGAAAAAAAACTAATAATAAAAATAATAGTAAAATATTAATAACCGTAGAAAATATAGCATTTAAAAAAATGTTATTCCCTATTTTTTGGAATTTGTAGATTTACGCGTGAATTTTAAATTGCTCAGAACTCTAAAAAAATTTTTTTTTCGTGAAACAAAAAAATACGGGTCACTTTATTTGCCCTAAAGAACAACATATTTCATGGAAAATAATTTATGAGAAATCAACATAGTGCCCCTGTCCAATCTTGAATGGAATCGGTCATATATATATATATTATATCTCCCATCACTGTCTATACAGGGTCATCGAAGAGTATCGGACCCCCCTAATATCTTCAGTTAGAATGCACTTAGGAGAAAATGTCCAATAGCAAAGTTGTATGGTTTCAAGCGGGGAGTAAGATGATGACCTTGACTTTGACCTTGACCATGTCCTTCAAGGTCATTTCAAGGTCAATCTTATTTTTTTAAATAGAACCCTCTACATTTTATTGCATATTCTTATAGCTTATCTCGAGAGCTTTCCAAAACACTATAATAAAATATTTTTTTATTAAGTACTTTTTGAGTTATAAAGGTTTGAAGTTAACAATTTGTTAAGTGGTGTGCGAGTCCGACCAGTTAAGGCAAGAGTGGTGTGCGAGTCCGACCAGTTAAGGCAAGAGTGGTGTGTGAGTCCGGCCAGTTAAGGCAAATTTAATTCCAATTGGTTAGCTTCGGCAAAATATTTAATTGTACCAAACAATTCACAACAAATGTTCAAATTGTTGCCCTTCAACAGCCTGGCAATATGCCAATCTGTTATAAACAGCCGAAACCGCATTCCGGTACGTTTCTGGCGGTATTAGTTCTATCTCTCGAGTTATTCTCCCTCTTAAATCATCTAAATCTTGAGGCTTGGTGGCATAAACTTTACTTTTCAAGTAATCCCACAAAAAAAGTCAAGTGGGGTCAAGTCCGGAGACCGAGGTGGCCACTCAATATGACCCCTTCGCCCTATCCACCTGTCCTGAAAGACCTCATTCAAATATTGACGGACAATGACACGACAATGAGGTGGAGCTCCATCCTGTTGGAAATAAATTTCATCCATATTTCCACCAGCTATGTCTCGAATAGCTGGAACAATTTGTTCGCGAAGCATGACTAGGTATACTTGTGCTGTCAAATTGCCTTCAATGAAGAAAGGGCCAACTGGTCTACCATTAAGAATACCAGCCCATACGTTAACTTTTTGTGGATATTGAGTATGATTGTCTCTTTTCCAGTGAGGATTAACGTCACTCCAGTATCTACAATTGTGTCTATTTACATTTCCAGTCAGTTCAAATGTTGCCTCATCAGAGAAAACAATATTATCAAGTAATAGAGGATCGTCGACAATCGTCTCCATCATAAGATCACAAAATTTGATGCGTCTATCAAATTTTGTTTATCGTCTCATTATTCCGCGCACAAAAGTATTAAGGTTATGATTACTGAAAACTAAATAATATTTTACAAGATATTCTACATTTTGTGTCAAAAAATTGTTAACTTCAAACCTTTATAACTCAAAAAGTACTTAATAAAAAAATATTTTATTATAGTGTTTTGGAAAGCTCTAGAGATAAGCTATAAGAATATGCAATAAAATGTAGGGGGTTCTATTTAAAAATTAAGATTGACCTTGAAATGACCTTGAAGGACATGGTCAAGGTCAAAGTCAAGGTCATCATCTTACTCCCCGCTTGAAACCATACAACTTTGCTATTGGTCATTTTCTCCTAAGTGCATTCTAACTGAAGATATTAGGGGGGTCCGATACTTTTCGATGACCCTGTATATACAGGGTGGCCGATTTATCTGAAGAGATCGAAATATCTCGAGAACTATGCACAGAATCAAAAAAGTTGTCGGATGAAAGTTGTTCGACACGAAGGGGGGCATCCAGTAATAATGAAATTTACCCCCTCCCCCGTCCCCTGGGGGTGGAGTGGGGGCAAAAACAATAAAACTTAAATAGGAACCCCCAGTTTTTATTGCAGATTTGGATTCTCCAATATTGACAATTTTCGCCCGCGTAGCGGATATGGAATACGGTCATTCTAACAAAGCCGGGAAAAAATACATTTAGCGTTACCCAGGAACAACGACGTGGACGTAGTATTTTTCTGTTCCCTTTGGGGTGCTTGTTTTACGTGAGTCCCCTTGCCTCTCACTGTCTCACTGTTCACTTACTTGAGTAAGTGTTCGAAATGTTGACCTTCCACTTCAATGCATTTATTTATTCTTTCTTCAAATGACTTTATACATGATAGAATCATATCTGCAGAAATTTCTGCGCAAGCAGTTCTTATGCGTTCCACCATGTTTTCACGAGTCGTTGGTACTTGTTCATAAGCCTTACCTTTTAGGTAACCCCATAGGAAGAAATCCGGAGATGTTAGATCAGGTGACCTCGCAGGCCAATTAATGGAGCCACCTCTACCAATCCACCTACCATTGTAATCACGGTCTAGTATTTCCCTTGCTACTCTTGAAAAATGTGCTAGGCAACCATCATGCTGAAACCACATTGTCCGTCGGACGTCCATAGCAACATCCTCAAGTAGTAATGGTAATCTAGTTCCTGGTGCAGTGAAATGTGATATGGGTGAAACTTATGACGATGCAATATTCTTTGAATACTGTCTCTGGAAATGCCGGAATCCCGATGTAATTGTCGTGTGCTTACATGTGGATTTTGGTGAATAGCTGCTAGTACAGCTACTTCGTTAGCTTCTCCTGTAACTGTTAATCTTCGCTTCCTTTTTTTCATTTGTACGCTGCCATCAGAGTGAAAGGAATTCACAACTTTATAAAAAAAAGAACGCGAGCGAGCATTATCTGGAAAACGCTCAGCATACAACGCAACAGCATCGTCAATATTCCTCTTACATTCACCATAAATAAGAATCATTTCGATTTTTTCGGGAACTGTAGCAGGATTCATTTTTAACTTGCAATTCGATTTAACCAATGAAGGGTAGACAAAAAATAGTCACGTAAACGGAAAGTTGTTATTCTAAAAGCAAAGTGACCTCCGACCGAATTACTACCAATACAATGGACTTCAAAAACAGTCTTACACTGAGAGACCGTGAATACTAAATTTTAATATGGGGATTAGAAAGTCGCGATATCCATTTACTTCCTTTCAGGAAAGTAGAGAAAAATGTAGGTGAACTGGTTACGTGTGACTCAACTTATGTATAAAATGATATGCTACTTTATTTTCGAGTTATGTCGCCCTCTAGCGTTATGTAACAGAACCGGCGCCGGTGATGGCCGAAATGCAAGCGATGTACATGTATGAAACCACGTGAGTTCTCTCGGGGTCCGGTAGATGGCGACGAAATCCCCAAATGAAGTAAGAGTTTCGTTTTGTTTAATAGAAGCTGGTTTGACCGTCAATGCTCAGCTTATTTATTCTCATTTCGGAAAAAACATACAGAGAGAGAATGAATGAGCTGAGTGACGGGACATGACGCGTTTTTTAATGGATTGCGTGATGTCCTCTTTTTGTTTATTAAATAATAAATTTAAAACCTAAAATGTAATTTTATTGAAGGTAGAAAACTTATTTATAAAATTGCTTCCATATTGTATGCACAATTTTTATGTAATCAGTTTTGATTTTTAATATGAAGAATATCAATTATTCATAATCTTAATTTTTCGAATGGACATTATTAAAATTTCATATTCAGAATAACAATTTTCGCAATTGATATTACTAAATTCTAATATTAAAAATTCTAATATTAGAATTTTTAATATTTAATTTTCATAAAGGGATCAAATTGTCCCTATTTGCCCCCTGGATGCCCCCCTTCGTGTCGAACAACTTTCATCCGACAACTTTTTTGATTCTGTGCATAGTTCTCGAGGTATTTCAATGTCTTCGGATAAATTTGGATTTTTATAGATTACAGCGCCACCTGTGAACCAAAATGCAATAGCTCCTAGGTCAAATTCGTGTACTTTTTTCCGGAGAATCCAAATATGCAATAAAAAATGGGGGTTCCTATTTAAGTTTTATTGTTTTTGCCCCCACTATACCTCCAGGGGATGGGGGAGGGGGTAAATTTAATTATCACTGGATGCCCCCCTTCGTGTCGAACAACTTTCATCCGACAACTTTTTTGATTCTGTGCATAGTTCTCGAGATATTTCGATGTCTTCAGATAAATCGGCCACCCTGTATATACAACGAAAAATAGAAATTGGTCGCAGGATCTTGGAGACCGGGAATTCGGAAGAGTGCAAATTAAGAAAATAAATTACAGTTTTATAATTGGCTGTATATTAAATCAAAACCAAACTATACATAATACTTTACACTTTTTAAATGAGTATGCGTGCCGCGCCGAACACGATTTGTATGTTAGTGTGAATAATTACACTTAATCGGAGTTCGAAACGTTCTCGATCGTAGCTAGCGTAGAACCGGCCGACAAGAAGGTGGAAATGAACTGTGGCGGTCCGAAATAGATGGCGCCACATCGATTCGGAAGTAGGCAATAAATTTATAATATAAATGTAATAAACGCGCGAACAATTATTTTTCTTCGGGCGCGAGAAACCTCGAATTCGAATTGTGCTAATTTTTAATTCGCATAATTAAACAACCAGTGAATTTGACCTTATTCATGACCTTGAAGGTCATTTTAAGGTCAAGTTCAATGTTTCAAATGGGAACCACTATTTTTACCGCGAATTTGGAAAGTGGGGAAAATTCTACGGTCAGGACATAACATTGAATATACCTTGAAGTCAGAGTCAAGGTCATTTCAAGGTATCTCATAAATTCCTGTTTGACAATAATATCTCGACGATGTCTTCAACTTGAACGTCATATACTTTTTTGTTAATAAGGAAATTTTCTTTCTTTTAGTATTTTTTTGATTGAAATCAATGATGCTTGTCTTCAACAAAAATTCAAATTTAATATTAATATTGAAAAAAATGAGCTAATTAATATTTTTTATTAATAACGCTCAAATTATGTCGAAAGTGTGTAAAAACTTCTTTAAAAATCACTAGTCGTACTTGAAAATCGGTTAAGTTTACAAGGAAATAAGTGAAGTTCGAACTGTAAGAATACACCCTGTCAAACAATTGCCGAAAAAATTGATGGGGATAATTATGGTCAATAGGGTAATATATATTCTCCAAGTCCAGCACGATCATAGAAAAACATTTTTTTAGGTAGGAACACATAGCATGGAATGCCATTGAATTTATGAGATTTGACCAAATTAACCTTCCAGCGCACGAGTTTCTACCTAAAAAGACTTTTCCAAATGCACACATTTTTCAGAGTGATGGATTTTCATATAACTCGGTACCTTGGGGTATTTGGGGTCGCTGAATACGAATCTGAAGTCCGAATTATAAAATTGAAAATGTCGGATCCAATACGGCGGACGTATTTTCAAAAAATTGTTTGATTTTAATATAACCTTGTAATTAGGGGTTTTTTGGGTCGCGGATTGCGAATCTGAAGACAGAATTACAAAATTCAAAATGGCGGATCCAATATGACAGGGGAATTTTAAAAAAATTTGTTTTTAATATAACCTTGTAATTAGGAGTTTTTGGGGTCGCTGATTGCTAATCTGAAGTCAGAATTACAAAATTAAAAAACAGCGCTCGTTTTTTGTTTTGAGTTAACGTAAGTTTTGATTTAATGTCCATCGACATTGCAGCATCTGTCAACAGTGCACGCCTTAGTAAAAGTATAGTTTAAAATAAATTGTTAGATTTAACGAATGCAGATTTCTAGCAAACATTTTTCGTCTGTTTCTAATTTCATTTGTTTTTATATAGTGTGCATCCACTTGCTTTCGAATGAGACAGTGTGACAATTGTAGTGTTATAAAGGTGGTACAGAGCAGGTGTACAATATTGTTATCATAAATGTAAGTTTTTTAATATTTGTCTGTAATCATTTCCATCAGTTCTATTAATATATTTACCTTTAATAATCGTTTTTTTTATCTGAAAATGATGTCGAATGGCGTATGTGTAAATTGTTGAGATAAATTTTGTTATATATGAAAGAGGTATATTGTACAAAAGCAAACAATTGAAATTCTTGAATGTACTGAAATAATTTACCGGAACTACTTTCGAGTGGACATACGTAATCTAGACCCATGGATTTCATGAGTTCCCAAGTCGGCATGTATTAGTTGCACATCTAATTTAAACTCATGGTCTACAAATAGTAAGAGAATGCCGTTTCAGATTCCTAGGATTTGGAGAGAACCTCAGTCGCATGACGATTGCTACTTTTACTCGTGCAAAGTTAACTGTTTTAATGAGAAAAATAGAGAACATATATCATATCCTGATGTAGCTTCTGTCTAAAAACCTGTTTGTTATGAAAATAAAAATGTCCCTACACCCTGGCCACCTCTCTTTCTTAGATCAGTCGTTGAATCTAGTGAAGCAGATAATATTGATGAAATTGATGATAAAATCGATTTCTCTTGTTACTAATCCACATCTGAACCCCAACTTTTTCCCCAAAGTGATTCGAATGATTTTGTCAGAGACCTCAATCACACGAAAAGTAATGTTGAACTCCTCGGATCAAGACTGAAGGAAAGAAACTTACTTGTGGAAAATACAACTCTTTACTAGTATAGAAATAGGGAAGAAATGATTCGTAACTTTTTTCACAGCATGAATCATTCGTTTTTTGTAACAATATACCAGGGTTGTTGAAATGTTTGGAGACGATTCAGAGATTCTTCCAAAAGAAGTTTAAAGGCAGTTTCATTGAACAATGGCGGTAACTATGCTTCTATACCCGTTGCACATTTTATACATATGAAAGAAACTTATGACAACATTGCAACGATACTTGTATATGTTAAATATGATGAGCATAAGTGGCTTATTTCCGGTGATTTGAAAGTAGTATCAATGATCTTAGATCAGCAGTCCGGGTACACAAAATACCCATGTTTTCTGTGCCAGTGGGGTAGCATGTCTAGATCTGAGCATTGTATAAGAAAAGAGCGGCCGGTTAGAAGCATTGATTCCTGGGTCATTGAATGTTATCCTTCCTCCTCTTGGAGCATTCCAAAATATTACTAACTTTCTTGCATATTATGTTAGGGTTATTATGTCGAACTACAAACAAATGGTCCAAGATATGCTCAATGCTTATAAAAAATTAGGTTGTAATATGAGTATCAAACTTCACTTCTTGAATAGTCATTATGTGTAGTGGATTATTTTCTTGAAAACTTGGGCAGCATGGGTGATGAACATGGAGACAAGGTTTCAAAATATCAATTTTTTTGAACCATCATAAATCAATAGTATAACTATTCAAGAATATGCCCAAAATTTCAAAGCGAAATTCGAAGCACTTTCCAAGTTATGAGCATTTTACCAAACGCGCTCGAGTTGTAGCTGCCGTCAGGAGTAGTCGCTCGGGCCTTCGCTTTCTCCTCGGTCTCGCATCGTGTACAATGCAATGGGTATTATAGGAAGTAGGGGAAGTATTTTCCGGGCCCTCCGACTGAGTGATTACATGGAAATGTAGGCATAATTTCGACATTAGTATCCGTTCTGTACATTTTGAATACATCATAGTTTATCTCCAGTTGACGTAGGTTCACGCGTCGGTTTACCCCGATGTTATGTAGAATTTGCACTGTAACAGTACTTTGTAGTATTAAAAAAATGAGTTCGTATCCAAAACACGAACATTCTGACCCGTCATATTGTCAAAGTAAGCCACGTAAAAGAATGTATTATTGAAATCAACATTCAGTTTCTAACAGTACAATAACAGAATTCTGAAAAATATTTAACATGGAAAGCCGAGCACGACAAAGAAACCTGGACAAAAAATCAGGACGGCTCATCAGAAACTATGGAAATGGAGTATATAAAAACGATGGTTTAAAGATCAGATGAGCTTCACGGCGTGAAATACGTCAACTATATCACCGATGGGATACCAAAACATTTTCGGCTGTTCTAAAAGTAAATCCTTACGGTGATGATCAAGCAGTTATCAAGAGCGAGTGTGTGGGTCATGTTCAGACAAGAATGGGCACTCGACTTCGAGCCGTAAAAAAAGCTAACAACTCAGCGGAAAATGTAAATTGACGGACAATTTAATAAAAACTCAGTACCTACTACGGCTTATCGATTCAGAGGAATATAAACAGCGCTGAAGACATGTAGAAAGTTATCATGTCCACTTTTTACCACATGATTTCGACCGACGAAAACCCGCCACACGAGAACTATCCAACAGGCAGTGACAGCTGGTGCTAGTGGCAGCAGGCTACAGCTCTTGAAAATGCGCCTGAACCCCATCCTCAACCATTACACTGCGATGTATAGAAGGAATTACTGCCCTTTACGAAGATCTTTCAAGAAATGACTTGATGGAGCGATGCTTAGGAGGTCACACTCAAAATTCGAACGAAAGTTTTAATTCAACAATCTGGCGCGTCATATAGAAGAGACACTTATAATAATCCTAAATATTTTTTATTGTTTGATTTTAGGTGGAAATTACGACCTGTAGGTGTCACACAAGCGACACGTTTATCCGGACAGTGTTCATAACGACGCTATTTTACCAGAAGCAGACGTGAAAAAATTTCAATATATATTTTAAAACATATACAATATGCTCTAATAGTTGGGATAAATAAAATTTAAAAAACTTATTTCCTTAATTGGTCGGTTCATCTTTAGGTCTTGCTTTTGCTGGTCGGATATTTGTCTGTTCTCGCCTTAACTGGTCGGTTCATCTTTTCATCTTGTCTTTGCTGGTCGGATCGTCCTCTGTTCTTATCTTAACTCGTTGGTTCATTTTTACATCTTGTCTTTGCTGGACGGATCTTCCTCTGTTCTTTCCTTAACTGGTCGGTACATCTTTCGCTCTTGTCTTTGTTCGACGGACCTTTCTCTCTTCTCACGTTAACTGGTCGGTTCATATTTCGGTCTTGCCTTTGCTGATCGGATCTTACACTATTCTTACCTTAACTGGTGGTTTCATCTTTCAATCTTGCTTTAAGTGGTTGGTTCATCTGTCAATCTTGCCTTTGCGGGTCGGATCTTTCTCTGTTTTTACCTTAACTGTTCAGTTCATGTTTTAATCTTTCCTTTGCTGATCGGATCTTTCTCTGTTTCTTTTAATCTTCCCTTGCTGAGTGAATCAGCAACCTTTATATAACTTAAGATATGCTTTCAATTCACTTTACAAATTAGTTTCGACAGATTTTTGTCCCTAAAATCAGTTAAGTCTTCAAGTTATGTATTTTCAATATCATCTTCATTATTCCGCTTAGTTAGATTGGATCATGGGTTTCGACGTGTAATAAAATTAATGTACGGCCTGAAAACCTCTTCAAAGGTAAGAATCACATTTTACTTTTTTGTGTAACGGATGAGTTTGCACAACTAAAAGCCTTAAATTCAAAAAGTCATATGTTTTTTTAGAACATCGTAGAATGGTTTCAAAAACAGTATTTTAAAGCTAAATAGCCGCATTACATGATATCTCTGTTGGAAATGTAAAAAGATGCTCTAGTTATCAAAAACCCAGACGTTCTACAGCATTTTCAACGTCAGATTCGTTCTCATCACAAAAAACCTACAAAGTACACCCTCCCGTATTTTAAAAACTCACCCTCGCTATTCATATGAATCCTGAATTTATATAATCAAAATGCGAATCTAATATGGCGTAATATTTGAAAATAAATTTGGATTTTAATAAAACTTGGCACTTAGAAGTCTTTGAGGGTAAAATTCAACAATTTTTTTAAAATTCGTCCGCCATATTGGATCCGCCAATTTGAATTTTTTAATTCTGACTTCACGATCCCAATCGACGACCCTAAAAACCTATAAATACAAAATTATATTAAAATCCAACAATTTTTAAAAAATTTGTCCGCCATATTGGTTCCGCCATTTTTAATTTTGTAATTCGGACTTCAGATTCGTAATCAGTGACTGCAAAAACCCCAGGGTATCGAGTTGCATGAAAAACTATCACTCTGAAAAATATATGCATTTAGAAAAATCTTTTTAGGTAGAAACTCGTGCGCAGGAGGGCTATTATGGTCAATCTCACAAATTCAAATATTCATAACTTCTTTAAAAATCATCGTAAATTAATTTAAAGAAAATGGGGTTTAAAGTCGACAATACATGCTATATGAAGGCAATGTAGAAAAACAAAGAAAAAATTTCGGTTTTCCGGAAAAAATTTTCAAAAATGGGTATTTTTTCTATTTTTGGTGACATTTGACCTAGAATTGTTCAAAATCCTTACGTGGTGGACCATTTTGAACAACAGATTCGTATTCAGCGCTCAAAACCTACAAGAATCACCCTCACTCATTTGATAAACTGTCCTCGCTGGCCTGAATGTTTGCGCGGCGCAGTGAACTCGATGATGAAGGATTTTTCATAGAAGTCAACACCGACGATATTAAGCTTATTGGCTGATATTGGCCTGCTCGTAGGAAATGAATAATTCCAGTATATTCGGCACGACTCATTTCCGACTTACTCCGACCACATTCAGTGGGGGTATCAGTGGGCAGGAACGACAAAACTGGGTCGCGTCAAAACCGTAGGTGCTTCGGAGATATTACAGCACTCGGAAAGCCGCTTTGTGATGTTTATTATATGCTGAGACTGCATATCTTCGAGAGGCTGCCAAGAGATGCATTACTGTCTTAACTTGACACCTACACGACCTACAAAGAATACTCGGTGTCGCCTGGCGTAAGGTAGTGTGTCGGTGTGTTAAGGGGCTAGTCCAGTGGTTTCTTACGGTTTAGAAAATAATTTTTATTTCATGATGGAGACTTTTAATCCATACACATCTTTTCACACTTTGAAACTGACATATTTTAGTAGCAAAAAAAATGTTGTATATATATATATATGTCATACTTTCTCCGCTGTAGCTGCGTGAAGTCGGTCCGATCTTAAAACGGCATTCAAGATATATCTGGTCTAAATCATCTAAAATAGTGGCTTCGTGGCTCAGGCGGTTAATTTTTCGATTCCGTTTCCAAGCAGCAGCTCGCTGTTGGTAAGACGAGCCACGTTGTTTGTGTTTACGTTTCGAAAGTATTGTTTATCTGTCGGAAATCGACTCATGACCGCTGCTGTACTTGGTGTAGGTTTCTGCAGTCCTACATTTCATACACAAATGTGAAGTATGGCGCCATCTGTCTAAGTCGATCTGCAGCTCTCGCAAAATCATAAGAAATAATAAGGCAACAATTGAGTAAAAAGGGCGATTCCGCCCGTTAATTAATTAATAAAAAAAAAATAAAAAAAAATAAAAATAAAAAAAAATAAATCAAAAATTCAAAATTTTTCTTAAAATATAAGTTAGTAGCTATTTTGTGAACTAGAATAAACATTGTACGATGAAAAATTACGACATTGTTGATTTTTGAATTTTTAAGCGTGTTTTTTGCAACTTCGATTGTTTATAAAATGGCTAAATATTAATAAAAAATTATGATTCTAGTTCAGATGATAGCCAGGCATGCGTAGAACACCACCTTAAAATTTCATCGCGATCGGATGAATTGTTTTTTTTTAATCTTGAATGCCAGCTCAAAAAATACTGTTTCGTTTAAAGTGTTAGGTCTGTAATAGTGACTAAAAAGCGACTTACCTTAATCCGCAATGCCAGGACCGTAGAATCCAATGAAGACATTGAAATGCTTACTAAAAGAAAACAAAACAAAATAGCATGCATGTCTAAACAAGATTGAGCCTGATAACAGGACAGAGCACGCGGCGAGTACGCAGCACGGCGTTTTTGAGCGGTCGACTGTTTATTCGGATTCTGAGTGATTTTCGAAACAAAAATCATTTCTAGCCACTTTCATCGTATTTCTGAATTTATATTCTATACAAAAATGATGTTTTTGAAAAAACGATTTTTTAATAAAAAAACCACTGGACTAGCCCCTTAAGGTATTGACAACCCGATCCTGGCATGCAAAGATAAAGCCCTCGGTCAAGGATTTCAAGAACGAGAAGGTCATGTCTATCGACAAGCCAAGTTGTTGGACATTTCGAAAGAATTGTCCATGCAATTGCTTTCCGACATGCCTTCCCTCTAAAATACGGAGTTGTTCCTTTCGTATGTTAGCCCTGAGACGCACTGGGTACAGATTGATGACTGATTCAGCTTCCTGTGCACCACTACGTCCTTCGTTGAAAAGCAGACCGAGGTTTCGTGCCGCTCGTTCCGCCGCGTTGTACAAAAAACGCACCCTCCCCCTGAATTTCATTCTAATGAACTAGCATTATCAGGGGATCCTCCGTTCGATTAATCACGTCGTAAGCCATTTCGAGGACTAATCTGTTATGCATAAACTCTAGATTCAAAAGGCCACGACCTCCCAATTTTCGGGGCAAATACAGTCGTTCCACTGAAGATCTTGGATGCAAACTGCGTTGCATACAAATCATTTTCCGTGTGCATCGGACAAGACCCATTAGCTCGTCAACGTTCCTCTTAAGTGCCCAAATAAATAGAGCACTGGTGAAACGGCCAACATATTCGTGGCTGCCACCTTTTTTTTCCCCGTCAATTCTGATGACCAGATCTGACGGAGAATGCGCCGGTATTTCTTAATGATGGTGGTTTTAGCAGCCTGCACATCCTGGACATGCCTTTGAGGTACGCCCAGGTATGTGTAGGCTTCTTCGGCGCTAAGGTGGCGGATGACATTTCCGTTGACGAGCTCCATATCGTTGTTATGGGAGCCTGACCTTCCTCTGTGCAAATGAACGACTGCACACTTGTCCAATCCGAATTCCATGCCGATATCTCTCGAGTATGTGAGGGCGATGTTCAGAGATCGATGTAATTGATCTTCGCCTGATGCGTATAATTTAAGATCGTCCATATAGAAAAGATGGGTGATCTTATGTACACGTTCACCAGGCGGTCCACACATGTACCCTTGAGATTTCCGGAGAGCAACGGATAGAGGCAATAGTGAGATGCAGAAGAGCAGAGGACTCAGAGAATCTCCCTGATAGACACCTCTTTGGAATTGAACCAGTCTAGACATGGTTCGACGCTTGCCCGATGTCATGACAAAGCGTGTTTTCCAAAGAGGCATCAGGTCTTCTACAATTCTCACTATGTTTGGGTGGACATGAAGGCGTTTGAGCAACAAGCTTAAAAGCTCGTGCGATGTTGAGTCATACGCCTTCATGTAATCCAGCCAGGCTATCGACAGGTTACGCTTGTACTGGACTGCGTCCTGACAAACACACCTGTCGATAAGCAAGTTGTCCTTGCAGCCGGATACACCCATTTTGCAGCCTCGCTGTTCTACTATCCGTTGCCACACCGGTTTCACGTATTTCTCAATACGTACGTTCAAGATGTTAGTGAACAATTTGTATAACGTATTGAGACACGTGATCGGTCTATGGTTTTTCGGATCGGACAAGTCTCCCGATTTTGGGATCAGTGTCGTTCGGCCCTCCACCAGCCAGTGCGGAATGGGTTGGTCTCCATTTATATAAGAGGTGAATATTCGGGCTAGGTGTAGATGGACAGAAGTGAACATCTTCCACCAATAGTTATTAATTCCATCCCAGCCCGGCGAGGAGAAATTCCTCGCTCCTGTGATGGCATTTTTCACCTCTAAAGCACCCCCCCCCCCATCTCGCCCCCTTATTATTATTATTATTATTATTATTATTATTATTATTATTAATATTGTATAATCCGGGTCCGGTTTGAAGCCTAGTTTATTTACAATGACTCCCAGATTCTGCGCCTACGTGTCTTTCGCAGAACGTTATTTAACAAAATCGAACATATTGGTGATGATAATATTGTTATACATTCGTAATTTAGAATTCCGCGCTTCCAGTCAAACCTCTCTCTTCTTTTATTTATATAGCTTTGAGTTGCGTGAACATCGACGTAGATTTGTTATTGTTTTATATAACCTAAGATACCGACATCTTCTAGAGGACTTTCCGTAGCCCAGAAGGAAGTATCCCAGTAGTACCATATGTCATGCCGCTTCCACGCCGTAATACAGTGACACTTCGTAGGTCCTCGAGCCAACGTCCGCTACGCTCCTACACCCGTGATCCTGCTGTTGCACGAAGCTCCTCATCGCCGTACCCGTGCCGTCAACGCTGTAGCCCTTCCTATTCCCGCTGTTCCCGCCACAACTCCTGAGGTCTGTCACCCACTCCCGACAATATCTGAGTTTCCAGAGTCCGTACGGGCGACCACAGTCGAGCAACTTCCTGGTAATCGTCCAGCAAGGTCAGGTGCTTTTGTACCTTCTATCTCTTCCACTTTTCCTCAATTTTCTAACTTTGTTTCTTCTCCTTTTATCATGCCGGACACCTACGATGGTACATTAAACAATTCGAAATTTCCGCGAATTTGTATCAGTGGTCCGATCAATCTAAAGCATCGTTCTTAGCTTTATCCCTTCGCGGTGATGCTCGATCTGTTTTAGAAAATATTTCCGCTACCGAAAAGACTAATTTTCCATTTTTACGTGACGTTTTAGAAAGAAAATTCACGGATAAATTTGATCCTAAAATTTCTTTTTCCAAATTCCATTCTCGCAACATGCTAATGAATCTTTAAAGTCATTCGCTAATGATCTTGAGAAACTAGCCAAAGTAGCATATTTTGATTCCATCCCTGACATAATAGACCGAATTACAGCATACCAGTTTATTTCCGGATTAGCAAATAAAGATTTAGAATTTTCATTACGTACTGAGAGAATAGATTCCCTATTAAAGGCTCTTAACCGTGCATTAGAGTTAGATAGCATAAACTCCCTTGTTTATGGCAACAATTCTAACAACTCGAGTTCTGTACCCTACACTTCGAATTTATATGATCAAGTTCTTATGTTGGTCGTGTGGTAAATTCGGGCATCGGCAATACGATTGTAAATATTATAATTATTAGTCGGAAAACTAAATATGGTTGATCTGAAGGGGAATGAATTGACCTCATTTCGTGACGATGTAAATAATCTTTATCCTGATGACAATAGGAGAATTATTAATGACAAAAATAAAGGTAAAAAGTATTCCAAATCTAAACAATATTTATATAAAAAATGTTGGGCATGTCATGTGAAAGGACATATTAAAAAATTTTGCAGTTTTCATTCAGCAAAAGTTTCTTGTCATTTGAATATTATAAAAAATAATCCTTTCCTTATTTCCGGATATATTAATAATATTCCTTGTAGCTTAACAATTGATTCAGCTTTAGATATTACCATTATCAATTCTAACCTTATTAATATCATTAATAATTTTCCTATTTTAGCAGATAATACTAATATTAAGATTTTAACAGCTTCTGGAGATAACCTTGCTTTTGAATCTATGAGAAAAGCAACGATTAAAATATTAAATACAGCAATTAACTTAGATGTAATTATAACAGATATTCAATGTGATTGTTTATTAGGTCAAGATTTTCTTCAAAAAACAGGTTTAACATCTAAAATTGAAATTTTTAATTGATAATTCTTTAAATAATATAAATTTAAATTCTATAAATTCCAATTTAAATAAAAATTATGATAATAGTAATGATAGTAATAATAATGATGGTAATATTAATACAAATATTCCTAACAATATTCCTAACGTTTTCTCAAATGATTTTAATGAAATTATAGATTCTAATTCAAAATTATTAAGTGATAAAGAAAAAGATATTTTGAAAATATTTTTATTTAATAATAGTAATGCTTTTGCTAGAGATACAGATTCATTAGGCAATTGTAAATTAATTTCTCATAAGATTAATACAGGAAATTCGAAACCAATAAAGCAAGCCCCACGTAGGATTCCTTTTCATTGTAAAATTAAAGCGTACGAATCTTTAAAGAAAATGAAAATTCAAAACGTTATTAAACCTAGCTCAAGTCCTTGGTCTTCCCCGGTGTTTCCATTCCAAAAAAAGATGGTTCTATTCGTTTTTGTGTAGATTATAGACAATTAAATAATGTAACAAAACAAGATTCTATCCCAATACTAAGAATTGATGATCTTTTTGATACTCTGTCTAATTTTACTTGGTTTTCAACTTTAGACCTTCAAAGCGGATATTGGCAAATTAAACTTTATGATAACGATAAAGAGAAATCAGCATTTTGTATAGGTTCAGAACTTCATAGGCAATTTAATGTTCTTCCTTGCGGTTTATGCAATGCACCTGCCACTTTTGTCCGATTAATGAATAACATTTTAAATTACTTAATTAAACAAAAAATTTGTTTAGTTTATCTTGCCGATATGATTATTTTTAGTAAAACTTTTGATCAACGTTTAGAAAATGTAAATTTAGTCATTCATAAATTATTAAATGCAAATCTTAAAATCAATTTAAAATAATGTTCTTTCTTCCAAAAAGAAGTTTTATTCATAGGACATATTATTTCTAAAGATGGAATTAGAAGTGATGCAAATAAAATTGTATCAATTCAAAATTGGCAAATTCCTCATAATAAACAAAATTTACGTTCATTCTTAGGACTATGTTCATATTATCGGAAATTTATTAAAGACTTTGCTATAATTACTAAACCTTTATATTATCTTATAAATGATAAAGTTAAATTTGATTGAAATACTAAAACTGAAAATTTATTTACTCACTTAAAATCATTGCTAACAACCACCCCAATTTTATCGTATCCAAATTTTGATCTCCCATTAGTTCTAGATACTGATGCTTCCAATTTTGAAATTGGAGCAGTTTTTTCGCAAATTCAGTCCATACATAATAATGATCCTGAATCTTATAAAGAAAATGTTATTGCTTATTTCAGTAAAACTTTGAATAACACTTAAAAGAATTATTGTGTTACTAGGAAAGAATTTTAGCTGTTATTAAATCAGTTGAACATTTTAAATGTTATCTTTTAGGTAGACAATTTATAATTAGAACTGATCATGATTCCCGCACGACCATCACGCCGACTATTTTGGTGTAAATAAAACCTTAGCTAAAATTAGACAAAGATTTTATTGGATTTCTTGTAAACCAGATATTGAAAATTGGTGCAGGAAATATCCAATTTGTTTTTCAAAAAATGGACCTCATTCCAAAAGTTTAGCCGAAATAAAAGTGTTCATGTCAATCAACCATTTGAAAGAATTGCTGTGGATATTCTTGGTCCTTTACCATCTCCTACCATATTAGAAGCGTTCATTTCTCAAGTATTTTCTCGTTTAGGAACACCCTTAGAAATTCATTCTGATCAAGGCCGAGAATTCGAATCTGAAAGTTTCCAAGAAACTTTAAAATTGTCAGGCATTTCTAAAACTCGTACCACTCCTCTTCGACCTCAATCCAATGGTCTAGTCGAGCGCCTAAACAGAACTATTTTAGATTATCTTTCTAAATTTGTGTCATTCCATCAAAAAGATTGGGATAAATGGACCCCTTTGTTCTTATTAGCCTATAGATCACCACAACATACCACCACTGGTTTCACCCCAGCACTATTAAATTTAGGTAGAGAATGGAAACTTCCTATAGATTTAATGCGAACCAAAACTCCTAATGATAATTCATCTATTTTCTTATCCGAATATGTTAACCATCTTAAAAATAAACTTAATTGGATTTTATAAAACTACGAGGAATACGTTAGTATCTAAGTCAAATAAATTAAACTCAAAATTTGATTTACAATCAGTAAAACATTCTTTTGTAGTAGGACAGAAAGTTTGGCTCTTTTTCCCCAAAAGAGTCAAAGGTAAAGCTACAATGTGATTGGGATGGTCCATATATAATTAAGACAAAGCTAAATAATATTGTTTTTCGAATTAAAAAAGAATCTTCATGAAAATATAAAGTCGTTCACATTAATCGTTTAACAAATTTTCTAGAATAATTTTATTTATTTTATTATATTTTATAACAAGAATGAATCCACTCATGAATACTAAATTAAAATATAAATATTCACTAACATTCACTTTGATATTATTCGATGATTAATCATTATTTTCGCATCTTTGATTTCTTGGTGGGTTTAAGTATAACCTTAGAAATTTGGTAACATTTTGAATTTTAGATCGTTCTGGAGGGTTGATGGAACCTTGAACATCTAATGAAGTTCGAATGAAGTGATGAATTGAATCATTTTAAATATAACAAAGAGAATAATTTAACACCCATTTATTATTTATTTAATTTTATTCATTTGAATGATTGAAACTATAAACATTACTTAAATACTAATTTATATATTTAAATATTATTAATGGTTTTAATTGTTTTGGACTTTCTCAATTACAAATAATTATATTGATATAGTAATTGTAAGACATTTTACTTTGTAAGTTCAAAAATTCTAATTGTGTCAACTTCAATCTCAACAGTTAGATATCAATGAATTAAAATTACATTTTTTTGTGAGAGAGAGGGTAATGTTATACCATCGTAATTTAGAATTCCGCGCTTCCAATCAAACCTCTCTCTTTTTTTATATATATATAGCTTTGAGTTGCGTGAACATCGACGTAGATTTGTTATTGTTTTATAGAACATAAGATTTTGATAGTTTATGATTGATTAAACGGTCATAAAATAACATCTCCTGTATTTTATTAAAAATAGAATAAAACAATATCATCCGGATACACGAGAGCGTTCGGTTCTAACTGCGGACCAGTCAACGATTTCAAGAGAGTTTGAAACATTGCAGGATACTCTCTATAATTGAAATGGTCCTTTTCCCAAACCCGTAAAATCCGTTAATGGCAGAGCTTCCTTTTTCATATGGATTTAATGATACGTGCTCCTGAAATCCACCATAGAATTGTAGCGGGCGCCTTGAAATTTCCGGTGGATTGCAACCATATACCATGGTAGATCAACATTGTGTCCTTTACTGCATTTCATTTCCGGTAGGCTATATCGAACCAATATGCTCTGTTTGACTTCCAGACCATCACGACCAGTTTTAATCTTCCGAAGATCATATCGTACCATTTTTATTCCTTGACCGATGTGCTTCAGCTGCAACAGCAGTAACCTCTATAATATATGGATAATCCGGGGATTATTGCTTCTATTTGGATGACGTCTTCCCGGAGCTGTAACCTCGCATGAAATTTTCGGAGGAAGTCCACCTCTAGAAGGCCATCCACATATAACATGAATCCGCCGAGTCCCATTCGTTAGGTTATTCAAAGAATATAACTTCGCTGATCACTTTAATGAAGCAAGAACTCGTTTTTCTGTGATGTTTAAACCATCGGTTTGCTCTGAACAACACCAAGTTATTCACATTCGTGAATCAATTAATTGTAAGGTATTTGCAAGATAAGCAAATGTGTGCCATTTTAATTTTTTAATTTTGGCATAAAAAATACACATTGAAAAACATCTGGCTTTCAAAAAGTAATTCAGCGGAATACCTTATCGAACCACTTTTTCCACTCTTATTGTCATAGGTACTCGAATTGAAGCAGGAAGTCAATCAATCATCTTCTGTTCAAACATTTTATCGTTGAAGCAAATCCCCCTAAAATACAGTTTCAAATTTGATGTACAAAGGACTTAATTATTTCTTGTCCCGTAATGTTTAGAAAATGTGTCTATCTTCTGATATATTTTGAATTTTTAATATTTTTTAAACTGCTTTTTTCGCGCATTTAGAATATGTAACAAGAATGACAGTTTGTTTATGTAATAAAATTAGTAGATTAATAAATATAATCCTTATTGTCATTTCCGTCCTGCCATTTTGGCGGCAGAACATCAAAGCGATACAATACAGTTGAATACCCTAAACAACATTCACGACAAATGTTTGCAAGTATGCTCTCGCTTTGGGTCTTATAGTCACATATACTTTTAATGAGAAATTACTTGTAAGAGTATATATTCTTAGACAGTTTTTCTTATGGCTAAAGCCTTAACAAAATCGATTTTTTATTTTACGAAACAGTCTACCCCTTTAATTATATATTTATATTTACCTTTCATCGTACTTCATCCTATAAATAATTATCTGTAACTGGTCAAGATATATTTATTTAAACTAGTTTTATTTGGGCTAAAATAAATTGCAAATAGGCTACTGATATAGTTTGTCATATTTGATAATATGCCTCCAAGATGTCCTTTAATACTTTTTAATGTCGATACGTTTAGTTTCTATTGTATTTTACTACATTTAAAAAAATTAAATTAATTAAAATTTGTATTTTCTATCACTATATCGTCACAGTTTAAAGAGCATATGAATAATGATTTACATTTTATATTACCAGTATCGATTTATGTCTTGAAGAAGGAGGAGGTTCGGTAGAACTCATTCCAAATGGCCGTGACATAGAAGTTAATGCTTCGAATGTTTATGACTATGTGCGGAAGTATGCTGAAATTCGAATGATAAAAGTTCAAGAAAAGTCACTGGAATCAATACGCGAAGGCGTCTTTGACGTTCTTCCCGAAGGAGCTCTGGATGGTCTTACTGCAGAAGATTTAAGACTTCTACTTAACGGAGTGGGAGATATAAATGTTTCAGTTTTAATTTCCTACACGTCCTTTAATGATGAATCTGGCGAATCTACGGAACGACTTGTCAAATTTAAAAGATGGTTGTGGTCAATTGTTGAGAAAATGACTCATATAGAGAGGCAGGATTTGGTAAATATACCGCATTATTAATATGTTTGTTTTAACATAAAATATTTCAATAGTAGCAAGTAATTCAAATAAACATCATAATTATGTAAAACTAATCTATAAAATGCATATGTATATAATTATTTATTCAACATTTTAAAGTTTTTATACTATGTATTAGTATTTATCCGGCTGTAGTAAGTGAACAGGTAGACTGTGAAATGTGCCCTTGCTAAAGTCATTATCGACTACTAGGAACCATAGGATGTCCTTCCTAATTTCCTCAATTGGGCTTCTAAGGAAGTTGGATGCCCGAAGCCGAAGGAACTGCTTTACTAATTTATCGTGGCTTATCTCTATAAGGTTAAAGGAGTTCTTTGATTTGAAATCCTATCGAGATTTCCATTCCCTTTTTTTAAATAGCGACTTTGGCTAAACTAGGGTTTGGTTCTCCAATCGCGGCCTTCCTCATGATTTACTACACTATGGTTAACCATCATTCACGGTTTCTCTAATCTAACGAGCTCTCGTGTCTCTGAAAGCGATTCGTCTCCTCGAATCTATGGTTAGTAGCCTCTCTAATCTCTTCGGAACCTGACCCTTCCGTGGGATTTTCTTCAATTTCATGGACGTCTTCGTAAACCTGCTTCAAATACTGTACATGTCACGATATGATGGGTTTACCAATTACTTTTTCCAGTACGCACATATTTGCATCGCTATCGCCTACATACTTCAGCGTTAACAGTCGATGACACGATCTTGTTCTTTTTAAGAACCGATAGTACCTAGCTTGTCGACCAATCCTCGACTTCGATGTTTTACATTCGCACGTCCCTTTCCTCGGTGCCAAACATAGTTCTAGGCTGGTTCGGCTCCTCGCCAAATGTTAAAAAAGGCGGACTCACCGTACTAGAACTATCCACGACGGGGTTAATCGCAAACTAAACCTCTAGGTATTGGCCCCACTCTCGATGATGTTCCTCTATAAACGAAATGAACATCTTTTGTACGACCCTATTGACCATTTAACCGGGTTAGCTTATGTGTCATGTGGATGCATATTCGACAATTCTATTCCGTTTGGCCTTAAAACTCAGTATACACTTTACTTCAAAACCCAGGCCCATTGTCCGGGAGCAAAACATCTGGAGTTTCCTAAAGATAAATAAGCTTGTCGATATCTCTAACGATTGCTGTAACGAATGCTTTACCCGTTGCCCTACTAAGTAGTACTACCTGTTGATCTCAAACCATCGCGTAAATAGATCTTCAATCACTATTACGAATCCCTACCTTTGTTTGATTCTTGGAAACGGCCCCACACAATCGGCTGCTACCATCGACCGTGGTTTACTTACAATACATCGACCCAATAAATTTGCGGGCAGTACTTGATGGACTTTACACTGTTGCTGAACTTGTTACGCCTTTACCCATTGCGATATATCTCAATGCAACCCGACCCAGTAATATTACATACCAGCCGGAATAAATGTGTATTGCTTTCCTGATGTCACACACGCGAGAAGACATGCTTTTGTTTAAAGAATCAATTTCCATGCGTCCCGATCTTTCATGATTCCGTCTATTTGCGGATTCTTGAGATAATAATACAATCGACCGTTATACATTTTCGACCCAACGTATTTCCGTGGATAGTTATTCACGTCCTTTAGCCGTTGTTTATACCACGGGTATGTAATTTCATCCAGAGTCTTAAATTCTTCTTTGACGAAAGAACACTTTGTACATTCAAGACAAAGCATCTGGGACACAATGTAGCGCTCCCTTCCGATGTTCAATTATAAAGTAATACTCCAGGATGTCCAGAGCTTATCTGCCTAACGGACCATTAGGATTTTGAAGTGTTTGCAACCAGCCCAAATTACTGTAGTCCGTTATCATAGTAAAATTTTAACTTTCCAGGTATGCTCAGAATCTGTGTATTTTGTGTCGGCAATGCTTCAGTCGTTCCTTAGCCGAATAAAAAGTCTCGAAGGAAGTCAAGTCGGTCACATAAGAAAGAGTTCGTAAGTGACAAATAAAGAGTATTTATTCGGATGCAGCACGTAATATGCTTAGTACATAGAACACGATTGAACTCCGAGAGAACGCTCAACTTTAGGTGTGACGTGGGCACACGTTCGCACGAGCTGGCATCTGCACAGTGCAGACGCCCGATCTCGAACCCAGTGAAATGTTCGGGCGAATAACTGGACCACAAACGTGATATTTAAGTCCGTTAGTCCGAATCACGATTCACTTATAGATCGGTGCCACGACTCTTCTTAACGTCTCCAAACGATCCGTTCCATTTCATCGGCGAATTTATATGTTCTCCCATTCGCATCCGTCAGCCTCGTTTTGGTTTTACCATCGATAAGCATCTCGTGTTCTCGGTTAAAATTCATCCCTAGAATACAATCGATAGCTAATAATGGCAAAATGCTAAACTATACTATTCCATTTCTGATCTTTATCATTAATTCATAGAAATTTGGGTCTCTGACCGAATCTTAATAATAATAAATACGTAAAAAACTAATATTAATCCCAATTTTTTATTAGAGATTTAAATTCTCCAGGAAAAGCTGAGCCAAGTTAATCTACGAATTTTAACATTTTGGTTCACAGGTGGCGTTTTTTCAAATTTAGCAGAGAACTATACATTGGTAAAAAAAGGTAGCTAATGAAACTTCACTTTAAAGGCCACTTTCTAATGAAAGCCAATATTACTCTCGCGGTTTTCAAGATATATGAGAATTTAGAAAATTTAAACCAAAATATTCTTCAACGGCCAATTGATAGTTTCTTTGCGAAAAACTGTTTGTTCCGCAGTAGGTATACTTATTGCTGATTTTACTCTTGCAGCGAAAATATATTCTCTTGTATATTGCACGTGCAATAATGGGGGCGTTTTTAACAATTGTATTTTATTTTTATTTTGTTTGACGGAGAAATTGGACAAGATTTCGGCTGGATTTGATAATTGAGAAGGGAGTGTAGTGTGTGTGTATTTCGAAAGGTCGGAATAGTTCTTCAGAGGCGAAGAGTGGAGCGCTGGAAAAGGTGGATAGAAAGAGCAGATCAAGCTGGGTCGATCCACTGGCGATGAGCCCGGAGTCGAGAGTGCCTCGGGGGGTGCTTGAATTTCTTCAGAGAATGATACCGCATCAATCTCCTACCACCACAAAAAGAAAATAATAACAAAAACTAGTGTATTTCTCCTAAGGTGTGGTTCCTGTTTTATTTAACACAAACAACAAAAAACTTGAAAGGATCCAGCACGTTCGTGCCAAGTTGGGAGGGGAAAAAACGTAAAAATAATTCGACATTCGTCTGAAGCCGGCGCAGGGGTTAGGATTGTGGTCTCCTGATGGTGATGGCAAATCAACTTTATTTGTGGGCCTCGATGTGCTGTGGCGTGGAGATAAAAAGAGGACCAAAGGACCGCCGAACACGATCTCGAATCAAGAGTGATTTTAGAATAGAATCCTAGTTCAAAATATTTTTAATAAGGGCAGCCAAGTTTTTGCCAAGTTAATTGAAGCATGCTTGTAATAAGGGCCTATAAATATATTAGCGATGTTGTATCCATCTTTAAACTTCAATAAGTAAGATTTAATCGAATAATATTTTTTCATTAAATCTTATTTTTATGAAAAAAATGTTTAGAATTACTTTGTATTAATTATTTTGAATTTTTGTTACTTTTTAAAACGATTTGATGCAGTTAACAATGTACAAAAAGTTTGTCTTCACAATTTTTGTGTGCAGCATTAGGCAATGATTTCTTTCGATAGCAAGAACTTGGCGTTATTACGTGATTTCAGTGGTTTTATTGTAGTATAAGAACTTGGCGAGTTTTTGTTTTTATAAAGTGTTCTTTTTTTTATTATTAGAAAAATAATAGTGTTAATGTATATAATTTTATAATATAGTTTGAAAAGAAACTGATCGGAAAATATAAAATCGGGTCGGCCTTTCATCTTTGTTTAAGCATGCGTGCACCCCCTTGCGTCCTTGATGGCGCCATCCCTATTTGAAGATTTTTACGGCTTTGTGAAGTTAGGCGCTATGTTGCCATCGATTCCTTGTCAAATCAATCTGGCTCTTGCACATTATAAAATAAAAATGGCAAAAAATGAAAATCAAAAAAGATATGGTCATTGTTGGGCATGAAATGAGATTTTTTAAACTGTTTTGCAATATGACAAAATATATCATTTATCAACCCACCATCGAATTTAGCTATAAGTTTCCGTCGTAAGGACTCTCTTCAGAATTCCAAATATTTTATAAGACGATAGGTGCCGTCAGTGGTACTTACGGCCCTTGTTAGTCCCTAGGGGCATTATTTTCGTGTTACGTCCTTGGTTTCCTTCGATTCTTTATCAAATGATTACGATTCCGGTTCTACACGGTTCGCGAATCGTTGAAATGTACGGATATTACACAACTCGCGTAATAATTCGGGTTTGCGTATTGAATAGGAAGACGAAAGAAAGATTTTTTAATTAAGTTTGACCTAAAAACCTACCTCCAACTCGTAAGATACCTAATTCATCGATAAACGGGTTGAGTTTAGAGAATTTGTTGCGTGGCGAGATCTCCCGAGTGTTGGGAAGTTCACTAATTTCAGTACTGAAGACAGAGTTCAGCATAAGGAACCCAAAATCGTCATACTGTCTGTACTGCAGCTGACCCCGCAGGGGACTTGTGGAAGAGAGCGGAGCGGGTAACTCCGTCCGCAAGGAAGAGGGAGGGGTCGAAGTGCCCGAACTCGAAGAGGAGCAATGCTTTTGAAAGATCCGCTTCTCTTAGCAAGTTTTGAGAATTGACGACCTCACGGACCCGATCGTTCGGCTGGTCTGTGCCGACGAATGCCTGATCGTGAAACGACTCGAGATACCCACCGTACTGGGGAGCTGGGGTGCGGTGTCAAGCCCCTACCAGGTGGGTTCCACACGGGGGAGCACTTCGGCGTGCCGTGTCCACCTGGTAGTCATCCGCAAATAGGGTCGGATTCTGGCGGGCCGTGGCGACGCTTGAAAGGTTCTCTGAACCAACAGAAGCATCAAGGCAGGCAGCTTGTTGCTAATAATTTTGGGAGCTGTATTGTTGTATATCTTTTTTAAGTGTGCACAACCAGCGGTGCTGGCGCATCACTCAAATTTGGCCCCCGTGGGGGGGGGGGGGGGTATTTTGAACCCGAATGGGAGGTAAGACACCTTAAATAACTCTTATAGGTGTACTGCAGCTGAAAACATCAAAGTGACTATAACCCTTAGGCCCCATTGGCATAGTCGTAAGATGTGCAATACGTATGCTCTGACCCGTAAGAGTTATGGCCACGAAGTAATTCGCGTCGGGTGGGTCCACTCTTCTGTCCGAGTAAAGGAGACATGTTGCGCGTGAGAACGTGCGCAATCTCAGCATCCGTTGCTGGGATTACCGGGCTGGCTGGCCAAGCAGACCTTTCTGATTTCAGCCAAGTCGGTTCAAATCACCATAGACTATGATCACCAATTTAGTATTAGATAGACTGCGAGACGCTACATCTTCCGGGTTATCTGCATCTATTAAAACATCTTTTCGAATCCCGAATGATTTTTGCGCGCTTTTCAATAGCAACATTTTTATATAAATCGCATTGATACAATTGATGCTCGTTTGTACTTATAATACAACACTACATTGGATGCCGTTTCAATACAAACGCGAGTCTATTTGGAAGAAGATGGCTTACTCGGCCTTAGTTGACACTTGGTAGGTGGTATGGCGCGATAAATTCACTCTAGAGCCCGAATGCGCATCAAAATGAATTTATCAAGTTCCGTGGAAGTCGGAAAATCGGTAGTGTCACCCAACTTAATTTCCCACTACATGCGCGATTGTTCGTCAATTTGCCCACTAGAGTTTCCGCGACGCGTGGAGCCGCTTCTACCTGCTGGCCTGATGTGCGAAGAACATCTTATTCGTTTCGCAAGCGAAGGGGAAACTCCTTGCTGCTCGGATTTCACGTAGACTTGTGGAGACGACCGACGGTGCACGAAAATCAACTTTTTACATTGTTTTGGGTGTTCGTTTTTATGAGTTTTAGTTTTTTAAGAAAACGTTTAATATAGGTATGAAATAAAAGTAAAACCAGTCCTTAGCTGGAAAGAACGTCATGCAAATTTTCAAAACAAGCATTGTACGATTACTTATAGCAGTTTTCACAAAATAATTCGAACAGAATAAATCGTGTTTTCATCGGACATTTCTAGAGCTATGTCTTTTTTTTAATTATATTTCTTCATATGTTATGGATTTAAATATTCTGATTGATTCAAATAATCCTCGGAAAACGTTGCAATTTCTTTGACACATAATTTCTGCTTAAATCAATCCCATTAAATTAGCCATGTCTATTTACTACTTATTATTAAGAACTTAAGGTTTTGCTGCGATACTGATCAACATCTGCCATGAATTTATTACATAGGGGACATGCAGCTGACATTGAAACATTAAGATTACCTTTTCCTTAATGCGAAAAACGCCTCGAATTTTGAGTGGTCTTTCTTCTGTAACGGTGGGTAGTATAGAAACTTTAAGGAGTCCATTAAAGTTATGTAATTGACTCTGCTACTTGTATTATGTTTGATGATATAAATACTCTTGACGAGTTTGCACCTATTATGGTTCTTTCTTTCTTGCCTCACTGTGACTGTTAAGATGAAAACCAACCTTTTCATGACAGGCATTAAATCTGGTTTGCAAACAAAATGATCAATGCAGATATGATGATTATCTAACTTCTTGCAACATATTGATGACAAAAGGGTTCGCAACTTTTTAGAGCAACTTGACTTCCAAAAACGCATTCCATCGGTACATTATAATTTCATAAATGTCATAATCGAATAAAAATCCATCAGACACACAAACACATTATTTTTACCCCAAAGCGGCGAGATGGTCATGCAGGATCAGGCGTCAGACTTAGTCCGCATGAACTGAACGTCGTGACGGCCCCAAGTTCGAATCTCCGGCCTTTCAATTTTCTCTGTTTATGTTCAGTGTTTGGAATAACCAGGGAACCTTGTCGGGCAAAGGTACGAGTTTGGGACCGCTGCCGAGCCCCGTCGGCAGTTATCGGCACCGCCAGCATCTCATCCGCTGTCGGTACGTTGTGTTCTGTGTTGTACCGTTAAGTCTTTGCCCTGTCAAACACTAAATTTAATAATTAACTTACCAACGAATACTGCTTTAAAATATTGATTCTTCAAAAAAAAACGACATAGGATTTGATATATTTTCGAAACTTTCCCAAAACTCTTGAATTCTCCATGTTGAAACATTTACTGTCGGGATCTCTTGTTTCGGAATATTTCAGAGTATTTCAGAGTCGTCAGCATTTGCTGAAGTCGGTCGCGGGGCAGTGTTGATCACGAAATATGGCCTTAAAGTAATGGAATTTCAGACTAATCTTTTTCTGATGTTGCAGTATTGAATGTTGTAGAATAATTATTCCTAGAATGAGGGATCTGCTAGTGGGTCAATGAGTCAGCTGTGGAATGATGCACGAAAGATTTTTTTTGAGTGACGAAGTGTAAGTAAACAGCATCCAACCAAAACTAGCGTTCTATGCTGTGGGATGGCCTGTAGTGTTATGGATCAACGCGGGTAATAGCTTAACCTGAATTTTTATATAAAAAGAAAGAAAATCGATCACTCCTTAACTTTCACGCCATTGGTCGATTCGTGAAAGTGCTCGGCTAAAGCTCGCTTCTTATTGGCTACTGGCTATAACAGGGATTCCCCTATGTCTGACCTCGAAAAACTCAACCGGTATAGTATATATGTATGTATGTAACGTGGACACTTCTGTGACTTTACATATAATATATACTTCTGTGACATCTGCCCTATTCTCCACAGCGCCCTCTGTTGTTCAGAACGTGAAACGTAGACACGTGCGATGGGGGGCTACGCCCCCCCCCCCCCAATACTATCCTAACGCAACCCTTACAGACCTAAAAACCTACTTTGTTAGTTTGGTGACACAGATGTATAGTCACAGAAGTTGACATCTACTACCGTTTTACTTCCGTGACTGTCACAAAAGTCACCATCGTATACGACCAAATATCACGGAAGTTGCCAGCGATCATATTTTCATGTGTATTTATTATTATTTATGATTAACCGATGTACAGAATCAGAACCTGTTAAACATAATTCATTAGCGCTCTGCATACCTGTCTGTCGCTGTTTGTAAGGATATAGCATAGAGCGTAGAGCGGATCAATGAAATTGATAAGATATATAAAGATATCGATCGCTTGATTAATTGTATCAGCAGATGAGCCTCCAATTCAAAGTGTACGCAGGTAGCTGCTCCATTATTATGCAATTTGATGCATTGGCCAGAAATTCTACCATGGATGTACGCGTAGACTGTTTATTGAGCAGAGCTCTAACTCGCATTGATCGGAATAATCAGAATGAATCAAAACATTCGGGATATCCAATGAAGCGGCGTCTGAATTAATTGGATGATTCGACGCATAATTGATCAGAACAAACTCGAGTCTGCCGTTTGAACGCAAGAAACCGAAGGGATTATCGGATCAGCGGTTTCGGACTCGATCAAAACTTCCCAAGGTTCCGATAACTATGGGCTAATTTGACAAGGCCTTTCGGAACGCGAGACCTTGCGACGTACCTAACAAGGACTTTCGAAATGCCATGCTACAAACTCGCCAAGATAACACACTCTCGCCGATAATACGGCTCCACTATAAGGCCACTGCACTAACTGAAACGTAATACCCAAATGACTTACCGAATCTACACTAAATGATAGCTAAACGAAATATTTACACACGTTACCGAAACTAAACTAGTCGTTACTAAACTAATAGCATAAATTGTGGAATATAATTAATTCCCGGCGGAACTAAAGTAATTCGCTAACATGCACTCACGTCAGCGCTGCTGAAGTGACACCAATTATTGAACCGTCTATAATTAACTATAAACATTACTATAAAAATTAACACACTCAGGCAGCACAACGCAACAACTTCAGTATCTCCATAAAGGCAGGTAGCCTTACATACAAACATATAACACAAACACGGCAATACCGTCTGGCATGATATTCTCCGGTGAGATCTCGACGAAAAGGTTTGCCTCCAGAATCGATCTTACGGCTGCTCATCTTTAGCAGTCGAAGAAGATGTAATCGACGTCGTCCACCACCACAGGACAATAGGGGGGCTGTTTAATCACCATTTGGTGGTGGTACATATGCAATATTCTAAGACCCGAGAGGAACTGAGTCAGATAAATGTTCAGTTCCGCGTGACCCCCTCCCGGCCCAGGCATTTATGTGCTCCACTAATGCTCTTGTCCACTTGGCATTCGTGGTTTCATGACGCCAGCTTTCATCCCATTTTTGCAGGGTGCGACTACGTTTCTGAACTCTTATTTCATCCCCTCCCACATTTTCTTCATTGTGACACTTATCGTAGATCATTTTCCATTCACATAGCATGAGATCCACGGAGACGACGCGACGCCTGCAAGGAGTAGTACAACTACTTCAGAGACTTTTCGGTACGCGCAAGCGATACGGAACAGACCGACTGTGCATTCCTGCCATGTGACTTCTCTGTTGCGGATACTTATCTCCGTATCAGCGCATAAGATTTTCTCTGAGATTCTCCATCCGCGGAAATCGTCCGTGGGCATAGTCTGGTGGTCGTCATTGACGACCTTATCCCGGCATGCAAGCTAAAACCCCCGGTATCGCATTTCAAGCCGGCTGATGTTAAGAACGAGAAAAGCATGTCCACCGACAACATAAGTTATCGGACATTTCCAAAGGGATTGTCCATGCATTGGCTTGTCGTTATACCATCCCTCTAAAATACGGAGTTGTTCCCTTCCTATGTTCACTCTTAGATGCACTGGGCACAAATTGATGACTGATTCAGCCTCCTCTGTACCACTATGTCCCACGTTCACAACGCGTCCTTCCCCTGAATTTCACGCTGATGAACTAGCATCATCAGGGGATCTTCCGTTCGGTTAATCACGTCGTAAGCTATTTCCAGGATTAATCTGTCATGCATATAGTCCAGGCTCAAAAAGCCACGCCCTCCCATTTTTCGGGGCAAATACGTTCCACGGAATATATTGGATGTAAACTGCATTGCATACAAATCATCTTCCATGTGCATCGGTCAAGACCCCTTAGTTCGCCAAAGTGTTCTAAATAAATAGAGCACTGGCGAAACGGGCAACATATTCGTATCTGCCACCTTATTTTCCCCCGTCAATGACCAAATCTGACGAAAAGGCGCCGATATTTCATAATGATGGTCGTTTTAGCAGCTTGTGAATCCTGGGCATGCCTCTGAGGCACTCCTATATCTGTGTAGGCATCCTCAGCGCTAAGGTGGCGGATAACGTTTCTGTTGATGAGCTCCATAATACTCTGTGCAAATGAACGACTGCACATTTGTCCAATCCGAATTCCACACCTATATCTCTCGAGTATGTGAAGGTCATGTTCAAAGTTCGATGTAATTTATTCTCGCCTGATCCGTATACTTTAAAATTATCCATTTAAAATAGATGGTGATCTTTTACATACGTTCACCAAGCGGTCCACACGTGTACCCTTGAGATTCTTGGAGCTCGATACCTAGACAAAGCGGTTTTTCCAAAGAGGCTTCAGGTCTTATACACTTCTCACTATATTTTGGTGGACATGAAGGAGTTTAAGCAACAAACTAAAAACCTCGTGCGATGTTGCATCGTACGCCTTCATGTAATCCAGCCAGGTTACGCTTGTACTATACTGATTCCTGACAAACACAGCTGTCGATAAGCAAGTTATCCTTGTAGCCGGATATACCTATTTTACAGCATCAGTGTTGTATTATCCGATGACACACCGGTTTCACGGCTTCCTCTATACGTTCGTTCAAGATGTTAGTGCACCATTTATATAACGTTTTGAGGCACATTTAATGGTTCCACGGATCAGACAACCCCAGATTTTGGCATTAGTGTCGTTCGGTCGGCTTTCCATCAGCCCGTGCGGAATGGGTTTGTCTCCATTTATATAAAAGGTGAATATTCGGGCACGGCGTTGATGGGCAAAAGTAAACATCTTCCAGCAATAGTTGTGAATTCCATCCCAGCCCGTCGTGGAGAACTTCCTCACTCTTTTGATGGCATTATTCACTTCTAATGCACTGACCGGGTAGGCAATCTGCACTTTGTTGTCCCAGTTCGTCACACAACTCGGTAAAGATTTTAATGAATGAAGTATGTGCATTAAACTTAGATGTTTTCTCTTAGATGCTCCTAGTACATATATGTCCAAAAATAATGGGATCACAATTAAATCCACTTGACCCTGCAAATACAAATTAATTGATACGACATCAGTTTTTTTAATCAACGTGTTTCCAAAAATGCTCTTACTAAGAGTACACGAAACACCCGTTGGATCAATTCTTATAGGGGCCTCTCCCATCGGTAATCGTATAGAAAACTTCGCGACGATAACAGCGCCGAGCGATTTTTGTATAAAGTCGTGCGATTCTAATCTCGTGGGTTGCCCAACGATAATCTTACTATGAAAAATACCTTAATCTTACAACATCCGTGTCGACATCGTATTAATGCTATAAGTTCTCTGCTGTTTTGCATCTCACTAAATCTCACCTGCAATTCGGTCCACGAGTTGTGGGACACCCTGTATATATTTTGGACAAAATTCGAATAAAGATGAAAAATTGTCAAATTGTACTCTTGAAGCAGAATAGTACAGCAAATGCTAGAAAGAGTTTTTAAACCCCTTACGTCATAGAAACTAAACGAATTATTATGATTGTGGGCTACCGGAAGAGTATATCAGTATAGAGTTTCTGTGTTAAATAGTATTAATAAATGTGACAGAGGTACACACAAAAATCTGTATTTATATTATTTACACTAAGTGGTGCATCGTTTTTAGTACTTGTACCACGCGGTTTTGATAAACCAAGAGTAGAAATACGTACACTATTGACACTGAATGCAATTGCGCAATATAATAAATGCATGGGATAACTTGATATACACGATCAACGGAGCATATGATCGAGATTGCAAAAAGTGTACTTACTAACTAACGTACCGTCTAAAGAAATGGCAAAACGAAAAAAACGCTTCACTAATAAAAAAAGAAAAACTAATAAAGTTAATGAAATGTTTTGCTGAAGTTTTCTATCGTGACATACATTTTAAAACGTTGCATACATAATTTCATTTCATTTTAATCATATTTAGTTACAAGTTGAAAAAATACAGAAAAAAAAATTCAATTAATAAAATACAAAAAATAATAAAAAACGAATTATCTAACATATACGTTCAACGGTGAATCTGATTCATGCAACATCGTTATATGTAAGGGATACAATTTTTATGGGATAACCATTATATCAATTCAAAATTATTATAATCTTCGTGTACACCTCGAATTATTTTTATCATCATTTTATGCATACTCAACAATCGGGACAACTTTCTAGTATGAATTTTATTGATTAGACTTTTCTTATTAGACCTTTTCTGTTAATAAAGTTTGCATGTTGCAAAATTTCAGCATAAATAACCTTTTTTTTGCAATTTTTCAAGGGTAATTGATTGATCACACTTGAAGATATTAGGAAAGGTATTCAAAAATTAAAAAAAAAATTTTAGTCGAGAAACTGAACTGAAGTTGACGTACTTTCTTTTCTCATTTTGGGCAAAAGAGAGTTAAGAAACGTTATTGGATTTTTAACGATGTACTCCATAGCTGCTTTAGCGTAATACACGGCGACGATCACAAGTTGGGCACACCGAAAAAGATGGCATTAGCAGGTTCCCAGGAACGAAATATGCAGACGGTCTCGGAAACGGGGACAGTGTAGTAGACGAGTCCGAGGTGAACAGTTTTCGGACAGGGAAACATCGCTAAAAACTCTAAGTCGGTACATCGGGGGCTCGGTAGCCCTATCGCGCACTTAATGTGAACTTGTACGGATGCTGGACGCTGTAGATAAAATATACATAAAGATTCTTACGATATTAATTTAACTATTGTTACGTTCGATCCCACCAACGTAACATGCAGTTTGCTTGGAACTATTCCGGACGAGTAGACATCTTAAAAAATTATTCGCAGACTGACTCCATAAATCTGTGGTGGATGAGCTGACTCCAGATGTATTGCCTTTTTCATATCATTTTTTCAGGTGCCATGATTCCTGATAATAGCATCAATTTTCCTATAGGCGAGAGGATTTCCCTCGGAAAAATGAAACTAACTGACCACGACCTTTCTAGTAGTTGTAATTCACATGAATTCTTTATATTTTTATTAACAAAATCCATTTTGAATGGTTGCTTTTCATGCAGTCATTAAAAAGTTATTAACAATTTTGTAAATAAAAAGTCAACACCAATCCAAAAAATCTGGAAAAATTCTACAACGTATTTTGAACAAATACAAACATTTTTGGTTAGATATGTATGCAGGGTGATTCGCCATTGTATACCCAGCCGCGAACAATAGGTTCATTAGCTAATTCTAAGCAACTATTCCCTTTGCAAAAATGTCGAAGCAACTATAGTTTTTAAGTTATTCCGCATTGAAATCAGCCAATAGGAGCTTTAGATGCTTGATTGTAGAGTAGATATTGGAATAGCAACATTGTCGGCAAATGTTCTGAACGAAACTAAAGAAACATGCACATCGTCGGGAAGTCGCGCGTTTTTGTTTTCGGGTGGGCCCGAGCTGTTCGAATTTGACTGTCAGAATCATCGCGCAAAAATCAAAACTGTGTGGCAGGTCCAATTATTTATAGTGTCGGCAGTATTTGTTTATAAACAATTGTTTCAAAAATGTATGTCTCGAGTTTCTAACTGCAATCACCTACGAGGTGCTGGCAACAAACTTTCTGTAAAATTTGAAAGTCGTACAAAAATCGAAACGGTAAAGCTGGTCCAATTGTTTATAGCGTCGATAGTAATAAATGATTGTTTGAAAAATGTATGCCTCGAGCTTCTAACTGCAGACGCCTTGGAAATGCTTTCAGGAAACTTTCTTTCAATTTTTAAAGTAGTGTAAACATCAAAGTGAACAACGCCTCCAATTGTTTATAGCGTCGGCACTATTTGTTTATAAAAAAGTAATCACGGGTTTATAACTACAGTCACCTTCCTGATGCTTTCGTTTTTCAGCAGTTTCAATGTAAATATGGGCACTCTTCAACATTCGACACTGTTTATCTCGAAAACTATTAACTTTACGCTGTATACATATCTAACAAAAAATGTTTGTTTTTGTTGAAACTACATAATAGAATTTTTCCAGATTTGTTGGATTGATTTTGGCTTTGTTATTTAAACAATTGTTAATAGCTTTTTAATGACTGTGTTACGCCCACGCGTAACGTAGTAGCGAAGTAAGTCCGCTGATTTACCGACGAACGAGTCGGTTCACTTACCGCCCGCCGCTGCGCTTCGTAGCGCCATCTTTTGCCGTTACCGCGTCCGCGCCGTGGCGTCACAGCTCTCACTCGCCTCTCGTTCGAGCTCTTGCGCGCATCGGCTCTCGTGGCGATAAAGCTAATCCTTATAAGTAGTGTACGAAAATCATCTTCAAAAGTAAAAAAAAGCCTTAAAAATACAAGTGGTATTCCTTTTTCTCTCCTCTCCCGATTGATCCGGGCCCACAAACTCTACGTTCGCCAGGAACCTTCGTTTTCCATTTCGTTGCGCGAACAGACTGCACGTGGTGAGTTACTTGGATTACTAAACGCTTTTTCGGAGGTAATCCTTTCGGCTACTAGGCTCATTTCATAAATTGGGATAGACGAGTACAGCGGTTGGTATCGTTGATAAATCCTAGCCACAGTTTCCGCTTGAGAATAACAAATTGGGTCTAAATCTTCTCACATTTCCAGGTTTTCAGACGAATGTGTAAAGCTGAAGGTATATTTGAAACTCAGGCCTATGATCGAGAAACATTACACTTATCAAGAAAGTTCCGTTGAAGACGGTGCGTAGTACAGTCACGTTTTTCATTGCTCCGTATTGTAACGTGGCACACGGCTCACCGTCTGCGAAAAGTCGCTGTCGAGTTTGTCGCAGGGCATCGTATTTAGAAAGTCCCGGTAGAGTTCGTCGCCAGGCACCGCGTGCCAAAAGTCCCTGTCGAACTCTCCGTCGGGGAATCGCGTGTGGTCGCGAGTCGGGAAATCGCGTATAAAATTTGGCGCCAAAGAATACCGCCCTCTCCCTTGTCGAGCCGGGAACTCGGTGCTGAGCTAGATGGCACACCAGAGCGTGCGCACGCCTATAAATTTGTCGAGCCTCGGCTCGTCTGACGCCCTCTTTTACCATCCGGCGCGCCGTGCGATTTTCGTGGCGAACGGGGACTAAGTTCAGATTGGCAGGCGGCCACGAGCGACGACGACGGACGGGTGCGGAACAGAAAAAAGGGGGGGGGGGCGGGGGTCACAGTATATGTTCATGAAATTTGTCCTTAAAACCACCGGGTGGGAGTCTAACTTTTTAGTGCTGCAATGCCGGCACTACTCGGATTCACATTATCTCCGAGTCTTGTTCCCGGAAGAAAAAGAACTTTTTATATTACCATAATTGTTGGAGAGACCGTTATTAATTTCTTGACCTGTAACATATGGGCTGTGATGTCAACTTTTCTTAAGTGACGTACTATGGACCAATCACCCAGCTAGTGAGTACGCATCTTCGGATCTGTCGAAAGAATAAGATTCTGCTCGAGAAACGGATGCATCGGATTTTAATTATATTAACCGCTTAGCGGTTAATTCTGCCGTCAAATTCAAAGATCACGTTTGCGCTACTTCTGACAACTAGCTATTTTTATTTATGTGAGGAATGTTCACTATTGAAATAGTGTTGTGGACAGATTTGCAGTAAGTGTCGTACGGCTTCGGATTATTAACAGCGCCGCCGTAAAAAAAATCCAGTAGCTGCGTGGCGCGAACTCTGCATGTCGATTGGGCACATGTGCATTCGCTTCTACGCCTGTTTCGAATTAGCGGCACCTGGGAGCATTATCTCCTTACCCTGTCATTATCATTTTAAAGGTACATATCGGAAAACGTCACGTCAAAATGTCAGCCCGACTTGATTGACACGTCTCAATCGACTATCTAATCATCGAACGAAAGCGAAAAGTAATGATCGAAGCAAATTTACTAAAACTCCCGCACACCTCGCCGGACTCGGACACGGTCTCAGTCATAAGAAAGGCATACAGCATCGCTATTAATAATAAATGGTTTAGATGGTCAAACGAAGACCAGGACTTTACGATTCCGATCAATGAATCAGTTCCGCCGGCATATATATATATGGGTCATTCTCCGTCAACCGGTGAACCCGCCTACCCAAAATTGGTTTCAATAAAAATGATCGAGTAAAGGCTTAAAATTTATAAAAAAAATAAGGGCTATCAAATGCCGTATGTACATTTTTATTATCCAAAATGGCCGACCCAATATGGCGGCCAAAATGTAGAATTCGATTTATAACAGTTTTTAATCACAAAGGAGACATTCACTTACGGTGTTTTTGGGTTCGCTGATTACGAATCCATCATCAGATTTTCAAAATGGCGGATGAAATATCTGGAATATAAATTTACTTAAATAACTCTCATTACTCGGGGGATTATGAAGGTGGCAGAATACGAATTTGGTACCAGATTCTCAAAATCCAAAATGGCGGATGAAATACCTGGAATATAAATTTACTTGAATAATTCTCATTACTCGGGGGATTCTGGAGGTCGCTGAATTCGAATTTGGTACTAGATTTTCAAAATCCAAAAAAGTGGATTCAAAATGACGGACGACGTCAAAACTTAAATTTATTTAACGATTCTCATTTGCCACAATGTTTAAGAGGTCGCTGAGTATGGGTGTATGCCTGCGCTCCCACGCACGTAGGCGAGCGTGTGTGTGTGTGTGTGTGTGTGTGTGTGTGTGTGTGTGTGTGTGTGTGTGTGTGCGTGCGTGTGCGTGGGTGCGCGTGCGTGTGTGTGCGTACGTGTGTGAAATGCCTATACACCCACGCGTGCGCGTATGTTTCATCCACAATTTCAAATTTAGAAAATCTGAAATCGGATTCATATTCAGCGCCATTTTAAACATTGTGACAAATGAGAATCGTTAAATAAATTTAAGTTTTCGGATTTTCGTTCGTCATTTTGAATCCACCATTTTGGATTTTGAAAATCTGGTACCAAATTCGTATTCTGCCTCCTTCATAATCCCCCGAGTAATGAGAGTTATTTAAGTAAATTTATATTCCAGATATTTCTTCCGCCATTTTGGATTTTAAAAATCTGATGATGGATTCGTAATCAGCGAACCCAAAAACACCGTAAGTATACTTGTCCACTAAAATGAATTTCGGGGGATGGGGCCCTTTTTCGTACGTTGCAGAACGCGTAGCGCAAAATCTTTGTCTGGTTTTCAACGTGTGCCGTGATGAGGCAAAATTAGAACGTTGTGAGCAAAGATGATGTCATAGATTTGAGTGTATATTGTGAATTATTTTCAAAGTATAAACATCTCATACATCGATACCCGAGAGTTCCTTCTACGTTTCCACGTTAGCATGTTGTCTGTCCGAAGGTTCGAAATTTTAAAATTTAATAAGGGAGTTAAATTATGACATTTTCCCACTAATTCATCGAGTTTACTACTTGTAAAATATTAATGATTGATCAACGAAAGCAGAATTTTTATCCGTTTAATTTGATTATCTAATTATTTACATATATGTTATTCACAATTAGTTTATAAGTATGACATTCTGTGAATTTCCTCCTTGTTTTATGTTGATATAGTTTTTTATTCAATATTTTTAGGTATTCAATTTTCCTTTAATTGTAATTCATATTTTTCAGGTTTACTTTTGGACTGGCTCTCCAGCATTACCAGCAAGTGAAGATGGTTTCCAACCGATGCCAAGTGTCACAATTCGACCAGCCGACGATGCGCATCTCCCAACTGCTAATACTTGTATTTCGCGTTTGTACGTTCCTTTGTACAGTTCTCGTCATGTTTTGCGCCATAAATTACTACTGGCCATAAAAACAAAAAATTTTGGGTTTGTTTAAAATGACATAAATATAATGGGAGAGTGATCACTTTCGCTAATGGTATTACGATCAATATGTCATTTTTAGGGGATAAAAGGTTATGCGTTCCTGTGTCTTTCTTTCCCTTTTTTACCGTAGGAAAGTTCATAAAATTTATAAAATTATAAAATGTAATGAGTATCATCTTTTCTTAAATGATATACAATGTGCGATGGTATTTCTGTTGTTGTTAATTCCGTACATTAAACAAGTGTCATATTTATCCTTTATATAGTACAGCATATAAAGAACTTTTTCGTAAAATTCATATTTCAAATTCTTTTCTTTATAGTCCCTGCCTTTTTTTGCAATAAGTTTTAATGTATTTATTTACGTTATAACAAACATATATATTGTCGCGATATGCAACGTTATCAGCGACATGGAGGTTGGAGTTTTGTATCAGTTCGGATCGGGAGTGATAAGGTTTGCTCCAAAATGCACACCCAGTTCCATAAAACTATTTATTATTTTATTCTGGTGATTTGAAAACAATGTGTGACAGAAACAGGTCGCGTCACGAAAGAAGAGAATGTCCGTGCGAAGCGATGCGGTCAGGTTCGCTTCGTGACGACAAGTGTCCGCGAGCGCCGACAAGTTTTGTAGGAGGCATTAAACACGACTTTCAGCTTAGTCATGGTGCTCGTCTCCTTTTTAACTCCGTGATGCGGCAGATATACGGCGATACTTTCTGCATCGAGGGACCGACTGGACTCATATGAGCTTGCCTCTCATAGTCCATCATAATTTCGCGGTACGCGGATGCATCGTCCGGGTTACGAGATAATTGTTTTTCGAGTGAACGAAATATACGCATGACACCATCGCGGAATTGTCCGATTTCAGGAGGAGACGTATTTAAAGGGAGACGTACCATGTACAGTCCCTCAGAAATTCGAGAAAACGTATCCTTGAAATGATTTTCACATCAGCGGTGAGAGACTTGTTTGTCGGAACGTTCTCAACCTCCCAAAACGAAGGACAATTGTTTTTTGTCGATTCAATGGTTCACGGTTAGCTGAGAGGGAACATCAGAAGGCGGTGACGAAGTCCATCCAGATAGTACCCTCCTAAAGGCCGAATTTTGTGCAATCGGTTGATTCGCGGATCCCTTTATAAATCCGTCCAGTAGAAAGTGTCCATAAAGGTCCGAGCTCTTAGGATTCGGGTCTGCTAGGCGCAGATTGCGTAAATTAGGCCAGTTCATGACCGACTGCGAAGAAGGGTCGACACGTATGAAGTGAGCTTCTTCAGTATTAAACACACATATGGAATTCCGGTTGATCCGAATCGCGAGGGGTGACGATAATGTCAACTGCGAGAGTGACAGTGCCAGCGGACAGTCCTCCAATTCCGATGACGGGAGCTGATACGTGACGCGTACGCGGGGAGAGTGCGATGGCAGCTTTTTCCGAAAGAAAAGTCCACGTGGACCCTTCATCCAAGAGTGCGCGTAATTGAAGTGATCGACCGTTGGATGCGTGTACCAGAACCAAAGCGGTGGCCAATAAAATGTTTGACGAATTGACTGGCCGGTTGGCAGCGAGGAGCGTTACGACCCGTTCGGAATCATTGCACTTCGAAGAAACGGACTTGGAAGCGGGATCAGGAATTGCTCCGGTCGTAGCGTTTTCAGAATTAACGATTTGTTCTCTGTGCAGCATCGTGTGGTGCCTTCCTTTACAAATAAAACAGCTCCGTTCGCTTGGACAATTATTTGTGTCATGTAAAAATAAGTAGTTCATGCAGAGATGTTGTCGTTTTACATCATCCGCGCGCTTCGCAACAGGTAAATTTTTAAAACGTTTACATTTTTAAATCATATGTGAACCAGAACAAATGCAACAACTACTAATTGCGTGAATCGTAGCATGAGAGACCACGGAATTCTTTGACTTACTATTCGGTTTATTGATAAATTTTGCACTGAAACTGGATCTAGTAGTGGGGAGACGATCATTACCAGCTGATTGCAATCCATAAATACGACTGCTTAAAAATTCTTTTAAATTTTCGAATGTTGGATACGTTTTGGATGCGCCCAAACTGAGCGTCCATCCCTTGCGCGTTTCTGGATCGAGTTTAGTGGAGACTAAGTACACGAGAATGGAGTTCCATTCATCAATCGGTTCACCAAGCGACTTTAGAGCGCCAACAATCCCGATAACTTTATAAACTAAATCACGAAGTTCAATAGCTGATTCTTTTTGCAATACCTGAATATCAAATAACGTTTTCAAATGTGTTTCAATAATACACCGTTTGTTAGAAAACTGAAATTGTAAGGCCTCCCAGGCTAAGTCAAAATTATCATTAGTCGAAGTAAGATAATCAATTAAAGACAATGCCTCACCGGAGGGACAAGATTTCAGATAATATAATTTGCGAATTTTATTAATCGAATTATCGTTCACAATAATTGAATTAAAATAATCGAAAAAGGAGTCCCATTTGTCAAAGTTACCTGTGAACTTCGGCAGATCGATGCGAGGTAGACCAACTGATGAACGTCGAAACGTGGATCCATGAAAATGCGGTACAGGGTCTTCGAAAAGTTGTGATTTCGACGGCAGTGCAAACATCGTCAGGGTTTCCTCTATCGTCCCAATGGCTTCCAGGAATAACATTTCGGTTGTTTCATATTTTCGTTCTTGAAAATAGGGAAGGCGCCTTTCAAGTGTCGTTGCATGTTGACATATTTGGATATGTGTGCTGCGATAGTCTTACCACACTTTTTTGAAGTATTGTTCATGCACTTTCAATTTGGCAGCTGTCCGTGTGCTCTCAGCCGGTAAATTGGAGAAAACTAGTTGTATACTTAAATAGAATTCGCCCAATACTTTCAGCCTCATATCTCTTGAAATAAGATGTACTTCCTGGATTATTCGTCCTCGTAGTTCTTGCAAGTTGGCGGGTTTCGTCGTGTATACCCTGTCTTTGAGTTATCCCCACAAGAAAATACTCGCTTTGTGGTTCCTCATTTCGCCGCTAGTCACAGACGTGACTTTCGCTATCCTGCGTTTTTCGTCCGTTAGAGGAATGGATTTTCATTTGGAATATTAAAGAAGCTTTTCGCCACATATTCGTTATACCAAATATTACATTCAGACAAGTGAGTTCCGACTCGTATACATAGTTTAAATCGATTCTCTACTGATATTTTTATTCGTATTATTATTGGTACAAAAATATTTCATCTATTAGAAAAAGAAAAGATGAATTTATGTGAACGTGAGCGAATAGAAATATTAATTGCACGAGGGTGCGGAAATCTGACTCGATCTTACGAGGAAGCAGCTATATTTTTGAATAATTCGCATCCAGACCGCCCGCCGATACCTAAGTCGACAGTGCAGAAAACAGTACAACGATATCATTATACCGGTACTGTAAAAGACCATCTATGAAGTGCGCGATCGAAATCAGCAACAAACAATGATGGAAGTTTGGAAGTTAAGCAAACATTTGTCGAAAATCCACATGTTAGTGTAAGGAAAGCGGCACAGGCAATCGGTATTTCTAGAATGAGTGTTTATCGTCTACTATCAAATGAGAAATGGCATCTTTTTAAAATAAAATTTACTCACAAACTCAGAGAAGTAGATTATGGTAAAAGAGTTGAATTTTGCGGTACATTTATGCAGCGCCTTGATAATGATAATACTCTGTTGAATCGTATTATCTTTTCCGATGAAGCCACGTTTCATTTAGAGGGTGCAGTAAACCGTCGTAATTTCCGAAAGGGGAGTGTTGAAAATCCTCACTGGATGTCGGATATTCGCACACAATGACCTCAGAAGTTGAATGTATGGGCAGGTTTTTGTGAAAAAGGAATTGTCGGACCGTTTTTTATTGACGGGAATTTACATAGAAACATTTATCTTGAATTACTTCAACATGAAGTTATACCTGCAATACCAAACATGTACAATGATGATATACAAAATGCTTGGTTTCAACAAGATGGTGCGACACCACATTATGTGACACCGGTTCGACAATTCCTAGATGAAACAGTTCCACAGCGATGGATGGGAAGGCATGGTTACATCGAATAGCCACCCAGATCACCAGACCTAACTCCATTGCATTATTTCTTGTGGGGATACCTCAAAGAAGGATATACACGACGAAACCCGCCAACTTGCAAGAACTACGAGGACGAATAATCCAGGAAGTACATCTTATTTCAAGAGATATGAGGCTAGATACTTCAGCGATTTTTAACATTTTTTTTTCTTTCAAAAGTTACAAGACCGTTTCCAAACTTTTGGGACACCCTATATATATATTTATATTTATTACATTAAACTTACACTTATAAATCGAAGGATTAAAGCAATTCGATTTGAGAGAAATAACACTTAAAATTATCACGTAATGCTGCATGATTTGGCAGCATGAAGTATCTGTTTGTTGGTGCTTCTCAAGATAGGGTAATATAACATCATAATTTTTTCGATCTTCACTTTCCGATCTTCAGAAATAGTCGTCGCAGGTCAAAGGATCTTATGGATAAATTATAGGGCTTAAAAAACGTAACAAATGAGCCCTCACTCATTGAAATAACTTAACAGTGTGCCGAGTTAATTTTCAGTGGCCCGTCACTCCAATTCTGAGCCTCAAATCCCATCTAGGTATAGGACTTTTTTGTTGAAATATCCTGAGGAATCACTTACTGAAATATCGCTACCCACTTCCTGGAGACCCTGTATATATGGGGTATGATAAGGCGCCAGACGCAAGCCACCAACTCTGCATTTAATACATTTCTAATCAGTGGGTATTCGAAACAACCACTGCCATGAAAGACAGTTGGAAAGGCCGCGTATACAAAAACCGGTGGGTTTGACAGACTGGTGTACTTTTAACTTCCTTTTCCGATAAGCGTTTCGTACGCTTAAATGGCTATTCAGTGTATGCGCCTACAAGCGGCGCGGCGTATGCGGATCATTTACACTCAAGGAATTCCTTATTGGATGTATACGTCTACACTCAAAACGTTTGAATTCTTTCTAATAGTATCAAGCCTAAGACTGACACATTAGGCGGCACGACCATCTTGCCGCTTGACACTTTTTCGAAATTGAATAATTTAGGTAAGGTTTTAATGTTTTTTTTGCCTCCTGATAGATAATATAATAACGGTGTGCCTTTTTGGAAAATCATAACATCTTTTCCACGGATTTCACCGGGCACGTGTCAACGGCGATCGTGGAGCTAACGTCAACTGCGCAAGTCCACTCCGGTGACGTGGTATAATATGTCAGCCGCCTATTTCAAGCAACAACCGTCATCGACACTGAATTGACGACGAGCAACATATTACAAGTTTCGAAAACCGATGCCGAAAACTCGAAGTAACAGCAAATCGGACCATAACGTAGCCGTTCGCGTAATTTGTGCAAAGTGGTACAAGTCTGTAATCAATTTCGTCAAATGTCCCGTTTGCGAAACGTGTTTTCACGAGTCTTGCGGACGGCTCTACATACGCGGCAAATCAAAATCTGTGTGTTGCGTGCGCTCTTTGTCGCACTTACTTTTTCCGCCGCCTACCGTCGCAACTACTATTGTCGCGCGTGACGTATCTCTCCTCGCGCTCCCTACTCCGCCCTCTCTTCATCATCGAGTGCAGCCGCTATTAGCTCCGTCGCGACTATTTTCAACTAGTTCCCACCCTCCCCAAGTATTATCCGTTTCGCCTACCTTGCCCCAACCCTGTCATCTATGGATACGGCTCAACAATTTGCGCAAATCCTCGAGGCGATTAACGGTGTGTGACAGGAACTTACGACCGTTAGAGCCGATACTAATGCCATTCGAACGATCTTTCTAATTTAGCATCTGCCGTACAGCAGAACACGGCTGTATGCAATGTTCTCAAATCGGATGTTGTTGAATATATGAAGAAGAGCAATTCCCTTGCACGACCAACTACATACCTCATAGCAAACGGTATTCCAAATCGGTGCTCTCTGTCATGTAATGACATTATGCTCCACGTGCTTACCCACCTAAAATTTCCTGGTTTCTTGAGCGACATCTTTAAAATTGAAAAAACCGAACATAATCGACCATCGACCTCCTATTCTGCTGCTGCCAGTACGACAACTCCTACACAGTATTTCTCCGTGAAAAACAAAGCGTAAGTTGGGGGAAAATGACCGTCCAGGAATTATTCCCGGAATTATCCAAAGATGCTAACGCTGACAAAACTGTGTATGTCATCGAGTTTCAGCCGTTATGAAAAATCTCACCATACCACAAATTATTGTTGGGTCGGATGTAATACCTTGTTCACATGAAGTAAAAGATCTTGGTGTTACAATAACATCCGACCTAACATGGAATCGCCATGTTAGTACCATATCATCTAAAGTACATAATGTTCTTTACAGGCTTAAATTTCGTGGTGCTTTTCTTGTGCCTGCGCCGGGATGAAAGACTGCGCCGTATCGTCAGAAAGCAAACTGACTACCCATAACATCTAGGCGGCAGTACTTTTTTGGTAGCCTCTCAACAAATCATCCATACCTCCCAACCTTCCTACCTTGCTGACAGATGCATTCCTCTAGACCATTCCATTCGTCGATCTTCTCGCTTACAATCTTCTCAATATAAACTTCCGATTCCTCGTACAAACATCTTTACTCACTCTTTCCGGATCACAGCAACATTTCGTACTAACCTAATAACATATCTTATCAGGGCTGATCAACCGCAAGTTTGTTATGTTTTTTATTCTAATGTTTTTGTTATGGCCGGTGGGGAGGCGTTTTGCAATGAAAAGTTAGCAAATACCTTCACCTCAACACAACCACGAAAAGACGGAATCGACTGGAAGAGTCGATTCTGAGTTCGAAATTTTGTGGGGGCTGCTGCTAATACAAAAGAACAAGAATAAAGGTTGGATTTAAATAAAATTCAAACTCAAAGTAAACAATTTCATTTATTTAGAAAGATAAAAATAAGGAAGGGTTGGAAGGAATTAGGGATGCGATAATTTCGAGGATTCTCCGGTGTCCAACTTCTTTGTGTATTTTTCCTAGAATCAGAAAAAAAATATTATATTATAAATTATGAGTATTATAAATTTGTAGTTTAGATAAGAATAACTATTTGTTTAAACAAAAACAATTTAAAGAATTACAAAACTTATTAAAATAAAAAGTAATATATCGATAAATGAAAATTAAAAGTTGAAATTTTACATGTACTTTTAAATAAATTACATATTTGATTTTTAATTCGCGTTTTCAAGAAACTAAATATTCCCGAGTATTTAATGCATTAGCTATTGTTAATAGTTAATAATTTGAGGAAAATACATATTGGGTTTTCTGGGTGTATATTACAAGCGAAAGAATAAAATAATAAAACATAGTAATATTACTGGATTGAAACCTAACAGTCCCTATTGATGCTTGTGGCTCGATCGGCTCTTCGTTCAAAAAACGACGCCGAATCGAGTCACTAGTATCACTAATAAAAAAAATATTTCCCCCAAGGTGTTGTTCCTTTTATTTAAAATAAAGAGAAAAAAAATTAAAAGGTAATCAACACATTCGTCTCAATAAAAATAACAAAATATAAAAATAAAAATGAGGCTTTTACGGTTAATTATCGCCTCCTGTGGGGGGGGGGATTAAGGAATGGTAATTAAGGAAAGTTAATTAAGGAATATTTTTGATATATAAAGCGGATTGCTTACCATGTCCGATGACCGATGTCGCTTCCCGAGCACTTCTGACTGCTCTTATTCTGACTTCGCGATGTCGTTCCTTATGAGAATTCGTTGACCATCAGTCCAATGACGTCGGGTCGAGTCGCGATTGTCGGAACTTAGTCGGGGTCTATCCGATACCACTTCTGGAAGAACACACACTATCCAAATTTTGTCGGGGTCTATCCGACACCGCTGCTGAAGGAGAACTGACTGGACTCTTCGAGAGAGATCATCTTATTTTTTATCTCTTTATGTATTGGTGTGTAGATATTGTCCCACGTGGAAATTGTAGCAGTTGAATCGATGACGAAATACTCGCTGTTATTTTGGGAGTGGGCGTGGATGTGAAGGTTCATAGTTTAGAATGTGATAAGGTGCACGTGAGAATTGGATTCTTTCTGATGAGTCCGACGCGGATACGAATGAAAAAACAGATGTTTACTTTGTCTGATAATAAGAAGCACTTCGTGGAAATTTTAGAAACTGAGAAAGATCGGTGTCGAAATGTTCGGTGGCGTGGCCCTAAGAGTTATGGACAAACGCCTTGTTGTTCTCGTTTCGAATAATTAAATCAAACATAAGAGATTGGTGAAATTGAAAAATAAAAACGTGTTTGTGCGTCATGCCTTAAGTGCTAGCTAATAAAGAATGTTCATTGATGCTGGTTTACAATACGCGCAATCTGCATTTACGACAATTCGAAAATAACTAATCTAAGTCAGTTACGTAGGACGTAACACCCCCCCCCCCCTCTTAGTTAAAAGTTGGTCCTCCAACTTTAGTAGAAGAAGTAGATAGTTTGCGAATATTGTTCATTAATGCTTTCTATATATCTGTGGCCCTAATACATTTTATCTAAAACGCATGAAGATTCGCATTGTTACAATTGCTATGACTTGGTCCATTATTGCGACGTTACATACATCTGCATTTTGTATTCCAATATGTTGGTAGTTATGAACTTTTTTGGTACAATGTTATTGTAAGTAGTATACATTCGCATTCGAGGGTATTACATTTTGGCGTTGAGTTACATTGAGTTTTATCTTGTTCACAAATCTGTTAAATTGTTGTAGAATGATACAGTATGTGTTTACATAATAATATTACATATTTGCGGTAATAATACATTTCGAGTACAATTTGTCGCGATATGTGAACGGTATTGTTTCTTAATTTCATTAATAACAGTAGCAAATAAACAGTGTATTTGTTAATTTCGATTCATAACGTTTAGTAATTTGATAACAATTTATTTCAATGTATAAAAGTTTTAAGTTCTAGCGATGCATTGATGGTACTGATATATTCGATCACATAAAGTTATAGGGTACTTTGATCATTCTTTTCGCATCTGTTGATAATTTGTGAGAAAAATATATATATATTTTCGTATATTTCCGTCTAAAAATTTTTGTGAATGATAGATTTTGGTTAGTATAATTGTTAGTTTTAGGAAAGTTATTACTGTTTACTACAGTTGTTGTTTTTATTAAAAGAATATCTTTATTATTTTGTTGGCAATTGCAATATCGTAATATTCAATGAGGTTCAAATGAAACGAATACCAAAATATTAATCTTTTGCTAAGTCAGTGATACCTCGCTCTCCACCAAATCGTGGCAAGCCTAACTTAACGGCGAGTATTTCTATCACTTTCAATTTGAAATTACATTGATCTTAATTAGCATATATTATTTCGCACTCCACGAATTTGTGGCAAGCCTAACTTAACGGCGAGATAAAATTAATTCTAACAGTTTTCACTGATCCCATTTTGTTTCGTAACTCTCGCACTCCACCAATTTGTGGCAAGCCTAACTTAAACGCGAGGTTAGTTCTTTTTCTGAGATTCAATTTATTTTCTTTTATTTGATTCATTGTAATCATTTAAAATTAACATTTTCGTATTTTTCACATTTGTCCTCATTTTGCGTCGATTACTTTGATCATGCAGTAATGCAATTCGCAATTCTTTTTGTTATTTTTATTTTCACTGGAGAAGTTCGTGCATTATGATATTTTACTTTATTGTCTATCCGTACTGTTTCATTTTAATTCTATTGCTAATCGTGAAGGTTAGTATTCATTAGCTTTGTTAATTGTTTGTAATGTATACATGCTGGTTGAATAATATTGTTTCATTTGATATTACTTTTAGCTTGTTGGATTTATGAGAAAACTTAATAGTGTCTAGGAAACAGAAAAGAATTGAAAAATTATTAATAAAAAAAAAGTTGTTTTAAGCGTTATTCCAGCCTCTTGAAAATGGTTGTTAGGAATGAAAAGAAAATTATTAAAGAGATATAAAGTTCGAGAAGAGAAAATAATTTTTTATTTTTATCTTGCTCCGTGTGTGAATGTTGGTCCTGAAAAAAGAAATATTCATATACATATATGCATGTTTCCACATTTCTCTGATTAGATAACGGGATTACACATGTATATTTGTATATGCAAAGGTGCATTATTATTTATATTACATGTTTTAACGTAAGTGATAGTGCTTCATATAAACTAGACTTAAGATAATCATGATGTGGTTTGTTAAATTTTGTCAAAAGATTTGAAACATATTTCATCTATCTAAAAATTTAATTTTAAGGTTTGTATTCATATTCATATCTAAAACGCATCGGAAAATCTGAATAATATTTTTTTTAATAAGATTTTTAAATTTATTTTTCATTATATGAATGATTTAAATTATAGTTTCAATTTCATTTATAATATTTTTTATTATTTCCGACCCTTTTTCATTTTGACGATTCTAATTGTAATAATTATTTACTTTGTTTGTGAGTTCGATTTCGTTGGTTTCTGATAACATGTTCAACTATTTTCAGTAATAATAATTTCAATTTCGTTTTTTTTTAGTTTCATGTGCATTTAATAATAATATCTGAATATGTTTTTACTTATGTATTATATCATGTAATGTTTACTTATAATCATTTTATGTTTAATGTAATTTCTGAATATTATTTTTAGGAAAAATATAGAAAAATTAAAACAAATTAAAAAGCTAAGAGATATTTCTGAATAAATTTGCCTCTGTCATATGGAAATCGTTGAAATCCTTTTCTTCCTAATTGATAACTTATGTTTGAAATATTCTGAATTGACTTGTGGAATGTAGAATTTGTATTCTTGGCATTGTCCTTGACATGACATTTACCGGATTTATTTAAAACAAATTTAATATTCATTATTTTATAGTAATTCTCGGAAAACCCAGAGTATTCGTTACATGACTCATTGTTTCTTTCGACATTTGATGTGAGATATGTATTTATACTTTGAGTGTTTTCATTTTCAGCAGGTTCGAAATCTTTGCCATTGCAATTTGTGATTTGAAAAATCGTATTAGATCGAGAGGACTTATCTTTCAAGTCTTGATCCCTTTTTGTTTTATTTAATATTGGTGATCGAGAGGACTTATCTTTCAAGTCTTGATCCCTTTTTGTTTTCATCAATATTGGTGATCGAGAGGACTTATCTATCAAGTCTTGATCCCTTTTTATTTTATTTAACTTGGTGATCGAGAGGACTTATCTTTCAAGTCTTGATCCCTTTTTGTTTTCTTCAATATTGGTGATCGAGAGGACTTATCTATCAAGTCTTGATCCCTTTTTATTTTATTTAGTCTTGGTGATCGAGAGGACTTATCTATCAAGTCTTGATCCCTTTTTGTTTTATTTAATCTTGGTGATCGAGAGGACTTATCTATCAAGTCTTGATCAGAATTATATTCATTATTCTCATCATTTTGATTATTTTGATTATTTTGATTAATTTGAATATATTTATTATGTACGTTGTTTTTATTATTTTCATTATTTTCATTAATTTCATTATTTTCATTTTCATTGTTTTTATTATTTTCATTATTTTCATTGTTTTCACTATTTTCATGGCATTCATTGTATTCGTTATATGCTTCATGTTCATTGTCCTTGATGGTTTCATATTCGTTTTGATAAATACTCGTTTTGAGATCTTGACTCTTATTTTCGTAAACTTGTCTCTTGCTACGATATAGGTAAAAATGTTGATAATCGTAGGGAGATTCTTTTTCACAGAATATTCTTTGTTGTTCTTGATTTTCATGGTTATCTTCATAGTTCCAAGGTACAGCATTGTAATTTTGGGATTTCCATTTTTGGGAAGTTTTAATTTTCTTCATTGCTGCTTGAAGGTTTTCATAGTTTTCAGTTTTATAATCTTTGTTGGTTTTCTTTTTAATTTCATGACTGATGTCGGTGTAGTGCTTGGCTAAATAAGTGTTGTCGATTATATTCGCACATTCAGAATCATGAATGATTTCATTCCCAATTTCACAATAGTTGGTTTTATTTTCTATTTCATCATCGTTCGCAGTGTAGTGTCTATCTTCGTAATTGATATTAATTTTGTGCGTCGTTTTATTATCATTGTCGATGTAGCTCTCAGTATTATAATTGTCGTTGGGCATGTTCATGGTTTCATGGTCGTCATCGGTTATACTCTCTATTTCATGATCATTACGGTCTTCATTACCTGATTCACAGTCATGTTCTTTTTCTAGCTTGTTTTGGCTGTTAAATTCTTGTAATATTTCTGAGGCTATCTCATCTCTAAATTTCTTGCATTGTTGCCAGTTATGTCCTATATTTGTGCAATGTGTACAATAGATTCTTTTTCGGTTTGATTTATATTGGGTGTAATTTTGTTGAACAGTTTGTGAATTTTTGTCCGTTTTGGTTTTGTAATCATTACCAGTATCGTTCTCAATTATGGTATATTCATTATCAGTATCATTCTCGAATTCATCATCGTCGTCAGTATTGTTTTCGGTTACGAATTCATTGCCTGTATCGTTTTTGCTTTCATAATTTTTGTCAGTTTTATTTTTACGATTTTTTTTGGTTTCGTTTTTAGTATTATAATACTGGTTCGTTTTATTTTCCTCTTCATAATTCTGTACATATTGTAAGAGAATATCTCCCAGGAACGGTATCGGCCACTTACTGGCCCGTCGGAAACGGACTTTCTGGTTCGACCTTAGCGGAGGTGCAGAAGGTCATTGGAATACGGAGGCAGTAGGGTCATTGGCACGTAGAATCACGTCGCAGATGTCCCCTACTGTTGCCTGTCCGCAGCGCCTCCACCTCGGCACGTAAAACCACGTCGCCGATAGGAGCCGTGGAACTCTGCAAAGGCGGAAGAGCGGGTAGGGAACGTCGACTTGCCACGAAAAATCCCGTCGGCAGGCTGACGACTCCCCTATCGGAGCACCTTCACCTCCACACGAATAATCTCGTCGTGGAGGGGTAGGATGTTCCGTAGAACGGACGGGGAAACGGAGCGGAGCGGGTACGGAAGGTTCCCGACGCCCTTTGCCACGGAAAATCCCGTCGGAAAAAGGTCCGGGATCGTCTAGTGCCAGCTTCCTTGGCTACACGGAGAATCCCGTAGTAGGTAGTCGGCTAGCACCGACGACTCGACGACGTTTTCGACTTCGTGCGCTGCCTTTGCACTACTGGCGGGAGCACTCTCGTAGCGTGAACGCGCGGAAGCCTAGCGTGCGGCGCACTAGCGCTGGCTTCCCCGCGTGGGCGGCGCGCGGCTTACGCCGCGACGAGGATGGACTGCAACGTCTCTCTCGTTGCAATATTTAGGATTTTTATGTTCAGTTTGTTTTGGAATTTCCGTCTGTGTTTTTCCCGTTTTCCCGTCTTGATAGCTTTGTACTGTTAAATTCGTGTACTACTTCGGAGATTATTTCTTCCTTAAATTTGTTACATTCTCGCCAGATATGTCCTATACGTTTACAATGCGTACATTTGATTCTTATTTGTCTTGATCTATTTTGTATATAACTTTGTTGATGAAATTCTGCATATTGAAATTGAATTCGATTATTTTGACGATTGTTAGGTTGGTCGTATTTGAAACTATCCTGATAATTTCGCGATTTTAAGTTAAACTGTTGAATTGTTTTTTTGTTTTGCGGTTGGTTTTCTTCGTAGTTCCATGATACTGCTTGCAAATTTTCGAAATTCGAAGTTTGGAAATTATGCGTATGGCGTTGATCTTGTTGATAGTTCCAAGGTAATTTTTTGTAATTGTGTGTTTTTTTATTTCGAACTTGAAAATATTGTTAATTTTGTGGTTGACATTCATTATAGTTCCAAGGTACTGCGTGAAAATTTTGCGTTTGCATGGTTTGAAATTTGTGCATTTTCTTATTTTGGCGTGTCGGAGCTTAGTAATTTTGTTTCAAATTCTTTCAATTCAGGATATAGAAATACATTTCGTTGATTACTTTTATAACTTGGTATTTATTAAGTATAGTTGTAGGCAACTTACGCATTTGAATAACTATTTATTTGTTTTGTTACGGATTTTTCTACGCACGTTGATGTTATTTATTAATGATTTTCTTTACTTTTCTTATGAATATTTAATTCGGTTTTACTGCTAATATACGGTGTATGTAACTATGTTTTATTTCTGACAAAGTCACACAAATTTTTGTAATAATTCGTATAGATCCTCCGTAATGACGTTTTTGTTGTTTATTGTTGATACATTTTATTAAAAGATTATTACCATCAAAAGTTATTATTTGTACAATTACTTTAAAACAACGTGTTTTTGTTAAAATGTGTTTAAATATTGTCGAAAATTCTGAAAATTATTAATAATATAAGGAGAATTCGTTGATGATTTATTAAAATTATATTCGATTTATTTACTTATTGCGTTTTTTGTTTGCAGTACATTTTCTGAAAAGAATTTTTAACCAAAAATTGTTTAGGAAGAAATTATGTTTACGAAAAAGACTACTTATAAATACAAAATGGTTTATAGTTTAAAAAATCTATTTTAGTAGTATTCAAATAAAAGATAGTATGTAATAATATGCACAAAAAAAAATAGTGTTTAATAATTGTTTTGAGCTAATAATAACTTTTTAAAACCTATTTATAAATTCAAAATTGCTGGAAATTAGTAAGATTCGCAAAAAATAACCTTGAACGTGATTAACGATACAATTTAAAAAAATTTAATTAATTTTTTTTAGACCTTCAAAGTTTTTTGGTAATAAAAACTCGTTTAACAAATGTTGTAAGTTTATAAAAGATGTTTGAACATAAAAATTTGTCAGGAGCGAAAATAAAGAATATGTTAAAAATCGTCTGTAATTTAAATATAAGCTGTAAGTGAAAATGAACGGATTATATAATCTAAACAAAATATTGTTTATAGCTTAACATAAAATAAGGTTAATTCTAAGGTTAATATGTATTTAATTTTACAAATGTTACTTTACATTCAAAAAAATTGCTTAGAGTCCCAAGGAAATTGCCTAAAAAATGTTCCAAATTGGAAAAATTTAAATAATTAATAAATTTGTCTCCCCTTTTTTTGTTTCAATAAAATTGATAAAAAAGATATCGAAAGTGTAATACAATTGTAATACTAATTCAAAAAGAAGTATTTTTTTCGGAAAAATGTTATTGTTGGTTTTTTGTCAAAAGATATCTGATATAATTCTGTTTTCTTTTTGATTAATAAATAAAATAACCAGTAATGTTTTAAATCTGTATAAAAATTATTAATAATGTATTGAACTTTTTCTTAATATCAAAACAAAAATGTTGTTAAAAATGTTGCTAAAATGTCAAAAATATTAAACTTCGTGTAAGTATTGAATATTTTTTTAATATATTCGTCAAAGAGTTTGGAAAGGTTTTAACGGAATGTTAAAAATTTGTATACTATATTAGAAATTGATTAAATTTTTCTATTTATATTGATTATATTATGATTTTTTTCCTAAATTGAAAAATAAATGTTTTTAAGTGCCTGAAAATAAAGGATGAATAATACACAACAGGTAGTTATTGCTAAGCCACTGTGAAGTCGAACACCGAAGTAAAGGAAAAATTGGAATATCTGAGGAAGTAAAAAAAATGAATAAATATTATAATATTTATATTAGAATTGAACTATTAGTATTACTGTTCATATGGTTGCTACTATTTTGATTTACTATAAGTTTCTGAAAACTTACTATTTTCCATTACTTTTATTTAAAAAGATAAAAAATATTGTTGTTTTTTAAACTTGCTAGTCCATTATTCTTTCTTTATAATAGTGCGTCATCAGTTGGTATGGCCGAGGAGGGAGTGTTTTTACAAAAATTATTAATATATTTTTGTTGAAATTGTCTAGTCCTTCTTTTGCATTGACAGTTTTCCCACAAGCACCGCTGTCACCACTTGGTATGGCAGCGAAGGAAGTGTTTTTGCAAAAATTATTATTATTTTTTTTATATATTTTTTTTGTTGAAATAGTCTAGACCTTTATTTGTTCCTCTGCATTAACAGTTTTCCCACGAGCACCGCTGTCACCACTTGGTATGGCAGCGAAGGAAGTGTTTTTGCAAAAATTATTATTATTTTTTTAATATATTTTTTTGTTGAAATAGTCTAGACCTTTATTTGTTCCTTTGCATTAACAGTTTTCCCACGAGCACCGCTGTCACCACTTTGTTATGGCCGGTGGGGAGGCGTTTTGCAAGGAAAGTTTGCAAATACCTTCACCTCAACACAACCACGAAAAGACGGAATCGACCGGAAGAGTCGATTCTGAGTTCGAAATTTTGTGGGGGCTGCTGCTAATACAAAAGAACAAGAATAAAGGTTGGATTTAAATAAAATTCAAACTCAAAGTAAACAATTTCATTTATTTAGAAAGATAAAAATAAGGAAGGGTTGGAAGGAATTAGGGATGCGATAATTTCGAGGATTCTCCGGTGTCCAACTTCTTTGTGTATTTTTCCTAGAATCAGAAAAAAAATATTATATTATAAATTATGAGTATTATAAATTTGTAGTTTAGATAAGAATAACTATTTGTTTAAACAAAAACAATTTAAAGAATTACAAAACTTATTAAAATAAAAAGTAATATATCGATAAATGAAAATTAAAAGTTGAAATTTTACATGTACTTTTAAATAAATTACATATTTGATTTTTAATTCGCGTTTTCAAGAAACTAAATATTCCCGAGTATTTAATGCATTAGCTATTGTTAATAGTTAATAATTTGAGGAAAATACATATTGGGTTTTCTGGGTGTATATTACAAGCGAAAGAATAAAATAATAAAACATAGTAATATTACTGGATTGAAACCTAACAGTCCCTATTGATGCTTGTGGCTCGATCGGCTCTTCGTTCAAAGAACGACGCCGAATCGAGTCACTAGTATCACTAATAAAAAAAATATTTCCCCCAAGGTGTTGTTCCTTTTATTTAAAATAAAGAGAAAAAAAATTAAAAGGTAATCAACACATTCGTCTCAATAAAAATAACAAAATATAAAAATAAAAATGAGGCTTTTACGGTTAATTATCGCCTCCTGTGGGGGGGGGGGATTAAGGAATGTTAATTAAGGAAAGTTAATTAAGGAATATTTTTGATATATAAAGCGGATTGCTTACCATGTCCGATGACCGATGTCGCTTCCCGAGCACTTCTGACTGCTCTTATGCTGACTTCGCGATGTCGTTCCTTATGAGAATTCGTTGACCATCAGTCCAATGACGTCGGGTCGAGTCGCGATTGTCGGAACTTAGTCGGGGTCTATCCGATACCACTTCTGGAAGAACACACACTATCCAAATTTTGTCGGGGTCTATCCGACACCGCTGCTGAAGGAGAACTGACTGGACTCTTCGAGAGAGATCATCTTATTTTTTATCTCTTTATGTATTGGTGTGTAGATATTGTCCCACGTGGAAATTGTAGCAGTTGAATCGATGACGAAATACTCGCTGTTATTTTGGGAGTGGGCGTGGATGTGAAGGTTCATAGTTTAGAATGCGATAAGGTGCACGTGAGAATTGGATTCTTTCTGATGAGTCCGACGCGGATACGAATGAAAAAACAGATGTTTACTTTGTCTGATAATAAGAAGCACTTCGTGGAAATTTTAGAAACTGAGAAAGATCGGTGTCGAAATGTTCGGTGGCGTGGCCCTAAGAGTTATGGACAAACGCCTTGTTGTTCTCGTTTCGAATAATTAAATCAAACATAAGAGATTGGTGAAATTGAAAAATAAAAACGTGTTTGTGCGTCATGCCTTAAGTGCTAGCTAATAAAGAATGTTCATTGATGCTGGTTTACAATACGCGCAATCTGCATTTACGACAATTCGAAAATAACTAATCTAAGTCAGTTACGTAGGACGTAACACCCCCCCCCCTCTTAGTTAAAAGTTGGTCCTCCAACTTTAGTAGAAGAAGTAGATAGTTTGCGAATATTGTTCATTAATGCTTTCTATATATCTGTGGCCCTAATACATTTTATCTAAAACGCATGAAGATTCGCATTGTTACAATTGCTATGACTTGGTCCATTATTGCGACGTTACATACATCTGCATTTTGTATTCCAATATGTTGGTAGTTATGAACTTTTTTGGTACAATGTTATTGTAAGTAGTATACATTCGCATTCGAGGGTATTACATTTTGGCGTTGAGTTACATTGAGTTTTATCTTGTTCACAAATCTGTTAAATTGTTGTAGAATGATACAGTATGTGTTTACATAATAATATTACATATTTGCGGTAATAATACATTTCGAGTACAATTTGTCGCGATATGTGAACGGTATTGTTTCTTAATTTCATTAATAACAGTAGCAAATAAACAGTGTATTTGTTAATTTCGATTCATAACGTTTAGTAATTTGATAACAATTTATTTCAATGTATAAAAGTTTTAAGTTCTAGCGATGCATTGATGGTACTGATATATTCGATCACATAAAGTTATAGGGTACTTTGATCATTCTTTTCGCATCTGTTGATAATTTGTGAGAAAAATATATATATATTTTCGTATATTTCCGTCTAAAAATTTTTGTGAATGATAGATTTTGGTTAGTATAATTGTTAGTTTTAGGAAAGTTAGTGCAATTACGACAATTCGAAAATAACTAATCTAAGTCAGTTACGTAGGACGTAACATTTTAAACTATGCGAGCGTCTTCTAATCGATTTAAACTACTCTACGCGTAGCTCAAGTGCAATTTCGATATTTTTCTGTAGAATATAGTATATATAAAGATGTATAATGGGTTTACCGCCTTATAGCAAAAATTGTATCAAGTTATATTATGTATCGGTAGATCCTAACCGAAACATTGAAACGGCAGGATATTGAGTTGATGTGTCCACGGCTCGTAGTGGCCAGGACACTAATAAATAAGTTTTCAATCAATCAATCTCTCTCTCTCTCTCTCTCTCTCTCTCTCTCTCTCTCTCTCTCTCTCTCTCTCTCTCTCTCTCTCTCTCTCTCTCTCTCTGCGTGACCGGTGAGTAAATCACAGCTATTAAAGTTCGCTTCGTCAAAATTTTCAATTACTCACCCAACTTTTTACTTTTCCGTGTGAGAACCTATTCCAGCACGTGCACTTTTCGTGGGTCCACACGATGCTGTAGTTTTCTGTGCGCAAACTTTATCTTGCAACCCACGGTGCACATTTTTGGAAATCCGAACGTGAAAATTCACCAATTTTCATCTCCTGCCTGACAACCGAAATTTTCAATATCGGCTCTAATTGCGCAGGCGCGCTGATTAACTAGCTACGCCGGTCGTCTTGTCTCCGATCCACCGGCTGCTCGTCGTAACTGTGGTGTCAACAAGCAGCGACCCACTCGAGACTTCCACAAGCTATGGAGATCCAATGCCTAAGCGTAAGCGCAAAACCGATCTTACTGAAACGACTATAAGTGCGGCTTATCCGATCTGCGGGAAATGTCATAAAGTAACTGTCAATCTTAAGATTGAATGTGACATCTGTCTGTCGATCTCACACGCGCACCGCGCTACGGCCACATGTAGTCAATCTCCCTCCCTAGCGAGTACCTTCCTCTCACCCGAACTCTCCCTGCCTACGTCTAGCCCCACCCCGCAACACGTACCATCCGTCTTACCTACCTCCCATATCGACTCACAGCACGCAATGGAGAGTAACGGCCCAACGATGCAAGATCTTCTTCATGCAATTAATGCGGTAAGAATTGATCTGACCCGAGAAATGTCGGATGTCAGAAGTGAATCTGAAGCCACTAGACGTGACATTCCCACAATTGTGCAACAAAATACTGCCGCTTGTAGAGCTGTATCAAAAGACGTAGCATATATGAAACATGCCATAGCACTGGCGCGACCGACAGCTGAACTTGTCATTAATGGCACCCCATCTCAATGTAGTTTATCTTACCTCGACATATATACACGCGTACTAACCCATTTAAAGCTTGCCGGATTGCACGATGATTTTATTATTATCAATAACATCGACTTTAAGCCGAAAGAGCCTAGTCAAACCATATTGCGGCAGTATTTTCCGCTTAAAGTGCAGTGCAAATCTGTCGAAATTTGAAACGCGATAATAGACGCCAAGCGCAAGATAGGGAAAATTACCGTCTCTGAACTTTTTCCGGAACTTCAGGAAGGAGGTTCAGCTGCCAAAATGATCTACATTAACGAATTCCTTCCTTCATCTACGTTATAAGCGCGTTTGGGCACGAAATGGCAACATATTCGTTCATAAAGATGGTGGTATTGACGAACTGCTTATCACCACTGAGCAAGATATAAATAACATTAAGTGACTAGCCCAGTCAAACTTATCGGTACCTTTAAATGTTTCGTCCTCGTCTGTTTCTGTGTACTCGATTAAAATTTCTTGTGTTAATGTTAATTCACTTCGGACCCATCTGCAAGATATAGAATGTGACCTTTCCGACGAGTCGACACACATTTTGGCAATTACCGAAACCTGCCTCACTCCAAATATCGACTCGTCCTGCGTATCAATAAAAAATTATAATTTCATACGTAATGATCAGGCTCTTCGTGCAGATGGGCAATCGCGTTATATTCAAGGTTGAGGCATAGCATGTTAACTTCACATATCGCTTGTGTACTCGGTACTTGAGTGCTCAAATAATATCTCTATTAATGATCCGGAGTATCTTTTTCTAGATGTTAAGGCACCCTCGCATAACATCCTAATTATTGTTATTTACCGTCGTCCAGAGGGCCACTGACTTTACGAGTTTTTAATTAAATTTAACTCTTAAAGCTCAGTATATACAAATATTATAATTACTGGCGATTTAAACTGCAATTTTTTAAATAACTCATTTGAGTCAAAGTATTTACAAAATTTGATTGCCGATTACTCACTCTTCTCCGTACCTTTCGGTCCTACTCATTATTCGGAATTATCGTGCTCGCAGCTAGACAACACGGTTGTTGATTCTAGTGATAAGATTATAGCATTTTCGAAATCTTCATCACCTTTTGCTGCAGGACACAGTCTTATCTCCATCCAATATCAATTTAATAACCTTAACCGCATCCCGCAAAATGTTACCTACCGTAATTTCACGAATTGTGATTATCTTTCTCTTACAACAAACCTTACGGGCGCAACTTCGTCTTAAATTTCCGAATCTAACATCACTTGAATCTGGCAACCGTACGCTCGCTCCGACCCGGGCGATCCAGCTAATATCCTTAATGTATTGTATGAATGTGTTACTGAAAGTCTTGATACTCAGACGCCTCTTGTTACGAAGAGAATTGTTCATCGTTCTATTCCTTGACTTACCCCTGATTTGCGAGCGAGAATTAGAGAACGCGATAAATTGTTCACGCGAGCTAAACGATTTCGAAATTTGTTAATAGTAGACCAATATACGAAATTGCGTAGCGAACTTAAAAATGAGTTGAAATTAGGAAAAAATCGATATTTAGCGAATTTGTTGCTTCAGCAAACAAATCCGAAAAAACTTTGGACCTGTCTTAGAAACCTCGGATTCGCTAATGAAGCATCCCAATCGGCCTTACACCAGTTCTCACCTTCCGTATTAACTCGTCTCTTCGCCCAAATCTCATCTGCTCATCCGCTTTGTGACCCAGCAACCCTCATTAACATCTTACAAAGACCATTACCTCGCACTCACCCTTCGTTTTCATTTTCGGTCCTTAATAAATTCAATGTACTAAACAGTCTCAACCATATTTCATCTAAGTCACGTGGACTAAGTCTTGATCACCTTTGTCTGACGCATATTAAACTACTTTTCCCTGTCATCTCTCCATACCTCACGTACATCTTTAATTCCTCATTCTCCACAGGCATCTTCCCATCCGGTTGGAAATCATCTTATATTATTCCACTGAATAAAGTTTCTCATCCTCAAAGCCCATCCAACACTCGTCCCATCGCAAACCCTCCTCACCTATCCAAGGTCATTGATTCGTTAGCCACGCATCAAATCACTACCTTTTTGGAGAATAATCAGTTGTTACATCCCAAGCAATGTGGATTTCGAACGTGACTTGGGCTTTGAGGACTCCTCGCTCCGGTGGATGCACTCATTCTTGTCGGATCGATCTCAATCGATCATCGGACTGGGTGGACAGGCCCTCAGCAGGAGCATACTACATCAGGAGTACCTCAGGGTACTAGCCTTGGTCCCATCCTTTTTATTATCGTCATCAACACCTTATTTTCCAGACTTAAGTACTGTCGAGATACCACCATTAGTTAGGGATACCTCAATATTAAACTCCAGCGCTTACAGAACTACTCCTTGAGGTATGTTTATCGTTTGCGGCGAGACAATAGGCTCGCTCCCTTCAGGCGAAAGGCAAACTGGTTGTCTGTTTCATCAAGACGACTTTACTTCCTTGGCAGCCTAACTCATCAAATAATCACCACCAATCAACCATCTTATCTTTCATCTAGATTCATCCCAGTCGACAGTTCACTGCGCCGCTCATCTCGTATACAATCATCAAACTTCATTCTTCCGACCCCTCGTACAAAAATGTTTGATAGTTCCTTCTGGATTACGGCCATTCAATATTGGAATTCCTTACCACGCTCCTTACAAACCCAGGCATCTTCTCCCTCTTTTCGTTCCCATCTCTATGCATCCTTATTCGCGGCCGTACGCTCATGATAATCTTTATTACAAATACTCATTGTAGAATTTGTTTGCTACATTTGTTACCAAGCTAGCGCATAGTTAAATTAGGCTATTCTTTTATTTTATAGTTTGTAAGTATATAATTAGTCAATGCTTAGCGTACATTTATTAATGTTAATCGCCGAGAGACATATTTTATAAGTATAGTTTGTATCTGTTACATCCTGACCGATAGATTGTAACGGCAGGATGTTTTTGTTGATTTGTCCACAGCCCATCGAGGTCAGGTTAATAATAAACTATTGTCAGTCAGTCAGTCTGTCTTTTCAGAGTTACGCTATTGCCGAGATGCTACCATCATATTTGCTGATGATGTGCAATTTTATCTGTGAGCCCCGATAAACTGCATTAGCCAAATCGTTGAGCTATTAAATAAGGACATTGTTGCATTGCTTAGATGTTCTTATGAATTTTGACTTTCTCTCAATATACCTGAAACGGAGGCCATTGTTATTGGCACAACCCAAAACCTTGCCCTTATTGACAATTCGAATATACCACAAATCATCGTAGGATCTGATGTAATATTATATTCTACCTAAGTGAAAGACTTGGGTATTGTAATTGCGTCAGACCTGTCATGTAATCGCCGTATTTTGAGACCATCCTTCAAAACTTCATCAAGTTCTTTGTAGGCTTAAGTATCATGGATCATACCTCTCACCATTGATCAAACTTTCGCTCGTTAACTCATAAGTCATTCATTATGGAGGGGCAATAATAATATAATTGTACATGTTTTCGTGTTTTTAAATGACCCATATGACGGGCCGTCGGCTTTCATGATATTCTGCTAATACGGTTTGACGTTGCTCCTTAGGTAAAACCAGCTTCCAACCATCTTCGTCCGACAGAACTTCCTCAATTCGCATATCCGGACGATAAACATAAATACGATCATTTACAATTTTTCCATCATGGCCTTCATGCGGTCACTATAGCACTTTCTGCTCTTGAGCTATATATCATTCGTCATGAGTGTCCTCGGGAATATTAAGAATAGAAAGCGATGCACTTTCAGCGTCTTCGGATATGCAAGATAACGCATCTGCCACACTATGCAATGAGCCTTTTCAATGCTGAATATAATAATTATATCCTTGCAATTTTAGTGCTCCGTTGGATTATACTTTATAAAGCCATCTTAGGCTACTGTGAGCAGGAATCACTTTAAATCGGTAGCCTTCGACGTATGGCCTAAATTTTTCAATTGCCCAAATTGCGGCTAAACATTCACTTTCAGTGACGGAGTAGTTCCGTTCGGCCTTACTCAATTCGGGACTGGCGAACGTCCAATCCATTAATCTCTTGCATCAGAACAGCGCCTAAACCTGTATCACTAGCGTCTGTCTCGATCGCATATTTTTGCATAAAGTCTGGCCATCGAAGGACAGGAGCTGAATCAATAAAGCTCTTCAAACGCTCAAATACTTGCTGCAGTTTGTCCGACCTTTGAAACCGGATGTCTTTCCTCGTTAGCTTCGATAGTGGTTCTGCTAAGGTAGCGAAGCCTTTCAGAAATTTTTTGTACCAGGAAGCCACACCTAGAAATCAACGTACTTGTTTAAGATTTATTGGCTGTGGATAATTTTACGACTGGAGAAATCTTGTCTAGATCCTGACGGAAACAAGTTTCATTTACATGTATTTTGTCCCGCTGACAGAAAGAACTCTTTTACGGCTAATAATAAGTCCCCATCGCTTAAATCTTTTTCAGGGCATATTCCAGTCAATGCAGATGATCTGCAAACGACTCAGAAGTGATAATGATGTCGTTCAAATAGCAAAATGCATGCGTTTCCAATTCGGGCCAATAATGCTATCAAGTAATCGCTGGAAAGTGACTGGTGCGTCTGATAAGCCGAAAGGCATCCGAACCAACTGAAACAAATTGTACCGGACAAGTTAATCTGATGATATGCACTCTTGAAATCTAGGGTTGGTATAAACTTGCTTTGTTGCAGCTTGAGTAAGATCATCCATATAAGGAAGTTAATAAGCATCTATCTGTGATACCGGGTGGACTGTGCACGCATAATGGCATTGAGTTCCCACACAAATTCTGTGCCTAATAGGCAAAACGCTTCCAGTGTAGGCATTACTTGTACTGAGTGGGAGCCTTTTTATTACTTCCTTTATTGTATTTGACCTTTCGCGCTGGAAAATTTAATACCCTAGCAACCTACTATTTCGCGGGATCACAGTTTAAACACATTTGGCAAGGGATCTACTGGCATCCCCCTCCTTCTATGGTCTACATATCGTCTGGATCCGGAAATTAGCGGATTAGCTTCCGCAACGCCATCGTTACCTTCGCGATTTTCTTCTGATTGAAAATAATTGAAGTGAATTGTATTGCAAAAACTGACTCTGCTGTTTCGCAGTTTCTGCGAATCTGCAATTTCGCTTTTTCCGTTTAATCGTGAAGTATTTGCAAATCGGCTTCGTTCTTTTAAATATAAAATTTTCCGACTGCTTTCTTTAAGTGCTTTTCTAAAGTTTTATTTAAAGCTGCTAATATTTCTGCGAGCATTTCTTTTTGACCTTGCTCGACTTCAATGGGTGCATTGCATTCGTAGATATGATTCAGTTCGTCCGAAATTTCCACATTCAGTTGAGGACTCGCCGTCGTCATTATAGGCGTCGAGAATATTGTCGACGTTGTAGCTCATATCGGACTCTTAATTGTAATTGGCGAAAAACGCAATTCGATATTCGCTAGAACTTGAAATTGTTGCGGCGATCTTTCCGAACATTACGTAGTTAATTGCGAATTATCATTATTTTCACCAATATCCATTCATTGTTCTTCGTCGTTTTGACCCCCATCACAAACGTACGCGAAGGTTCCCTAATATGTCCAGATTTTTTCCTGTTATATTTGGCACAAAATCTATTTCGGAATAATTTCCGGCTAATCGCTAATATAGCCTTTGTATCCTAATATATGCAGTTCAGCTCGAAAATTGAAATTGGCAAATACAATAGGGCGGACATAAAAATTAAAAAGTTTAAATTTAAAAAATGTTGGCATATTCTACGTCAAAGTTGAAATAGAAATGCCTTCTTGACATTTTTCGACAAAACGCACCATTTTCGTAATAGAAATTCATGAATATTAAAATATTGCCTAAATCGGAAGAAATATAATTTAAAATGATCCAAGAAACTTTATATATTTTTAAGCGGGCAACACAGTTATGGCCTTGGATTTAACCTTGAAAGGCATTTTCAAGGATATTTGAAGATCAAGTTTGGTTTTTTTAAATAGAAAGCCCTAGTTTTTTACTCCAGATTCAAAAAGAGAAGGACATTTTTCATTGAAAACCACTGTTAAATGTGGGATTTAATTTATATATAAAGATCATAGGAAGGTCACATATCCTTCATCACGCATTGATAGTATATCATACAATGAGGGAACAAAGTATGTCATTATTGATGATTGATCTTGTCCTTATGCACCCAGAGACCCATGACAATATATTCCTACCTCCCTCTCTATTCGATAAACATACGAGGCTTTGGTACCAGGCTTGAACGATTTCCATGACAAACCATGGTCAACCCGTTCTAACTTAACCTAACCTAATTTCCGTTATTTATATACGTCCCCAAAAATTTAATTCATATTAATCGGAATTTAGCTGGATACATTTGTTTGCTCGTGTTACGTTTTTTGTTAGTTCACTGAAAACCTTCAAAGTTAACAAATGTAAAAAAATTGTCGTTATAATATATAAACAATGTAAATGGAACGGTTAGAAAATGTCTCAAGAGTCCGAATAAAATAACAGTGAAAGTAAGAAAGTAAAATATATTACTACTTTGTTTATTCTCTTGAGACATTTCTTACCTTTTACATATAAAACTTTTTTATAATTATTTAAACTCTTAATTAAAAAATTTGGTAGTAACAATAATTAAAAATGTTTCAGGTTTCAAGAATTCAGTGTTGACAATTAAAATTTGTTAATTCTTAGATGGATGTATACATTTTAGTAAACGATACTGAATTTTAATAAACCAATATTATCTATACAAAGAAAGTTGTTCGCGCAATGAGAGGAAAAACGAAGGTTCCTGGCGAACGTAGTGTTTGTGGGTCCGGATCAATCGGGAGAGGAGAGAAAATGTAATGCCACTTGTATTTTTAATGGTTTTTACTTTGAAGATGTGTTGTACACAATACTTAGCAAGGATTAATTTTATCTATATCGCCACGGGAGCCGACGCGCGCGAGAGCTCGAACGAGAGGCGAGTGTGTGCTGTGAAGCCACGGCGCGGACGCGGTAACATTAATAGATGGCGCTACGGAGCGCAGCGGCGGGCGGTAAGTGAACCGACTCGTTCGCTACTACGTTACGCGTGGGCGTAACATACCGCCCCCCGTGAGCCAGTGGGGCTCGCAACTTAACCTAAGATAACAAAGAAATCGAAGTAAAACAACAAAGCTGTCATACAGAGTTATAGGTATAAAGAATACAAATATCAAATACAAAAATATCTTAATTCTTAAAGTTACTTAATCACTCTAAATCGACCGGCAACAACGCAAGTTACGTAATCGGTCGCTTCAAAACGGTAGAAGCAGTCCGCACTGTCACTACCCGATTGAGTCCGTCGGTTCCCGGATGACACTCTAAAATGCGTCCGATTGGCCACTTCGTGGGCGGTAGATTCGCTCGCTTAACCAAGACTAGTTGACCTTCTCGGAGAGGCCTTTCCGCAATACGCCATTTCGACCGTTGCTGCAAAGAGAGCAGGTAGTCGGCCGACCACAGCTGCCAGAATCGCTGATACATTTTCTGGAAAGCCTGCCACCTAGTCAACCGGTTGATCGGTACTGAGAACAAAGGTTCGTCTGGAACGGCATGTAACGTTCCTCCCGTTAAGAAATGCGCGGGAGTTAATATCGATAAGTCGTCAATATCGTCTGTCAGCTGACTTAGTGGGCGAGAATTTAGCGTGGCCTCGATTTGGCAGAGGAGTGTGACCAACTCCTCGAAGGTAGGAGTGTGATCGCCGAGGATACGTTTAAGGTGGAACTTGACACTTTTAACGCCTGCCTCCCAGAGCCCACCAAAATGTGGGGCTGCAGGAGGAAGGAAGTGCCAGATGGTTCCGTCTTTAGACAATAAATTTGTGAACGAAGGGTCACGTATAGCTGTGTCAAATGCACGAGACAGCTCGGATTGAGCGCCGACAAAAGTGGTGCCGCAGTCACTATACATGTGACTTGGAGTACCACGACGAGAAACGAAACGTTTAAAGGCTGCAAGAAACGATGGCGCCGAATAGTCCGAGACTAGCTCCAGGTGAATAGCCTTGACGGCGAAGCAGACGAAGAGCGCTACATACGCCGAATGGGCCTTACGACCTCGTCCTCCGGCGATACGAACAAGCATAGGTCCAGCATAATCTACGCCGCAATGGACGAATGCACGCTCGGCTCGTGTAACTCGAGGCACAGGGAAGTTACCCATTTTCTGGCTGGAAAGACTGGCTTTGACTCGGGCGCACCGTACACACCGATTGATAACAGAGCGGATCATACGTTTAGCCTGAATTACCCAAACTTTCGTGAGTGAGCACCTGAACAGCGAGAGGGTAACAATCTCCGTGATCCTCACGGATTTGCTGCAACACGCGAAGAGCGAGGAAGGGAGCGCACGAGACACCGAACGTAACGGTGTTAAGTTGATAATCGAACACAGGGACATCGGCAGACGGCCGCCAAAGTATGCGCTGGAAATCGCGGTCGCGCGGGTCCAACAGAATCTGACGGAACATCTGCGCGATGTCTGCGCAGTAGACATATCGGAATGTACGCCATTGGAGGAGTACGTGGCTCAAATCTGCTTGGAGTTTGTAACCCGGAAGCAGATGATCGTTGAGCGACGGAAAATTAGATGAAAGATGCGACGCATTAAAAACGACGCGCATCTTTGTTGTACGGCTCGACTCTTTGAGCACGCCATGGTGAGGTAAGTACACGACGAGAGCATCGTCGCTCGGTGCAGAGACCTGTGTCATATGACCTTGAACCTCGTAATCGCACATAAAATCTGCGTATGCTTGCGAGTCGAATGGTCGACGTGTCAACCGTTTCTCAAGTGATTTGAACGCAGATAATGCTGACAAACGAGAACTTCCGATATTTACGGGTAGGGGGTTCCTGAAGGGGAGCCGCACTATGTAGCGCCCACTCACGTCGCGCGAGTGTGTGTCGACGAAGTGTCGTTCGCACTGGTTATCTTCGTCGGAAGCCGGCACTCGGCAGGGAATGGATTCGACTTCCCATAAGCGTTGCACGGCGTCAGACAGTTGCATTGTATTGCAGCAATGATGTGCATTGATTTCAGTCGGAATTGATCCCGAAGGTGACCGCGACCAACCCGATAGAATCCACCCGAGAACGGTGTTTTGAGCTGTGGGCCCCCCTGCAAAACCATGAACGAGACCGTCGCGAAGAAGAGAACCATACAAATCAGCTCCGATGATCGCATGGATCGGGTCAGTGTTGCTAGGATCGGGATCTGCAAGTTCGAGTTGCTGTAAATGCGGCCATTGCTGAACAACTTTCGTAGCAGGCGGCATTATGACGTCACTGTCGGTAGGACAAGCGCGTGCGTTCGTAATCGAGGATACTGAGAATGGACGGGGGAAATGTAGATTTCCGCGGCCCGATCGGCAGAACCTCCCTGAGCCCCTCCGACTCCGCTAAATACAGTGGATGCACGCACGGATCGCGCATCAAGAATTTTTACTACTTTTCAGAAATGAAAGTCCACGTCGAGCCTTGGTCCAATAATGCGCGAACAATGATCGACATGCCATTGTGTGAACTAACGCGAATACGAGCCGTAGATAAGAAAATGAACGAAGGCTGGACGGGATGATTAGCAGCAATGTGTGTGAGTACGACTCCGGTGCTGGTAGGAGTGGAAGGGGAAAGAGGCTCCGCGGCGACTGTCTCAGCGGCACGAGCGTTCGAGGGGAAGCGCGACCCCGTTGAATTTTGAGAGGTCTCCGAAATCGACCCCTGCTCTCTGTGCAACAACGTATGATGTCGTCGTTTACAAATGAAACATGTCTGGGATGTAGTACAATTAGCCAGATCATGTTTACCGAGACAATTTACGCATACCTTGTGACGCTTCACAAGATCCTGTCGCGCGTGCGCACTCAAATTTTTAAAACGCTTACACCGATAAATAGTGTGTTCGCCAGAACACGAAACGCAATTTTGAGACGCGAGAGTCGTGGCGTGCGACTGAACGTAAGATTTGTGACCTTTATTTGACTTTGAAACGGAAACGGGTTCTGTCGGTGTAACGTCTGCCGTTTGAAGTCCACACGCGCGATCATTTACGAACTTCTTAAAATCCGCGAAAGTCGGATACGTTTTCTGCGAGCCTAGGCTGAGAGCCCAAGCTTTACGTGTTTTAGAATCAAGTTTCGACGAAAACAAATGAACTAAAATCGAGTTCCACTGGTCGACAGGTTCACCGAGAGCTTCAAGTGCTCCGAGAATAGCGGAACCTTTGTGATACAAATCGCGAAGATCCGACGCGGAATTTTTCCGAACAACCGGTAACGAAAATAACGCCTGTAAATGATGATCGATAATTAGCCTCGGATTAGCAAAATGATCTTCTAATAAATCCCAAGCAATTTTAAAATTATTTGAAGTAGAGGTCAAATGATCGATCATTGAAAGAGGCTCGCCCTCAAGTTTCGTCTTGAGGTAGTGAAATTTACGAACATCGTCGATCGAGCTATCGCTTATAATAATCGATTTAAACAAATCACAAAATGATTGCCGATTATCATAATTACCGGTGAACTTAGGTATGTCGATGCGTGGAAGATGACTCGATGATCGGATTGTAGGATTACCTTGAAATGGTACAGCTGCTGGCACATAAACGAAAGCATCATGGAGCGTGGATGACGTGACAGGCACTGAGGCGGCAATGGTTTCTGATATTTCGTCGACGAAACTGAAATACGCTTCTTCTTCCGTTTCGAACTTGTTGTCTCGGAAGTATGGATGACGTTGCTCTAAGTTGTTGGACGTCAAAACGAGGCGAAGGTGAACCTGCCGACAGGTCGCCCAGGTGGTCTCAATAATCGCCAATCGTGCTTTAAGTTTTGCACTAGTGCGATCGATGTCTGTAGGTAGACTTGAATACGTCCGATGCATGGAAGCGAAGTTTAATTCTTGCGCAGCGAGCAATTCCTCGACGGTTTCTGCGGTTTGTGTTCTAGTACCCATGTTGTGTATCTCAGACGACGAACTAAAATTGTTTAAGAGGCGACCCAAGAATGGCGTCGAAAATCACGCGTCCAGTGAACAGCATGCAGCACAATCGTCTCGGGCAATCAGCTGAGAGAGTGAGAGAGAGAGCACACCAAGCTTCGACAGCGGAGATCAGCGAAGTGAGTGTTCCTTTCTGCTGCGTGAGAGGGGCGCGGCAAGTCGCATCGAAGGGGCGACGGCGGCGGCCCGTGGAAAGCGGTAGAGACGGAGGGGGAACGACCGATGATCCAATGTTGCCAACTTCTGCTGGCACCAGCGTGGAGAAACTTCGTGAGCATCCAATAAGGCGTCCAGATAGCGTCCAATATGGCGTCCAGATAGCGTCAAATATGGCGTCTAGATAGCGTCCAATATGGCGTCTAGATAGCGTCCTTTTCCAGAATCTTCGAAATTCTTGAAGAAATGGGTTTTATCGAAAATCCAACAAATTTCAACTTTTAACACATGAGCTTGCACTGCACATAATCCAGTGGCACGTTTACACTCCCGAAACCGAGGGATCCTGGCAGGATCGCCATTATGTTCGCGCAATGAGAGGAAAAACGAAGGTTCCTGGCGAACGTAGTGTTTGTGGGTCCGGATCAATCGGGAGAGGAGAGAAAATGTAATGCCACTTGTATTTTTAATGGTTTTTACTTTGAAGATGTGTTGTACACAATACTTAGCAAGGATTAATTTTATCTATGTCGCCACGGGAGCCGACGCGCGCGAGAGCTCGAACGAGAGGCGAGTGTGTGCTGTGAAGCCACGGCGCGGACGCGGTAACATTAATAGATGGCGCTACGGAGCGCAGCGGCGGGCGGTAAGTGAACCGACTCGTTCGCTACTACGTTACGCGTGGGCGTAACAAAAGTGAAGTACATTTTTCTTTTAACAAAGGACTTTTATATGAACATATTCTTCATCGACTGCTTACTCAAACTTTTTATTAATATTTAAACTGTTAATTACAGAGTTTCTAGTAATGGTAATAAAAAATTTCTAGGTGTCTCAACTGCAGTGTTGATATTTAAAATGATAACTAACCTGTCGAATAGATGAAAATGTATACATTTTAGTGAATGATAAAGAATTTTCAAACTATGTTATCTGTACGATGAAATTTGACGTATATTTTTTCATCAGCAAAAAACATTATATGTAGATATTCTTCATATGCAGTTACCAGCTTGAACTTGAGTTCCTTCTATTTTGGTTCGCATCTTGAATAATGTAAAAACTCTGACTACTTGAAATTGAATGGTTTTCCTTTAATGTAACGACTGTTCGTACCGATTTTACTTATGAAATTACAATAGAGTATATTATATATTTATAAGACCAAAAACTGTGTTCTCAATTCCAATTTTGAATGAAATATGCATTGTCATTGAATTTGCAATTAATATTGTCTACTTAAAATGAGCTCGTAGATCATTAGAAAGTAAAGGAAGGGTGTGGAACGAAGATACTGTAATAAAAATTCTTGTTTACAATTATATTTATTTATTCCTTTTATTAATCAAGTGTTTCTTCAATACATATACCTATAAAGACGAATAAGATTTCCTGTATAATAGAATACGATAAGAATCGTAAAGCTGGCAACAAAAATTGGCTACCGTCATGTATAAAAGTTCAGAAAAAAATATAAGAAATTTAATATCAAATTTAATATTTAATGAATGTAAATAACGGAAGTTAGATTAGGTCAAGTTAGACCGGTTTGACCATGGTTTGTCATGAAAATTGTCCAAGCCTGGTATCGAAATCATACGTGATCGCATATGGTTCACAAGTTCAATCGCGCCATCTGACGACCAAGTTGTTTTAAGACGTTCTATTGAATTGCACGAAGGGAAAGAATAACTCGGAGAATTTATCCGTGATAATGCTAGTTCAACAGTAGCAGGGAGATGATTTGAGCCCCCGTTTTCTGGCCCAAACAAAAATTTTTTACAAACTCTAAGTAATTTGCACAGACCCAGACTATATCCACTATGCTACGTCCTTTAACATCCAAATAAGTGAATTGAGCAGGAGTGTCACCTGGCGAACGATCATTTAGTAGCACAAAATTATTCGCAAACATAGAGTCGTACAAAGTTGTACCCCGACAATGATGTCTTGGATCACAAGATCGCCTGTCCGAGTTAAGATGGGTATTGACAAAGAGATGTTTGCAGTCGCTTTCTAGATTTAAGGTTCCCGTCCATGAATTGAAGTCTACCCCCCCCCCCCCCCAAGATAATTATACTATCTAGAAATTTAACAGAAAGCGAATATAGTATTAATTGCAGGTTTTGTAGCTGGAAAAATAAGTTAGCACTAGGCGAAAAATAAAACGAGCCTTGAATCATGGAAATTGGGAGAGTTTTAACGCGTATAAAGACCCATTCGGGGGAGATCTCAATTACTTCAGGGGACCCAACCGATGGTAGACGCGTGACTAGACCACTGCAATATCTGTTAATGGAGCCCTCTCTTGAAGCTGGAACGATGAAAGTTGACGTATCTTCATATTGAGTTGACTTAGAAAAGGAAGTGACCTATGTTTCCGAAAAATTCATGATGGTGTTTGCAGAGGCTTTATTCACCAACTGTAAGTTAGCCAACGGAAGGACTGTAATGGAGTAACAAATTTTAAATTGGATTAATGTCATCTCATGGCCTCTAACCAGCAGAGCATCGTTTGTTTTTATTTTTTTGGGTGAGATCGATAAATATATATTTTCCCTCATGGCGCAGCAAATTTCACGCGCAGAGTTTCGCGCATATTAAATAGTATCCGGCATCGTTATCGTACGCTCGCATTGATCAGCCCATCGATTATCAACGTGGCATTAATTTTCGGCATCGATTTAGACATTAAATTCTGTCGAGCGCCGTCGCACGTATGCAGCAGGAGGAGATCGGTTTCCCTAACCCTCCTCCGGCTAGCACGCCAGTTCCAACGAGTGGTATCGTGAAGGAGTTATTACGCACACCTCAACCTCGTTCCGCGTTAGGGGGGCTTCCATCGACTTCGGCCACTTGGCTTGCTTACAGAGATACGACTGCAACGACGATTACCGATTATTTCGAAGTCAATAAACGGCAACGTTCGTCTTCTCAATTGTCCAGCACGAATTCTGAAAAGAGCAAAAAAACAGCGTGTCAATACAGTCCTTCTTAAAAATTCGGTACTAGACTTTCTGTTTAGATCGACTCAGTTCACAACGAGGGTATGAGGGCCATTGCTTCATTAAAAAATGATGTAACGCAGGATATTTTAGAGCTAAAAGCTCAACTCTCCGAAAAAGACACACAGATCAAACTTTTTATTGCTGAACTAGAAAAACATGATAAAAATTTTCGTAAAAAAAAAAACATTAAGATTAGAGGTGTAACAATCGAGGGCGATGTCACGCATTTTATTGAAAACTTCCTAGAAGCCAACTTCCAATTGAAAGAGGTCGTAGATACTGCATACGTCGTTCCCAAGGACCCGCCAATTGTACTTGTCGAACTCTTACCGTCAAGAGCCAAAAATACAATCATGGCCAATAAAAAGAAAATTCTGTCTGGGAAGAATATTTATATAGATGGCGATATGACAGAAGCAGAGAGAAAGATAGATTATCATGCCAGAGAATTGTTACGTCGAGCTAAAGGGCAAAATAAAAAAGTTTTTCGAAATTACCAGAAGGTGCAGGTGGAGGGCGAATGGTTTATTTGGTCGGAAGCCTCTAACCAATTTGTAAGATAGGGGACACCAACACCTCTCACTTCGTCTCCAAACATTAATGCCAGACATACACTCGTGGAGTTTTCAAAAAACGACTAGGGTCTAATTCTTTCTCCAGCTTCAGGGAAGCCAGGGTATTACGTCAAGCCACCAAACATCGGCTTCGACCTTCTCCATCATCTGTACCTAACTGCTTCCCTATTATTACAAGGCCTAAAGAGGTGCCCAGATTGAACGAGCCATTCATCAGCATCACTTTCTGGAATATTCATAGCCCACACAACTTATCCATGGTGAATAAAGCCTCTGCAAACACCATCATGAATTTTTCGGAAACATGGGCCACTTCCTGTTCTAAGTCAACTCAATATGAAGATACGTCCACTTTCATCATCGTCAAATGGCGCGATTGAACTTGTGAACCATATGCGAGACTAGAACCTCTTTGATTTATTTATTAATGTAGACTTTTGTATGTACGTGCTAAATCTCATTGAATATATTCGATCGATATTTTTATATCTACAACTCCACCGAACCTTGTTCCGCGTGCAATTTGGGTGCGAAAAACACCCTAACACATATATTGTGTGATTGTCCTCTTTCCCGCCCATCACGATCCAGTCTGCGCCAAAACGCCATCTTTAAAAATGTTTCAGAAGCCAACATAATAGCCTATTTAATTACTACTGATGATCTGCATGCGCTCAAGATTCTGTTTTATTTTGTAAAGTCCTGCTTCAATAGAAGACGATTTGTTTTAGAATATCAAGTCCTATTGTATTTGTCATTTTTATCTACTTTTTTATTTGTTATTTTTAATTATTTCTAATGAGATATACTAAGTGATAGCGTGCGTCGTTTCAGCATTATATTTTTACTTTATGTTATACGTTTGTTTGTAGTCACCGGTCTTTTTATTGTATATATAATTTCTATTCTACACTTCGTTTTGTGTACTCTACCCTTAAGAATTTTATGTAATTCAAATATGGGTCAATATTTTTTTTGACGGAGGGGGAAATGCATTAGGCACCATAGGGGGTTGAAGATGTTGGGTAACCCCCCGTGTGTCGGACTCCCTCACCTTTGATGTTAACGGCAAGGTTTACCGACTAAAACCCTAACCTCCCTTGGCTCTCCAGAATCCACGTGTGCAGTCTGCAGCAGAAAAGTGGCTCCGATGGATATCTCCTCCGCTGCAGACTGTACCGGGCCATTTCGTTTGCAACTGTAACCACTCCCTCTACCATTGGGTTAGTGGTTACAGGATCTCGTGTGACCTCAGTAGACGGAGAGATCCCAGCAGCACTGCTTTCTGCATTCGGCCTGCGATGGAATTTGCATGTTCTCGACAGGCCGGAATGCTTTTGATGTTTTGGAGGAAAGTTGGTCTCATTCCTCCCAGCACTCTAATTATCAGCACGACGAGCTTGATTTTGAACCCTCGATACAGCTTGCGAATCTCGAACAGAAGTACCTGATATTTCATCCGTTTTTCATCCTCTTTGCTGACTATATTTGTTTCTGCTGGTGCAGAAAACCCGATGACGACGAAGATGGATTTGTCATCGAAGTCAGGAAGGACGATATCAGCCTTATTGGCTGATATTTGCCTGCTCGTCGGGAATGAGTAATTCCAGTATATTCGGCATGACTCATTCCCGACTACGGATTCAATATCAGTGGGGACGTACGGCAAAACTGGGGTTGCATCAATACCATAAGTGCTGCGAAGATGGTAATACAGCACTCGAAGAGCCGCATTGTGACGTTCGATGTATGCTGAAACTGCATATATTGGACATGCTGCCAAAAGATGCATTGGTGTCTCAGCATGACATCTACACAATCTACAAAGCGTACTCTGTACCGCCTGGTGTAAGACGTTCTGGCGATACGCTAAGGTATTGATGACCCCATCCTGGCATGCGAAGATAAAACCCTCGGTCTCGAATTTCAAGCCGGATGATCTTAAGAACAAGAAGGTCATCTCTGCCGACAAGCCAAGTTGTTGGACATTTCGAAAGAATTGTCCATGCAATGGCTTGTCTTCAACATACGGAGTTGTTCCTTCCGTATGTTAGCCCTGAGACGCACTGGGCACACATTATTATTATTATTATTATTATTATAGATCCCGGAAAAATGTGAATATATTTCCCAAAAATTATAAAATTTCGGGAATGTGTTTCGGTGCCGTTCGCCCGAGAAAATAAATCTGTATTCCTTTGGTCGGTCTTCTCGATTTTCAGCTCCATGTGCGTGTTCCTCATCCCCCATTTGCCCTTGCGATCAGAAATACACTTCTGTAGTTATAAGTAATGTTCGGAATATGTGATTGGAATTTATTTCTTGTTTCCTTCAATATTGTGACTATTTCCTTTCCCTTTGAGTTTTTCGAAAAACCCTACTAACCCAAAAGAAAAAAGAGGCATTTTACGAGTTATCGCCAGTAACATTTTTATTCCTGAAATTGTGTTTCCTTTTTGGCTCGAGTTCGAGGATTTCCGAAAATAATTTTTGCATTATAATTTTCAGTTTTCCGAAAGATTTTCAGAAAATTGTCGAGTGTTGTATAATTTGATTTCACAGTTTAGAAATTGTTATTTTCAAAATTCTTCGTAATTGTCGATTATTTATTTTCGTATTTCCAAATAAAGAAACTAAAAGAGACATTGAAAATACGGAAATAATCTCGATTTAATTAGTTAATTTCTGATAATTATACCCATTAAGCGAATTATGTTTATTATTTTCCTATTGAACTTCCCGAATCAACATTGTTTATCGCATTACTTATTCCTGAATATCGCTTGTGTTAATTGCGCCTCGTAAATTTAACGTAAGACTTTTCAGCATTAACCGAGCATGTTTATTGTTTATACCAGCGTCCCTCTCGACATTAATAAATAACGTGGTCGCAATAACACCGTCACGTCTTAAACCGCACGCATTATTGTCCTTACGCAGCAATTTGGGAAATAATATTTTTGAGTTCCGAGAAATTATGAAATGTATTTTTCGTCGTGTTTCTGATTTTGATTCTAATGTTCCGATTTCCGCAAACTTTATTATTTATACCAATTTGGACTTGACTGATTTTGGATTTTTTCAATTGTTCATGTAAATAATTTATAGAAGTAACAGGAAACTGCTAATCGGTCAAAAAATTTGAGTGCAATGCAATATCGTGGTTCCGGGTGGAAAATATAAAACTTTTCCTTTCCACATCCGATATGTTTGTAAATACCGTATAACATTTTTACACTATTTTGAATGCCACTGCCGCACCGCGCCGGCTTTAGCATTACCCAAGATGTATCGCGTGGAGGGTGCACGGTCGAGTTTACATCTCTTCGGGGTGCTTTGTTCAACTGGTTCCCCTCAACGTCAGCTGTATCTGCGTTCGCGCGCGTGTGTGTGTGTGTGTGCGGGCTATTTTCGATTAGGCTATTCATATTTTATGCTCAAACTGGTATCCGTTTACTATTTGGCAATATCCTAAACGTGTGCAGAAATTCTCCACAGCTTTTCTAGTAGTATTCGGAGAAATAAGTGCCTTTCTCGCACAATCATTTGTTGAAGATCTTCCAGGTTATTGGGTTTTGTGTAATAAACTTTACTTTTTAGATAACCCCCAAGGAATTAATCGCGCGGCGTTAAATCGGGTGACTTTGCTGGCCACTCAAAAGCTCCTCTTCTACCAATCCATCGATTTGGAAATATCTCATTGAGATAGTTTCGTACTGCTACACCGTAATGCGTTAGGGCTCCATCCTGTTGAAACCGAACATTGTCGAAATCGTCACCGGCTTTGTCGGTTATAGATGATATTATTTGATTTCTTAGCATTTCTTCATAAACAACAGCATTGAAATTGACATCTATAATAAAATTGCCCAATTAAAGTATTATTGTGAATGCGGGCCCACATGTTTAGTTTCTGCGGATTTTGCATGTGTGCGTAAAAAGACCGATCAGGGTTCTCATCAGTCTAAAAACGACAATTTTTATGGTTCACTTCGCCGTTGACTGTAAAGGTTGCTTCATCTGAAAAAACGATATGGAACAAGAAATCATTTGGTTGCTGATCTACCCGTGTCATCATCATGTCACGAAATTCATTACGGCGATCGTAATCATCATCATTTAATTCTTGAATAAGGTGAATTTTATAAGGATGAAACTTGATAAATTGTAGAATCCTGCGAACAGAATTGCGTTAATTTCAAGTTCCTGCGATGCTCGACTCACAGAGAATCTTGCATTCTTTACGAAAGCTTGTGCAACTTCCAGTGCCTTCTCTTCTGTGGTTTCACTTTTAGAAACGACTAATTTTACGTTCAACAGTTAATTTTGAAATACCGTTACCTTTATTACGAAAGCCGTCCCGGGACCCTGTATATATCGAGTTTACGTTTTTCGTTTGAATTATTTTCAATTATTGGTTTTACATTGCGTTTATCTACAGGATTTGCCGTCTGCCGCTTGGCAACTTCACAATTACGATAAGATTATCACCCCCTCCCTCAATACGAATGTCTTTTTGGTTGTCCCTTTGCGTTTCGCTGTCGTCCTCATCGCGTATAAATCGTTCCATTGTGCATATGCCCCCGCATGTGAACCGACTAAGTTAGTATTGTGTGAAGTATTTCTAAGGAGACCGTAAAGAATATCAAAAAATTTAGTTCAGTTTGTGCTAAATTGTGCGGTTACCGTTGATTTTGTTAAATCGCAACCTTTATTGATATTTTAAGTTTGATACGCGCTAACTCGAGCAGAGTATTTAAGTAATTTTGATTCGCGCGAACCTGCTTACTTATTTAGCTAATTTTCACAGCACTAAGTTCATGTCAAGTATTGAGTTGATTTTGATTCGCGCTAACTCGCGTAGATTGTTACTAGAATCTTGGTTTGCGCCGATTCACGCGAGTATTTAGTTTTTTATCTCGCGCTAACGCGCGACGACTTTCTTCAATTGAGTAATGGGCAATTCCACATCAAGTGATCATGGGATTATCATAATAGTCTCCGATTTTGCTGAAATTGAATAAATTGCTCTCGTTTATTATGTAAAACAATATCCTAAAATAATTTTTCGAAGTATTCAAACATTTTAATGTTATAATTATAATTTTTTTTGCTTCCAATTGTAACTTTTAAGAAACGCATAGGATTTTCAACTTCATTTCCTTAAATTACTAATTGAGAGTGATAGTTAAAAAAAGTAAATTCTATTTTTGTGTAAACTTCTAAAATTGTATATTTTAAGTAAAAAATATTATTTATTTGTACCTCCGACCAACCTGAAAAAAAAAATTTGACATCTGCGTTTAAGTATCTTAAAAGAACCGTGAAAGATTCAGAATGGCATGTACAAAACTTTTCGTGCTTATTTATTTCGTGCTACAAAACTTATAGACCGTGCAAACAACGTATAATGCACCGCGCCTCGTTCGAATCTCGCGCGAGCTCGTTTACTTTTTTCTGCGTCCGCCGTGTTTATGGCGAGGAATATATTTAATGTTCATTGAAACTGTAGGTATCTAACTCTTAATAATAAATAATAATTAATAAAAAAAATAATTTAATACAAGATTAAAAAGTAGGTGAATAATATGCCACTTCCGGCTTCTTGCTGTGATCCATTGGGACGAAAAAAACACAAGTTTTACAGAAAAAACTTAAGAAAAATAAGTAAATCACTGATAAAATTAGCGCCTCAATTAACTATCGATAATTTTATTTGCAATTGCTGCCGTATCTAGCGAACTGAAAGGGACCATATACAAGATAAATTTGCACAAGATGATAAAATTAAACAAAAGCAACTCTTAACTATTCTTCCACAAAATTGGAGTATAGCAAAAATTGAAAATCTTTTTGGGGCTTCGAATGGAATGGTGCAATCGTCTAAAGATCTTGTTTCCAAAGACGGATTTTTGGGTTTCCCTACATGTAAAGTTGGAAGATCGACCTCAGTTGATGATTGGGTCCATAACTTTTATAAGAAAAGAAAGATTGCGTTGCCATTTCAAATCAGGGCTTGAAAAAGAAAATTCAAAAGTTTTTAATTTTATGTAATTTGAATGAATTGTATAAAAAACTTAAAGATTGGTTTTTCAAAATTTGCTGCTTTAAGGCCGAAGAAATGTGCATTAGCCGGTGTAAGTGGCACCGTTTGTGTATGCATTACTCATCAGAATGTCAATTTCTTTATCTTCCTTCCGGATCAATTCCGACCCCCTGACGCTCGGGGCCTGGCAGGTCTGTTTTTTATACATCTTTGGAAAAACACATGTAACTTCGACCACCCTTGGAAAAACACTTCTAACTTCTAAGTATAGGTCTGTTTTTCCTATATCTCCCATTCGAACTAATATCTCGGAACATATAGCTCTTAAAGATGGTATACGAGTTGAGACTCGTGTAAAACCCATTAGCCATTACGAATATTCACTCATGAACACTAAATATGACCATTTTATATAACCCATTTTCTTTTTTTGTAAATTGTATTTTGTACAGGAAGAAAGATGAAGAAAATATAGAAGATATATTTAATAAATTTTCTTTATTTTTTTTTAATTTCTCATATTCATACATACAATATAAAATAGCAATCAAATGAAATTCATATTTTCAATATCATCAACTAATGAATCGCTTTTAACTTGACAATTGATCAGTCTTTAGTCATAGGTGATTTACCATCTATCGTATCATAGCTTGATTCGAAATGTTTATAAGATCGACGTTGATGACGACATGAATGCGAGACGTTTTGCTTCGTAATAAATCCTTAATGAACGTTGTGGAGATGCAGGTTGTTAACATAGATTTTCCAATACCCAATTTTTAAGTATTTTTACATTTTTTTTTAGCGCATGTTCCATTAATCATATGTTTTTCACACTTCTCCGACAATTGATATTGCTGCTGCTGCTTCAGATTTGTTAGAGATGGGCAGTCCAAAACGTCGAGATCGATAACATTTTCAGCGTTTAATATATCCTCCAACCAACATTATTTATCGACTCCTTTTACATAAATTTTGTTGGCACATTTAACGATGTCCTCCAAAGTTTCGTTTACAGCGTCAAATGGTACGTCGCCAGATTGGTAAAGCGTGATAATTATACATCAACCAGTTAAGAGACTCTCTTATAGTGTAAAGGTAACCACACCCATTGATATGGTGGTTTAAACACATAAGTCACAATTTCACTGTCGATAATATTTATTATTTCATTTTCCTTTGGTATGAACCGAGTACCAGGCCCGCGGAATCCCTGAACGTCTACAATGTATTCCATTTCGTATGAAACTGATTCACTAGCGATTAAAGTATAACCGCATTATATTCATTAATTGACGCATGCGCAATAATGGCTACCACAAAAGTTAGCTATTGCTACATCATAGTCGCTTCTCGGTGCTTATGTGGAACATTTCGTGTTAACATTCGTTAACAAAGATAGCATTAATATATAAATAAATAATTTATAAGAATAATATTTAAATAGTAATAAATCTCACATGATCCGAATAGCCTGTATTAAAGCGTATAATATAGAAATGATGGAATAGCTAGCGGTAATTAGAAAGAGAGGATGACACGCTTATTCCCCATGCATTTATCTATTCACGGTATTTGCGTGTTTTTATGACGTTCGAATCATAGCTATAAGAGTTTGGTCACGTGGGTAATGTAATTAATCATGCTCTTAACCGTTTTTTAATATGTGTACAATTTGTCATATCTTAAATATCGACACACAGTTTTTTTTTTTGTTTTTTATTAATTAACGGGCGAAATCGCCCATTTGCTTAATTTTTGCCATATTTTTATTAATCGTTTTCGTCGCTCAGGCGGTTAACGCACTGGACTACGAAGTCGCAAGTCGTGAGTTCGATCCCCGTCGGATGAACAATTTTTCGATTTCATTTCCAAGCAGCAGCTCGCTGTTGGTAAGACGAGCCCCGTTGTTTGTGTTTACATTTAGAAAGTATTGTTTATCTGGCGGAAATCGACTCATGACCGCTGCTGTACTTGCTGTAGGTTTCTGCAGTCCTACATTTCATACACAAATGTGAAGTATGGCACCATCTGTCTAAGTCGATCTGCAGCTCTCGCAAAAATCATAGGAAAAATAATAAGGCAACAATTGAGTAAAAAGGGCGATTCCGCCCGTTAATTAATTAATAAAAAAAAATCGTAAGATTAGTAATAAATCTCACATGATCCGAATAGCGTGTATTAAAATATAATATAGAAATGATGGTTGAATGTATTCATGGCGTTCGAATCATAGCTACAAGAGTTTGGACACGTGGGTAATATAATTAATCATGCTCCTAACCGTTTGTTAATATGTGTACAATTTACCACATCTTAAATATCGCCACACACGTTTCGACCTGTTAATTATCCGTAGACTTTACTATATGGTAACAATGAATCTGACTTCCCATAAGTAACGAATACATACGAGTATCGAAGGTCCTTAAAGCTGCAAAGCCAAAGTCATCAAAACCAAACCAAACCATGTGGAATAATTGTTGCTTTTTTGTTGCTAATATGTTGTCCTATTGCCGATTTTGTTGCTCCTTAACCTAAAGCTACCAAATCTCTAGTCAAAAAACATGCATTGACGCATCCAAACCAAACCGGACTAGATGCAAAATTTGTTGCTTTTTTGTTGCTCAAAGAATCAATAAGAATAAATGGCCCAGTACCTACTACTGGCCGTGTACCAGTTAGTGGCCACGAGGGCGGAATTTTAATGGCAAGTAAAAAATCATCTAAAAAGTAACAGCAACAAATTCGTACAATGCAGTATCATATTCGAGAGTACTCTCTAGAAATTCTGCATATAATATCTCTTGGTTTTGACAGCCGCTAACTCAGAAATAGGCAGCTAAATACGAAAAAAACGTAAAATACCAATCTATCCCCGATAAAGTACGAGCAACAAATTATTTTACAAACTTTAATTGCTCTACCATATTCCATATACCACCCTAAATAAATTGGATGTGTCTATGTATGTTTTTCGACTAGGGGTTTGTTAGCGATTTTTTTTTAAATATAGGAGCAACAAAATCGGCAGTAGGGCAACATATTAGCAACAAAAAAGCAACAATTATTCCACATGGTTTGGTGTGGTTTTGATGACTTTGGCTTTGCAGCTTTAAGACCTTGAGTATCGACTTGCTTTTAATATAATTAATTAACCTTCATTTAATATTCTGAGACTAATAAGATCGAAATGTCGATGTAAAAATCTAAGAGAAGCTGATAAAATTCAAGAGTTTCTTTCTATCTTTATGCACAGTTTTGTGACAATGCTGCCATCTTTTGGCATGTTTAAAGAGATTGCAGAATCTGTGTATCGCAGAATGAAATATGCGGGTGCATCTGAAATGCATGGATTCATCGTAAGTTGCGATCATACATTTGCTGATATGAGTGGTTATGGAGCGATTACAATTGAATATGAGGTTCTTGAAAATTGACTCTAGTTGACAATTAACCTTATTATCGCCATGCAAAAGAATATGAAAGTAACATTTTTAAATATTACCGTGCATCTACTGTAAAGCGAAAGCAATCTTGAGGACCGGAGATTTCTTATTTTTAAAATACCTATTGCCATTACTATACATCCCTCCGAAATTAACACTTTGCACAGTCTTTAATCATCGGCGGTTGTCTATCTACGGTATCATCACTCGTTTCAAAATGTTTATCACCGACATTCACGTAAATCTGGATGCATTTGCATTGTGAGTGGTAAGTATGACCATGCTTCTTCAATTTCACGTTCAACAAACGTTAAGATGAAAGCTGTAGGTAGACACTCGATGTTTTTTGTTTCCATTAATGCAAGACGTTTCACTTCATAGTAAACTCTCATTGACCTTTAAAGTGATTCAGGCTGGTCTTGAAGATTTTCCAGTATTCAATTTTTAAGCATTTTAACATTTTGTTTACGACACTTTCCGTTAAATGTATGATTTTCACAATTTATCGGCAATCGATGTTGTTGTTGTTGTCCTATGAGTTTCGGTAGAGATGGACAGGCCAATATGCCTAGGTCGACAACATTGTCAGCATCTAAAATTTCCTGCAACCTATATCTTTTTTTTGTCCGAGCTTTTTATGGATATCTTGTGAGCACATGTAACGATGTCTTCCAACGCTTCGTTGATTACATCAAAGGGTATATCGCCCGATTCCCATAGTAAACTATGATAATTGTGTATTAACCAATTGTTTTCCGTTCAAAACGTACTTTACAACATCACTGTCGGAAATATCCACAATGCACATTTTCTTTGGTATAAACCGATTACCAGGTCCGGGGAACCCTTGCATGTCAGCAATATACTACATTTCTAGTACCTACTAGTGATTAGCTTGTAATAGTGATTAACTACTTCCACATATGACGCGGTACCTCTAACTTATGGATATACATCGTACCTTTCTCCCTAGATCGTAGTATCTCTTCGTCAAATCCTAGGAATCGGAAATCAAATCGGAATGTAACAAAAACAGATAGTTTTCACGGACACTAGATCTATCTCGGTATCATCCAATGTTCCTCTCGAGATTAGGATAGACGTCCCATACTTGTCCGTTGTCGATAGTTTGCGAGTTACGATGCTCAGATGATGAAGAGTTAAATGCAATATTGAATCGTTTCAAGTGCTAGCACCAGTATGATGGTTTCCACACTTTTACAATTCAAGAAATCTTTTCTACGATATTCGATCTCATTGAAATGTACATAGACGTATGAATACAAGTTTCGATCCATTTATAATACAATTGAGCGTGCCAAAGATCTCTAAATGTTAAATAAAAAATGTTCAGTCATTAATTTGACATCGTTTAAACAATTAATTTTTGTAGGTATTTTGAATCGCGACGTAGTGCACTCGAAAAACAAATACTTAAAATCGTTACATCCTAAAGTCATTCTATATATAAATCTTACGTGGTCTAAGTCATCTTATCCACGCTATATCTTTCTGTCTGTCAATGTACACTCATAGAAATATCCGCACAGAGCGCTATGACGGTGCGCCACTCTGCGCCGGTTTGAACAAGTTCTCGTCGTGCGCCTTCGGAGATCCTAGCGTCCGCTCGGGACTTCGTCCATATGGTTGCGTCTTGGCGGTCATAGCTCAGGACTATGACCGTCGAAACGCCGAGTTTACATTTCCATCACATCCACATGCTACAAACGTCAAGGCGTAGCGCTATCATTTAGTAAGCCTTCAACGTGATTCTCGACCGCTCATACATGGCGGCTGAATAATTATACTACAAAATGTCATAATTGCAGGTTTTTTCCCCATTTATAATTAATCAATTCTTTTTAAACTTATTATACATATGTATACAATTGAAACATTTATTTTATTTTTTAAAGCCTGGTTTTGGTATTGTACTATTTTTAATGCAATTAATTTAATTTTTATACTCGTTGACCCAGTAAACGAAAATGGATCGTGGTCAAAATAATTTTTATCTCGGCAATCGGAATCCCGATGTTTGCAAATTTATTCTAATTCTGAATGAGGTTATATTAATTTATGTCAAGACTCCGGAAAAGAATTTGTCAAAACAATCGTGTATTTCTTTTGAATGATTTTCTTCTTCTAATTTAAGATATAGAAAGGAATTAAAAAGAAAACAAATATTAATTCTTCCAATATTGTGCCTTGACAAAACGCATGGAATGTTCTGAAAAGAATTGAGAATATAAATTTATTTCTCAGTTTAATCACCAATGCTATATTTCACAACTAAAATCTGTAAATATATATAATTTCATGGCTGTATATAGATTGTACTTCAGCGAAGGTGAGTATTCTTTGTTATTGATATACATTTGTAGCTTGAAAGCTCTTTCCATTCTGACAATTGAGTGGAAATTAAAAATTTGTAAGCTTAAAATTGTCATGATTAGTAAAAACATAACGTACAAACATCTTACTAATACATTCCTTATATCTTCACATTCAATTCTTTCAACTTTAATAACAAAATATAAAGTATGAGAAATAGATATAAAACATATAACTGAAGTTTTCAAGACAGTCACAGATCCGAAATGTGTATTAATGACTTTTGTCGAAGAATGAAAATGTTCATTTATTTTATGAGACTTTTTTATCAGTGCCTGCTCCTTATAGTTACATATTGTATTTCTTTAATCTTTATTAATATTAATTACAATAAAAGAAATGGATAAAAACATATAAATAAAGTTCTTAGGAAATTCATGGTAGCCGATTGCAAACACGTGCCCGCGGTTACCGGTACATATTACATAGACAACTGAACATTATTGCTTCGAAGCGCCACGCTTTGGCAACATCGCATCTACATGTCTACACCGGAGCCATACCGCTGCGTTTCGACGGTCATAGCTGTGAGCTATGACCGTCTCGACGCGGCGATTGGACGTTGAGGCATGACGTATTCCACTGACTGTCTAACCTATGGCTGTAGACAATCCAGTCACAGCGTTCGGAACTTGTGTCATGCCTGTAGATACGGGACACGCCACAGCGCTGAGTGCTGATATTTCTATGAGTGTAAAAAAAACGAAAGACGACAAAGTATTTATCATTGTGATAATAACAAATCTGTTCCCATGAGAACCGTGTATAATAGCCCACATAAGGTCGCCTTATACATAGCTAATGTGAATTTTGAACTGTCTTCTTTAATTGTCGACCATTCTCTCTCTCTCTCTCTCTCATTAGCTACCCATTTTTTACATCTATACGAATACCCGTACATCAAATCGAGTCGTGTGCACATTTTTGTGATACAACATTCACACGACTATGGAATTAAATTCATTCTGAAAACCAAACAAGTAGAAGCGTAAATGTATTTTAATACTGACTAACGGTATACCTCTTGATTCGAAATTGTATGTAGCGTAACCGACATGACTATTTATCTCCATTTACAATAATGATTTGGATAGTCTCACTGCCCGAAACGTTATTATATTTGACAGATTTTTGTTACCTCTACATTGTAATCGTAATTAGTTAACTAAGTTATTCACGTACGAATATTATTATTATATATATTTTGTTAAATATATTAGCATAAGGAGACTATCCTCCTATCCATCACCATCCACACCTAGTGTAATAGAAAAAGACACAAGTATTTATATCAATAAATAATTTTCATGGTAATAAATTAACCTTTAAAAACTTATTATGTTTTCACATCACGGACTAAAATTTCATATTATTATAATTATTGTTAATTATATTTCATAAAGCTTGTTCGAAGATATGACAAGGTAGTACCGCAACTCGTTGCCAGATGACGCCACTTCTTTCAGAGTATGAAAGGGAGAATTCAAAACTTTTTCCCTTTCTCATCTATTTCCTACTTCCTCCCCCCCCTTCCTATCTCTTTCTTCTTCCCCCTTTCCAAATGTTCCTCATTCGTTTCTTGGCGCTGGATGACGACGCGTCCCATAAGAGTATACAACATGGAACGACTTAGGAAACAAGAAGAGATAAGGAAATTAGAATTACAAATGAACAAGGCGTTTGAAGAACTAGATGAACTGGAATAGGTAGAACCCGAAACCGTAGATCAGAAGGAAAATGAGGATCCCTTAACCTACGAAGGTATGAATGTTTCTTGTGCGTCCCCTCTTTTCTTTTTATGTTGCAGGTCATGCGCAGAATCGGCCATTTTGTGCAAATTTCCACACAAAAGCCACGTGCTGTCATTACCGCAATTTATTAGATTACGATGGCAATTAATATTTTGCACAATTAAGAACCAAAAAGAAAAAAAAAGGAGGCGTTTTCCCTTTTAAAGGGAGGTAATTCCGACCAATTCCTTAAATAGTCTCATTTACTGCCTGAGCTTCAATCCGAGTTGGAGTCTGGCATACACTTTTAGATTCGATATTACGATATAATACATTGCCTGAGTACCAATCGGAGTTGGGGCTGTGGCATTTTGATATAGACTTTGGCAGGTTAACGTACTTGATTTTCTTTATATAATGCCTGAGCCTCAATCAGAGTTGAGGTCGTGGCATTCTTTAGAAATTTGATAAAATAAATATATCAAAGACGAAGGTTACAAGATAGGAAATGTAACACAGGTTATGTATATATCAGATGTGGTAGCACTAGACATAACCGACAAAACCAACGATGAAGATTCAAGCAATCCGGAGGTGGGTGAGGACGACGTGCGAATGGAAGTTGAGTTTCTAGGAGAAAATCCAGCAAATAAACCCTCATCGGAAATGTTTTTGAGGACTGGAGTTGCAGACCGGATAAAAATTTGGATTAAGCAGGGTTTGTTTGATAAGGAAGAAAAGGACAAGTTATTGTCGTCTATACCTCGAAAAGGACAGGTTAACCTAGAAGCCCCTTCGATTAATGAAGAGATTGCGATGGACATGCACCCTAAAGCGAAGGCAAAAGACGACCATTTCAGGATTTTTCAGAACCTAGCAGGCGCTGCGTTATCATCGACAGCCTCAGTTCTGAGCATGATCTTGGATGATACGAAGGTACCTCTGGATCGACAAGTGATTCTGGAAAATTTGTCGAACAGTATTAAATTGTTAATCGATCTGTTTCGGAACCTCAACCAAACAAGGAAGCTTCATCTCGTACGAAGATTTGGCGAAAAGGTCCAAAAAGTTTTAAAACAAAAGGAATCGACAGATTGGCTTTTCGGAGATGATTTAAAATCGATGATTGGAAATACAAAGGCACTGGAGAAAGCATCTGAAGACTTGAGGCCCAGGACGTACAGACCACCATTGAGACAAGTTAATAATAGAGCAGCTTTAAACTGGAAAAGCTCACCGACCAGAAGAGAAGTGGGTAGACTGAGCTACAGGCCTACGCAAGCCGGACAGAACACCTCCAACAACAGTACCCGCCAGAAGGCTTACCCAGGAAAGAGGTTCTACACGCAGTCACAGCCCTATCAGCAGGGAAAGAGATAGATCAGGTAACGGAAGCAGGTAGACTGCAGTATCTTTATCATAGATGGGCTCAAATTACCACCGATAAATTTGTTTTACATGCCATAAGTGGCTATGAAATTAATTTTGAATATGAGCCCCTTCAAACAAAAAGACCTCCCAATTTAGTCACGGGAAAGCAAAACTGCTTAAAATTAGACTTGGCAGTACAAAAATTAGTAAAGTGCAAGGCAGTAAAAAAATGTTCTTTTACCAAAGATCAATTCCTGTCATCGTGCTTTCTAGTCCCGAAACAGGATGGCTCGGAAAGATTTATTTTAAATTTAAAAAATTTAAATGAATTCGTAAAAAAAGCATTTTAAAATGGAAAATTTGAAAACTGCAATCAATCTCTTGAACAGATCAGATTATATGAGTCGACTGGATTTAAAAGATGCATATTTGCTTGTTCCAATAGGACCGAACAGTAGGAAATATCTTCGATTCGAACACAAGGGCCAAATCTATCAATTTAATGTGTTGCCCTTTGGATTATCCTCTGCCCCGTTGGTTTTCACTAAGATAGTTAAGGCAGTGGTTAGTCGCCTCAGAATGCAAGGTGTTCGAATAGTGTACTATTTAGATGACTTCCTAATCGTCAGTCGAACAAGTAAAGAATGTCAAACATTTCTCGAGTCAGCCAGAAGCATATTATGCAAACTGGGGTTTTTAGTAAATTACGAAAAATGAATTCTAACTCCAGTAAACTTATGTACTTTCTCAGGCATAAACATTAACTCCATTCACATGACTCTAGAATTGCCCTTAGGAAAACGAATAAAAATAAAAACTATGCTAAAAAAGCTGTTGTCGACTCCAAAAATGAAGATCCAGAACTTAATGGAAAATATAGGAGTGTTAGTCGCAGCAACTTTGGTGTTCCGTCAATAGACTTATTTGCTACCCGCGTAATTTCCAAATGTCCAAAATACTGCGCCTGGGACAGGGATCCGGAAGCCTTTCGTATTAATGCATTTACTTGTTCTTGGAAAAATGAATTTTGGTACGCTTTTCCACCATTCTCGCTAATTACAAAAATTTTAAAGAAGATTAACGAAGAGAAGTCTACCGGGATCTTGGTAGTTTCCTTTTGGGTAGGACAACCTTGGTTCCGAGACTTTGAAAAACTCATCATTTCACGAAAAATGACATTTGGTCCATCGACTAAACTGCTCCTTTCACCTTGCAGGAAGGTTCACCATCCACTCTCGAACAGCCTTATCCTGGTAGCCGGAGTTGTTTCAGGCAATCCCTCGAAACAAAAAACTTAAAAAAGGAAACGATCAATATAACAAATTTTATGTTCAGGCCGATGCGAGTGATCATGGTATTGGGGGGTGCTTCTACAGTTTGATGAACATAATAATCGTCGAATTATTTCAATCGTGAGTCGATGCCTTAATCAAGCAGAGATCAAATATACAACGACCGAGCAGGAATTACTGTCCATCGTGTATTCTGTGACAAAATTCCGAACGTACTTAATTGAGGTGCATTTTGAAATCATGACGGATCACAAAAGTTTGACATTTTTGGGATCCAGCATGTTTCAGAGTCACCGGCTGTTACGTTGGGGACTTTTGTTGCAGCAATACTCCTTCTCGGTATCTCATATCAAAGGATCCAAAAATGTATTGGCGGACTTTTTAAGTCGGAATCCAGAGGAAAAATTTGGAGTGGAGTCCGATAAAAGGATCATGATATCATCGACTCAGGATGAAAGTACAAACTTATATGCATCTGCTTTGGGCATGACAGTCTGTCGCTTGAATAAAGCAGACTTAAAAGGTGACATTAAAACTTTAATAAAATGGAAACGCGAGAATGACGATATTGTTAAATTAATTCATATATATAATGACGATCGAGTAATACATTTTACCAAGTGTATGACGGAATATTATTTCACAAATCGAGTGGACGTTGTTGTCCCAAGGCAGATGCGTACTCATTTTGTGAAATATGTTCACGATAGATTGGGTCATCCTGAGGTTTATAAAACTGTAGAGCACTTGCAGAAATTTTTTTATTGGAGAGGAATGCATCGAGATACGAAAAAATATGTCTTATCCTGTGACCTCTGTCAGAGGACAAGATACTTAAATGTATCAATGGAAGGAGCATTTGAAATGGTTCCATCAATGGGACCATCCGACTTGGTCACCGTTGACTTTTATGGTCCGCTTCCCAAAGGACGGGGTGGAATGCGGCATATTTTTGTGGTTCTTGATGCATTCTCCAAATATGTAAAACTTTATCCCATGAGAAGAGCAACCACTCGCACTAGCCTTAACAAAATAATAAAAGACTATATACCGATAATGGGTAAACCAAAGAAAATATTAAGCGATCGTGGCTCACAATTCACGGCAGATGCGTGAAAAAATAGTTTAGAGGCATTGGATATTGGGGTATATTTTAGTTCGATAAGGCACCCCCAGTCAAACCCTACAGAAAGGGTTATGAGAGAGCTGGAGAGGCTTTTTCGTACGTTATGCTCCGAAAACATACCAAGTGGGCGAACTTCGGTCCAGAAATCGAAAAATTATTAAATATCACGACGCACCACTCGACTGGATATGCTCCTTGCCAAATTCATTTTGGGGAGCCTGTTCAGGATGAAGTGCAAAAATTAATTAAATTTCCTGACGGCAGAAATATAGCACGTCAGTATATATTATTATCTGCAATTAAAAATATAGAACGAAGTTACGAAAGGAGAAAGCAAGGGCAAAAGGTCCCATCGAAAATTAATTTGCCGATAGGAGACTTGGTATTGTTGAGGGTACCCCATATGTTCAATGCCCTCGAAAAACTAACAAAAAAGTTTTTTCACCTGTTTGAGAGTCCCGTTATTATCTCCCGAAAAATTGGCAATAATGCCTTTGTCTTGATGAACCCAGCGAACAATGAAATAAAAGGGACTTACAATCGATCAAATCGATACATTACATCCCATTTGCGAAAGTACGTTTCTCCGAGTTCTTGAATCCCTCGTTCAGCTGAAACGGTGAGAAAAAGAAAAGACACATTTAAGAGAACATTTTTTAATCATATGTATTCGTAACAACACACGGGCCTTACATGTATCCTAACCGCACTGCACCCAAAAGCACATGGCGAAACGAACGCGCACGACCGAGTTTCTTTTCCGATTGTCGGACGACCCCTGAAAAGAAAAGGGGAATAATTGTAATGCGACGTTCGTGTTGATAACGGAAAGAAGGTATCGGGAAGAAGGTGCCAACGATAAAACGGGAGATTAAAAACCGGCACGGAAAAATTGTCTATCTTGCACGTGCGATGGACGATTATTATGAGTGACTGCCATTGACTAGAGTAGTGTGGATGAACCCTGCCTGTACGTGATTGGGTGAGAAGACTTGCGGAGACGACGATCAACGAAGACATCCGAGAAGAGACGAGGCGCGCTTCGATAGGTGATGGAGTGCGCCGAAGAGATCCGAATGACAAGGCTAGTCGGAATACCGCGCACGCGTCGGTTCGCCTATCAGCCGCGCGTGCCACCAAAATTCAAAAGAAGTGGGCGGTCTGTCAAATTCAAGTGTGCGAATACCTTTTGAAAGGATGACAGTTCGCCCCAAATTCCGACTAAAAAGCCGATAGTTCAAAAGCTATTGGAATTGACCCGTCATATATAAAGAGCTACGACGGAACGGTTTGTCTTCTTCTTCAAACCTCCGGTGGCCGTTCCTGGACAACGAAAACCGGTACGTCGACGAAAGGATCTCCAACGTCCAGAAATAATCCGGGGGACTTCACTATCATCAAATAGGACAGGAAATTCAAGGAGATCCAGTGCCGGGGCTTAGTCGTCAAATAATCGACTGAAGAAATATTTTGACTTCGATCCACTGGTCGAAGTCCTGAGGTGAGCGCTGTCCTCCCTTAGAAATATATATTCCATCAAATCTCTGCCGTAATGCTTCTCCCTTCGTGCCAAGTGAAGGCCCAGTAAGCAGACGAACGGCAGAGTCCAGGGCGCCCGAGGAGAGCTCACTTTCAACATCGAGGATTATCGACCCGTGGTGAGATTGAACACCATCGAGGACGGACCACAAAAATACTGCACCATAGAAGAGGAGGAAGAAAGAAGACTAGTGAATCGAAATGCGCTTCTCTCCATCGTCCGGTAAAATTGACTGTATGTATGTATAGGTTTTTTGTTCATGTATGGATTTACAGTACAACCCCTCTAGTTGAGCCCTCTCGGGTTGCTTCCCCCGCTCGTTGCTCCCTCTCTGGATGACCCTGTATTTCATGCCTTTCTCCCCTCCACCACTTATTTCGAGGTGCGGCGCTACTGCATGCAATTTTGAGGCGCAGCAAAGGGCCCCGCATCTCACATATTTTTTATATGTATGTATTTAAACAATCCAAAAAAAAATGTTTTTCTCAACTTTTTTCGTTGTGTTTCACCGTTTTGCCTATATTTTTACCTAATTATATATATATATAATTATATACAATTTTAAAATTCTTTTTTCCCTCATAATTAATAACTAATAAAATATATTAAAATGTACGTTTTTATAAATTTTATTAGTTATTAATTATGACCAAAAAAATTTTTTTTAATTATCTGGGGCCCGAACTAAACGACCACGTGCGCATTTCGATAGGCACGGGAGTGTTACACTTAGGTGGGCGGGGCGTATCGACATGCAACCCGAGAGGGAGCGAGTCCCAGTATGCAGCAACCAGTGGGGTTGTACTGTAATTTCGCCGTAAAATGTACAATGTAAATTATGTATAGCTCATATGTTTCAATGTTCGTCGCGTAATTTATCTTCATCGATTCTTCTAATGTATTTTAACTTGCCTGACCTATATCTAGTTTTTATCTCGCGCAAATTATTTCCGTCAAAGGACTTGTCCAACATAAAATTTTATAATGTTGTGAAGGCCAATTTTGACTTGTCGGTCATATAAAATTTTATTTCGCGTAATTTATGGCGTTTTTGTGTTGTGAATATAAAAAGTAGGGATATTGATTATGCAGACGATTATGTTATGTATTTTTTAAAGTGTAATAAATGTCAAAATATAACAGACCATGTAATGACCTATAATTTTATCCTATAGAATTGTTTCAATAAGATGACTTAGACCACGTAAGATTTATACATAGAATGACTTTAGGATGTAATGATGTTAAGTATTTGTTTATAGAGTGCACTACGTCGCGATTCAAGATACCTACAAAAATTAATTGTTTAAACGATGTCAACTTAATGACTGAACATTTTTTATTTAACATTTAGAGATCTTTGGCACGCTCAATTGTATTATAAATGGAGCGAAACTTGTATTCATACGTCTATGTACATTTCAATGAGATCGAATGTGGATGGTGATGGATAGGAGGATAGTCTCCTTATGCTAATATATGTAACAAAATATATATAATAATAATATTCGTACGTGAATAACTTAACTAATTACGATTACAATGTAGAGGTAACAAAAATCTGTCAAATATAATAACGTTTCGGGCAGTGAGATTATCCAAATCATTATTGTAAATGGAGATAAATAGTCTTGTCGGTTACGCTACATACAATTTCGAATCAAGAGGTATACCGTTAGTCAGTATTAAAATACATTTACGCTTCTACTTGTTTGGTTTTCAGAATGAATTTAATTCCATAGTCGTGTGAATGTTGTATCACAAAAATGTGCACACGACTCGATTTGAAGTACGGGTATTCGTATAGATGTAAAAAATGGGTAGCTAATGAGAGTCAGAGAGAGAGAGAGAGGTCGACAATTAAAGAAGACAGTTCAAAATTCACATTAGCTATGTATAGGCGACCTTATGTGGGCTATTATACACGGTTCGCATGGGAACAGATTTGTTATTATCACAATGATAAATACTCTGTCGTCTTTCGTTTTTTTTACATTAACAGACAGAAAGATGTAGCGTAGATAATATGATTTAGACCACGTAAGATTTATACATAGAATGACTAGAGATCGAATATCGTAGAAAAGATTTCTTGAATTGTAAAAGTGTGGAAACCATCATACTGGTGCTAGCACTTGAAACGATTCAATATTGCATTTAACTCTTCATCATCTGAGCATCGTAACTCGCAAACTATCGACAACGGACAAGTATGGGACGTCTATCCTAATCTCGAGAGGAACATTGGATGATACCGAGATAGATCTAGTGTCCGTGAAAACTATCTGTTTTTGTTACATTCCGATTTGATTTCCGATTCCTAGGATTTGACGAAGAGATACTACGATCTAGGGAGAAAGGTACGATGTATATCCATAAGTTAGAGGTACCGCGTCATATGTGGAAGTAGTTAATCACTATTACAAGCTAATCACTAGTAGGTACTAGAAATGTAGTATATTGCTGACATGCAAGGGTTCCCCGGACCTGGTAATCGGTTTATACCAAAGAAAATGTGCATTGTGGATATTTCCGACAGTGATGTTGTAAAGTACGTTTTGAACGGAAAACAATTGGTTAATACACAATTATCATAGTTTACTATGGGAATCGGGCGATATACCCTTTGATGTAATCAACGAAGCGTTGGAAGACATCGTTACATGTGCTCACAAGATATCCATAAAAAGCTCGGACAAAAAAAAGATATAGGTTGCAGGAAATTTTAGATGCTGACAATGTTGTCGACCTAGGCATATTGGCCTGTCCATCTCTACCGAAACTCATAGGACAACAACAACAACATCGATTGCCGATAAATTGTGAAAATCATACATTTAACGGAAAGTGTCGTAAACAAAATGTTAAAATGCTTAAAAATTGGAAACTGGAAAATCTTCAAGACCAGCCTGCATCACTTTAAAGGTCAATGAGAGTTTACTATGAAGTGAAACGTCTTGCATTAATGGAAACAAAAGACATCGAGTGTCTACCTATAGATTTCATCTCAACGTTTGCAGAACGTGAAATTGAAGAAGCATGATCATGCTTGCCACTCATAATGCAAATGCATCCAGATTTACGTGAATGTCGGTGATAAACATTTTGAAACGAGTGATGATAACGTAGATAGACACCCGCCGGTGATTGAAGACTGTGCAAAGTGTTAATTTCGGAGGGATGTATAGTAATGGCAATAAAGGTATTTTAAAAATTAAAAATCTCCGGACCTCAAGATTGCTTTCACTTTACGGTAGATGCACGGTCATATTTGTAAATGTCACTTTCATATTCTTTTGCATGGCGATAATAAGGTTAATTGCCAACTAGAACCAATTTTCAAGAACCTCATATGCAAATGTAATCGCTCCATAACCACTCATATCAGCAAGTGTATGATCGCAGCTTACGATGATCCATGAATTTCAGATGCACCCATATACAGGGTACGTGCGTACGATCCGAACATAGGGCATACCATGTTAAAGATAGAGCGTTCCTGATTGGCCAGTTCCAGCCCATACAGTTCTCCCCATTGGCCGCGCGAGAGCAGGAAATTACTGAAACTGGAGATGCGAGTACTGCCTTCACTGTTCAGTACTTCAGTCAGCCGCATTCAGTAATTCAGCCTGAAGTAAACATTCAGTTCACGATAAAAGATCGTAGATGTAATTTTCCCACGTTTAATGTTGTAAATTCACACTTAAGTCTGTAAGATAGTTACAAAGTGGTGTAGTGAATTTATAGTAAATTTACAACATTAAGAGAAGGAAAATTATAACGGGTTGTAAAATTACCACAATTTATAGGTTATTTACATTTACGTTTTTTTACAGTGTAGGAAAATTACGATTTTTTATCGCGCACGTATTGTTTACTTACAGGCTGAATTACTGAATGCGGCTGACAAAAGTACTGAACCGTGAAGGCAGTACTCGAATCTCCAGTTTCAGCCATTCCATGTTTTCTCGTAGCCAATGGGGAGAACCATACGGGCTGGAACTGCCCAATCAGGAACGCTCTACCCTTAACATGAGCATGCCCTATGTTCGGATCGTACGCACGCACCCTGTATTTCATTCTGCATTACACAGATTCTGCAATCTCTTTAAACATACCAAAAGATGGCAGCATTGTCATTTCTTTTAACTTTTTACTTAAACCTTCGTGGCTCAGGCGGTTAACGCACTGGACTATGAAGTCGTAGGTCGTGAGTTCGATCCCCGTCCGGTGAACAATTTTTCGATTTCGTTTACAAGCAGCAGCTCGCTGTTGGTAAGACGAGCCACGTTATTTGTTTACGTTTCGAAAATATTGTTTATCTGGCGGAAATCGACTCATGACCGCTGCTGTACTTGGTGTAGGTTTCTGCATTCCTTCATTTCATACCCAAATGTGAAGTATGGCGCCATCTTCGTAAGTCGATCTGCAGCTCTCGCAAAATCTACTGATAATTAACAAGTCGATACCTGTGTGGCGTTATTTAAGATGTGGTAAATTGTACACATATTAACAAACGGTTATGAGCATGATTAATTACATTACCCACGTGTCCAAACTCTTGTAGCTATGATTCGAACGCCATGAATACATTCAACCATCATTTCTATATTATATTTTAATACACGCTATTCGGATCATGTGAGATTTATTACTAATCTTACGATTTTTTTTTATTAATTAATTAACGGGGGAATCGCCCTTTTTACTCAATAGTTGCCTTATTATTTTTCCTATGATTTTTGCGAGAGCTGCAGATCGACTTAGACAGATGGCGCCATACTTCACATTAATGTATGAAATGTAGGACTGCAGAAACCTACACCAAGTAAAGCAGCGGCCATGAGTCGATTTCCGCCAGATAAACAATACTTTCGAAACGTAAACACAAACAACGTGGCTAGTCTTACCAACAGCGAGCTGCTGCTTGGAAACGGAATCGAAAAATTGTTCATCAGACGGTGATCGAACTTACGACCTACGACTTCGTAGTCCAGTGCGTTAACCGCCCGAGCCACGAAGACGATTAATAAAAATATGGCAAAAATTAAGCAAAAGGGCGATTTCGCCCGCTAATTAATAAAAAAAAATAATAATAAAAAAAAACTGTGTGTCCATATTTAAGATATGACAAATTGTACACATATTAAAAAACGGTTAGGAGCATGATTAATTACATTACCCACGTGTCCAAACTCTTATAGCAATGGTTCGAACGTCATGAAAACACGTAAATACCGTGAATAGATAAATGCATAGGGAATAAGCGTGTCATCCTCTCTTTCTAATTACTGCTAGCTTCTTCCATCATTTCTATATTATACGCTTTAATACACGCTATTCGGATCATGTGAGATTTATTACTATTTAAAAATTATTCTTATAAATTATTTATTTATTTATTAATGCTACCTTTGTTAACGAATGTTAACATGAAATGTTCCACATAGGCACCGGGAAGCGACTATGATGTAGCAATAGCTGACCTTTGTGGTAGCCATTATTGCGCATGCGTCATTTAATGAATAAAACGCGGTTATACTTTAATCGCTAGTGAATCAGTTTCATACGAAATGGAATATATTGTAGACGTTCAGGGATTCCGCCGGCCTGGTAACCGGTTCGTACCGAAGGAAATGTCTATAATAAATATCGACAGTGAAATTGTGATGTATGTGTTTAAACCACCATATCAATGGGTGTGGTTACCTTTACACTATAAAAGAGTCAATAACTGTTTGATGTATAATTATCACGCTTTACCAATCTGGCGACGTACCATTTGACGCTGTAAACGAAACTTTGGAGGATATCGTTAAATGTGCCAACAAAATTTATGTAAAAGGAGTCGATAAATAATGTTGGTTGTAGGATATATTAAACGCTGAAAATGTTATCGATCTCGACGTTTTGGACTGCCCATCTCTAACAAAACTGAAGCAGCAGCAGCAATATCAATTGTCGGAGAAGTGTGAAAATCATATGATTAATGGAACATGCGCTAAAAAAAAATGTAAAAATACTTAAAAATTGGGTATTGGAAAATCTATGTGAACAACCTGCATCTCCACAACGTTCATTAAGGACTTATTACGAAGCCAAACGTCTCACATTGATGGAAACAAAAGATATAGAATGTCTGCCGATTGATTTCATTTGCATGTTCGCTGACCGGCAAATTGAAGAGGCATGGGCTTGCTTGCCACCTGCTATGCAAATACATCCTGATATACGTGAATGTCGTCGATGTTATAAATATTTCGAATCAAGCTGTGATACGATAGATGGTCAACCACCTATGACTAAAGACTGATCAATTGTCAAGTTAAAAGCGATGCATTAGTTGATGATATTGAAAATATGAATTTCATTTTATTGCTATTTTATATTATATGTATGAATATAAGAAATAAAAAAAATAAATAAAATTTATTAAATATATCTTCTATATTTTCTTCATCTTCCTTCCTGCATGTACAAGAAATGGGTTATTTAAAATGGTCATATTTAGGGTTCATGTACGTTTGGTCTCAACTCGTATACCATCTTTAAGAGCTATATGTTCCGAGATATAGTTCGAATGGGAGATGTAGGAAAAACAGACCTATACTTAGAAGTTACATGTGTTTTTTCAAGGGTGGTCGAAGTTACATGTGTTCTTCCAAAGATGTAGGAAAAACAGACCTGCCAGGCCCCGAGCGTCAGGTGGGTCGGCATTGACCCCCTGACGCTATTAAAAGCACGCTTAGAATGAGAGAAACGAGCGCTTTCGAGGGGGGAGAGGTAGCGTTGCAATAATTATTCGCGCAATCAAATCATCGAATCAAATCGCGATCTTAATTCGCGAGGTATCCCTCGCGGTCCACCCAACCTGCGGATGGCACAGAAGCCTCATTGTATCACTACTTGTATCATAGGTTGAAACGAATAGTATTTTAAGTAATAATTTTGATATTATCAACCAGCAGTCTTTTCATTGTATTAACAGTACTAAATTAGTCAAAAATGGAGATAATATGAATCAAATTGATAATGCAAATATTAATGAATTAATAGATGTCTTTCGAGCAAATAACAATAACGATATTTTGACAAATAAAAATGAACTGATGATAAATGTGGACTTAACTGAAAAACAACAGCTATTAAATACACCTGTAACTGTACAAAATATAGATGATAACATTGAGAAAATTGATGAAATACAAACAATCTCTAATAATTAATATTTTCTTCTTCTTTGATTTTTTACGTAAGTGAAATATCTCTTCAAATCTCTAATAATAGTAAAAACTTAACAAATAATAAAGAAGTAGATCACACTCGACATGCTAATAATTTCAAAAATTAGTGATAATTTTACTCCTAATCGTTTATCCAAAAAGTTGTTTGATGAAGAAGAAATATCTAATGCCCCACACCAAATACCAGCTGACATGATAAATGCTGGATATAAATTTATTGTGTATGCAGATGTTCATCTTAATGTGGGGAAATCGACTGAAATTATAGATGCGAATGACTTGAATGATGTATTAAATGATAATGGGGTGATAAATTATAAAGAAAAAATTTGTGTTTTATATGAAAAGAATTGTGTAGGAAGAACGATAAGGAGAATAATGGCGAAAGTATTTTCAGGAATGATTTAAATGATAAATGCAAATTTATGTGAGCGTAATTCTGAAATTCAAGGGGATGAAGATTATAATAACCATGTTCGAGTATTTGCTGATAATTTACTTAATTTTGATTTAAAACAAAGGGAATTGATTATTAATTTATTGGTCAAATATAGAAATGTATTTTCAAATAAATTAGGTTGTGCGAATGGTTACTAACACCAGATAAGGTAGGTTAAGTCCCCCATCTTGATTTCTATATCTTTCGTTAATCCACATTTGCTTTAATTTAATTCGAATGTCCGCAGCGTAAAATTCGTTTAAAAATCTATTCTTATTCATCTCAAAATTGTCCAGTTCCCGAGACCGATCTAACCACAAAGTGGCCTTACCACTTAATGCTTGTTCCACAATAATCATTTTATTTTCGTCTCTAATATTTTTTGCCGAAAATATTTCATTAATTTATCTAAAAATTCTTTGGGATTAGTTGAATTTTCATTGTCAAATTTTGGGATATTTACATCACATTGTACAAACTAGCAACCATTAATCAATGTACTTGTCGCGATATGAGAAATGATCAATCGCGGCAGAGATCTAGATCGAACCTTGATCGTGAAGATTAGGTTCAATGTTACCTTTGTGGTGCAGGATCGAATTTTCTGTAGCGCGGCCAGGTAGCGGGATAGCAGAATGAAGGTATCCAAATTGCCTGAAACACACACTTTATTTTTCACCAAGCATGTACAGTTCCGTTTGGAGTTCGAATTGTCCCAATATCCGGAAAATCGACACGAGTGATGACGAGTATTCCGTAGAGTCGCGTCGAAGAGAACAATTAAAGGGCGCCTTTAGTGCAAGAAGTTGTATGCGTTCGTAGTCGCTTCCGAACGATAACTGGCGAGAGAGATCGACGACGCGTCGAGCGTCCGCGCGGACGTAACAGCTGGCGCCACTCGCACGTATTATCGGAAATACGATGACTAGATGTAAGATGGCTACTTAACAGTGTTGCCAATAAACATACTATTAATTCATTCGAAATACGATGAGCCTCCGAAGTTTCCTATTATAGCGCTCATTTACTTAAATCCGAAATTGAAAATGCATTATTCAGGCGTTGATCAATAACATTTGTATTTGCATTAACGTTTTCTAATTTTTTATTAGCTGCATCCAACTTTGTTGTTACTCTTGAATTAGCTTTCGCAACTGATCAACTTCCGATTGTTGCATCATATCTGTGATTTGGCCGTTTTCCGTTTGATCATTGTCACATCTAATATTATCGTCATTATCCCTTGCTAAAACCATTTTTTATGATTAGCGATTTCGTTCTATTTTTTGAAAAATTTAACGTATAATATAATTGGGTAGTTTTTCGACCTGATTTCGTTGTGACTTGTATTTTATTACGATCACATATAAACAATAATTATCAAACTAAATTGTTAAAGCAATATTCATTTTCAAAACAATTCAAACTTTTTAAATCAGGTCATAATATAATTTTCGAATTTATAATATTCTATTTATTTTTATTTTCAAATATTAGAATCATAAACATAGTTATTAGCAATTTTATTGCACAACCTTTTCAATTGTTGTATTTACACTTTCATTCTCTTTTCAATATTTTTCTCCAAATTTCACTTCTTTCAAACTTCAATGTAAACATGCTTTGTTTGAATTCTCTTAACTACTTTATTTCAAATGTAATACGTGCTTTTCAAATTAAAAAAATAAACTGTTTCTCTATGTTATTGATAATTTCTATTTCCTTTATTCTAAGTTATTTATTTTTCAATTCCGTACCTTTTATATTCATTATATTTTTATTTTTCCTTAAAATGTATGTCTGTGAATAATCCAGACTAAGTAATTACAAGCATTACCGATGCATAGACACGAATACAAAACTTTCCTTGAGCAATATTAAAATTCAAATACATATAAGCATATAAAATCACACAAATTAAATTTTCGAATCACGATATTGAATCGAAAGTAGAATTAAATCAAAATCGCAAGCTAATTACATAAATCATTAATTTAACCGAAGAGAGAGATAGAGTGTGAAAACCGACACGACAGATTGATTTTTTATTTCTATTTTTATAACGAAGAGCTTTCACGCACTTCCGAAAATGTAAATTAAAAGGTCACGATTTATTAATCGTGATTTTATATTTCATGGATTAATACATCGTCGACGTATTTTCAACATCACCTCGTGGACGTCACGTCAGGATAGTCGTTTTTGAAATTATTCCCACGTGGTTGAATATTGTCGACCTAATTTAGAGCCGATCAAATACCTTAACGGCAAACCTTCAGTTGAATTCTTCATACGAATTAAAAAAATTCCGTTGAATTGCGTCTTCCGCTCATTATCGACGTTGTGGATTGAACAGCATGAACCTGAAACTAGCAGGGCCGGCGAAATATGTATGGAGAGTATGGTGTATTCCATACCCTGAAATTTAAAGCGTATGGAATTCCATACCCTACAGATCTAAAGCGCAGACCGAGTTAAAAAATTGAAATTTTAAACCTAAAATAGATAGCGCAGTCCGAGTTTTGCATAATTATATTTCGTCCTTGCTCTTCTACATTAGATATGTCGTATACTCCTGTTCGACAGCAACGCACGAGTTTAGAGTCCACCCGAAGGAAAAAAGACGTTGCGTCATCTACCATCGCTCCCGTAGACGCTTTCCCTTCATTCGTTTCTCGTGCGCGCACGGCGATACACGTGTTGGGAGACCGGTTTATTTTGTCTCGGTTTAATTCTTATCAATTGCAAAAAGTTTCAGTTTTTCGGTGGTTATAATGCCTAAATTGAAGAAAGATTCTGTGGATAAAGAGAACAAAAGGATGGATAAGCTGTTTGCGAAGTTGGAAAAAATCAACAAAAAGATGACGAAACTTCGTAAAAAGAAGGAAGCAAGAGACGTGACAACAGACTCTGATTCTTCTGAGGAGAATAGTATCGAGATGGATACTTCCAATGCGAATGAAAATAATGATGCAATAGACAACGATATTCGTGGAGATGAAGAGAATTCTACATCTAGTAATGCTGTACCCGTGCTTCGACAGAATCCCGAAAATGCGGTTATGGACAAAGAAGCTCAATGTTGTAAGTATAAAATTGTTAATCACGGTTGCAAAGTGTAATAAAAATTTTTGTGCTAGATTTCTGTGAAAAGCCTATAAGTGAAGACTTGTTAAAAAGAAGGAAGTTTTTTTGTGCCAATGGATTAAAATCAGAAGATTCTGAATTATTATCCAAAAAATATGAGACTTTTAAAGAATTGGAAGCACCTTAATTAAATCCGCAAATATCGGCAACAATGAAAGATACTGCAATTGCCCGGGATAATCACATGCGGGAGATACAAACACTGGCCAGCACTGCGCTGTCGGTAGTTGGCTCCTTGATTACTGCAGTATACGACAACAAGGATGAAGGATTAGACTTCGAACACCTTCTTTCGGGTCTGTGCGATACCGGAAAATTCTTGACTGCAATCATCCAAAAACAATCAAACTCGAGAAAAGCGTTTGTAGAACCTGGATAGACAAGGGAAACAAAATTGATCTTGAAAGATACAAAAATTGATGAATTTTTATACGGAAAAGATTTGTCCGAAAAGATAAAAGAGGTTAAGGCGATAAACAAATTAAGTGGCGAACTGAAGGTTCAGCAAACCAAATTGAACCCGCAAGTAGGGAAAGTAAATTTAAACTCCAGAGCCCCGTTTGCGCGCCGTCCCCCGCGAACCAGACGAGGTATACGTTTTCCGGCGGACGGCAGAGACAAAAGGTGTTTTTCAGAAACAAGCAGCAGTTTGTGAACCACAAAGCTCAACGACCAAGGAATATTTACCCGAGACAGGACAAGAAAATCTAATAGAAAGAGTAAGTGTGGCCGGAAGATTAAAAAAATTTAGTAGAGAGTGGCGTGAGACTACAAATGATAAATTTGTACTAAGTTGCATAGAAGGCTACAAAATTCCTGTTAAGGAAAAAATTGCGAAGGTTACAAATTCTGGTAAATTTTACCAACAAAAAGATAATGTTAAAAACGTTGAAATTGCGATTGAATTATTGATCAAGAAGGGGGCAATCGAGTCGTGTGAAGAATGCGAAGATCAATTTTTATCTTCATATTTTTTAGTTCCTAAGCAAAACGGTACTTTTTGGTTTATCTCAAATCTAAAACATTTCAACAAATATGTGAGTAAAACACATTTTAAACTTAAAGAAATCCGTACAGCTATTCAATTAACATTTCCAAATTACTTTTTAGCCTCAGTTGATTTAGAAGATGCATATTTCCTAATTCCGATTCACCCTGAAAGTAGAAAATATCTTAGATTTAGGTACAAAAATCAATTATTTCAGTTTACTTGCTTACCGTTTGGGTTATGTACCAGCCCCCTTTATATTTACCAAGGTAATGAAAGTTGTTAGAAATTTAAGAAGTAGAGGTTTCTCATCTGTGATATATCTTGATGATATTTTGTGTATTGAACGAGATAAAGAGAGTTGCATTAAAAATGTCAAGGAAACCATAAAGTTGTTAAAATTTCTAGGGTTTTTGATAAATTTTAACAAGTCAAGCCTCGTACCATTCCAGATATGTAAGTTTCGCGGTTTCATCATCAATACAAAAAAATATGCAGTAGAACTACCTGAAGAAAGACGAGAAACTTTAATTCTTTTCATTCAATCTTTTATTGTTAAAGAATTGTGTACTATTAAGAATTCACACATTTAAGAGGAAAATTAATTTCATGTTGTCCTGCAGTAGAGTATTCATGGCTATACACAAAGATTTTGGAAAAAGAAAAACCTTTTTATCTTATTATAAATGATTATGACTATAACAGGAAAATGATAATTTCATCAGATGTTAAGGCAGAATTAAATTGGTAGAAAAATAACAATAAAAGTAGTGTTTATTACATTAAAGACGACTCGTATGCCATGACTATTCATACAAATGTATCTCTATCAGGGTGGGGAGCCACAGACGGAACAAAAGAAATTTATGGATTTTGGTCTGCAGAAGAGCGTAAGAATCAGATTAACTTCTTAGAATTTTTGACAGTTAAAATAGCATTAGCAAGATTAGCTTTTGATATTAAGGATTCTCAAATTTTGATAAAAATAGATAACACTACTGCATTATCTTATATCAATAAAATGGGGGGTATTCGGCTTGATAATTATAGTTGTTTGGCAAGAAAAATTTGGAAGTGGGCTGAAAATAGAAAAAAAATATTTTATTTGCTTTTTACATTGCTTCAAAAAATAATGTAATTGCTGATAGACTTTCGCGAATAAAAAACGTTGATACAGAATGGGAATTGAATCAAAACTGTTTTCTTGATATTTGCGCAAAAAGTGGTCAACCAGAAATCAATCTATTCGCTTCTTACAATAATGCAAAGTGTGAAACATATATTTCATGGAGACCAGAAAAAGAAGCCTTCGCAATTGATGCTTTTACCATAAAATGGACAAACTTTTTCTTTTATGCCTTTCCCCCATTTGCGTTGATTGCAAAAATGTTAGCTAAAATTAAGAATGAAAAAGCACAAGGTATTGTTTTAGTACCACATTGGAACAATAAACCATGGTTTCCTTTATTAAATCAATTAATTGTAGGAAAACCACTTATTTTTAATCCGAATTCAAAATTATTAATATCTCCTTGTAGGACCGTGATTCATCCGAGAGCAGAATACCAAAGTTTGATAGCGTGAAGAGTATCCGACAAGCCTTTATAAGAAAATAAATTCCCGATCAAGCTCTCGATATAATTTTAGCGTCCTTAAGCAAATCTACCCTTAAGCAATATGGGTGTGCTCTTAAACAGTGGAATGACTTCGCCACCAAAGAAATGATAGATTTTTTTAATGTCAACGTTAAGACTGTTTTAAAGATCCTTACTGTTCGATTTAGGTTAGGTGCATCATATGCCACACTGAACTCTGCTAGAAGTGCGTTGTCCTTAATCTCGAAAGATAAAGTAGGTGATCATCCGGAGATTACGCGTTTTATGAAAGGCATATTTAAATTAAAACCTGTAAGACCTAAATATTCCCATATTTGGGATGTCTCCATCGTATTAAACTATTTAGAACAGATGGACGGATCAGAATTGGAAAGGTAGACCTGTAAGGTTGTTGTACTTTTTGCGCTTACTACAGCCCACAGAGTTCAAACCTTATCAAAGATAAAAATTAGTAATGTAAGACAGGTTACAGATGGTTTAGAGATTAGGATTCCGGAGCTGATTAAGACGTCAGGTCCAGGCAGGTACCAACCGATCTTACAAGTACCCTTCTTTCCCGACAAACCAAAATTATGCGTTGCCTCAACCTTATTGTCTGTATTATATTGATAGAACAAGGGTGATAAGAAATAATATCGATCACTTAATTGTGTCTATAAAAAGACCAATCCATGCAGTGTCTTCACAGACCTTAAGTAGATGGGTGAAGTATATCTTATCAGAAAGTGGTGTAGATATTTCTATTTTTTCCGGTCATTCGACTCGACATGTGGCTACATCAACTGCTTTTATTAAAGGTATTGATTTTGATACAATACGAAGAACTGCAGGTTGGTCAGAAAGTTCGCAAATATTCCCGCAAGTTTATAATAGACCGATTGTAAAAAGTTGGTTCGATTTTGCAAGAGCTGTTATTGAATAAAAAAAACGTATACTATATATTAACGCACGGTATATTTTTCTTTTTTACTCTAAATAACTACATATGTAATGTAGAAGAGCGAGGACGAAATATAATTAATAAATCAAACGAACTTACCTGTAAGTGAAGTTCGATTGTAATTATAGGAAGTCCTCGCTCGAATACATTACAACCCTCTCAAGTCTCAATAAATTCATACAAATTAATTGAGGTCCCTTTCCAATATAAGTATGTATAAATAGAATGAAAACTCTAAATTATGAAGGGAAAGGGTCTACGGGAGCGATGGTAGATGGCGCAACGTCTTTTTTCCTTCGGGTGGACTCTGAACTCGTGCTTTGCTGTCGAACAGGAGTATATTACATATGTAATGTATTCGAGCGAGGACTTCATATAATTACAATCGAACTTCACTTACAGGTAAGTTCGTTTGATTTATTAATTAAATCCTAAACCAAAAGCAGGCAGCTCTAACCAAGTTTAAAAAAATTAAATCCTATAACTAAAGCAGGCAGCGTGGTCCGAGTTTCGAAAAACTGTTCAGCTGAAAGTACTTCATAAACATACTTTTTATCAAAAAAAATCAAAAAATCACATTAGAACTACAAAAAATTAATCTTTATTGACAATTTTTAATTTATAAAAAATATTATTTATTTATAACTTCTATCTAATAAAAATACCCTCTTAGCAAAATTTGTTCAAAAAGTTGTAGTAGAAATTTCAGTTAAATCCGATGAAAACTCTGTCGGGAGAAGGTTTTTGAATTTGTCATTAAATTTAATTTTTAAAATGTGTTGTTACCAAACAATTATTTTTACAATTTCTAACAATAATGGCCAAGAAAGTTCAACAATAAAGTATGAACCCGAAACTAGCCCACACTTTCCAGCCCATACTTTTATAATTTATCCTTTTTTATTTTCTATTACGCCTGTATTTTAAGTATTTGTTCATAAATTTAGTGTTGCATATGGACCTTTAATTGTTTTTTTTTTTTTTTTTTGGAGAGGGGAAATGCATTTGCGCACACCCAGAGAGTAGGTATTGTGGGACTCCCTCATTAGGTGCATCCGTTATCCTATTTCTGGTCTGGAATTACCTTCGGCCTACCCACTAAAACCCCTCCCCATATCACGTAGAACTTTTCCCAAAATTTTCTTCATGATAATAAAATTCTAGCTATTTGCAAATGACTTTATTTGTATCACTTTCAAATTTACCAGACAGTTGGGATATATGCTGAAATCGTACTTTTCGTTTTATATTGGAAAAAAAAATTCCTTTGGTTATTTATTTATATTTCTTGTAATTCGAAGACAGACTCTCACTTGTATTTAAATATACTGTTATTTCGGGATACTTACTATGCTACATTGTCATTTATTTGATGTTCACATTATTTTATCTCAAAATTAATAGCATATTTTAAAACAAGTGAAAGTCTGTTTTCGAATTACTAGAAACATTGTAAAATTTCCAAAGGAATTTTTCTCTGTGTAATTTAAATTCTTAGCAAATTTTACAGGGATGATAAGACGTCTATATAAAAAATAGAATGTTACCTTCTGTTCAAAATTTTAAAATTCGGCAAAAACCCTTACAATTTCAATTTTAAATTAAATTTATGATTCGTATATCAGCGTATGATAGAAAAAAAACGATGATTTTATTAATTATAACGAAGCATTTTTTTCGAATTTTAAAAAACATGGAATTTAAAGTATAAAACGATGAAGTATTGTTTCGAAAAAATAAATTTTTTTTCGCGCTAATATGTCGGAAAAATTATTTCTGGAACAATTTTTAACGTTGAATTTAGTGGTACTAGAATAAAAAATGTAAACATTATTTTTGACCATTAAAAAAATTGTTTTCTTCCATAACAAAATTATTTTTTCGAAAAAAATGGAATTTTTTAAAACCCATCCGTAATTAGAATTAATTTTGATTTTTCTTTTGTGATATTTTCTTAAGTGAAAGTAATCATAATTTACTAAAGGAGTGGAAAAATATTAACAACAAATTAGCGGCATCTATAATGAGAAGAATTTTCTTACTCAGATGTAAAAAGAACAATTTCCTACCTAAGCATATTTTTTCTAATAAATTCACACATAGAACGGAATTTTATACACCATTGCACACACACAAACATCAAGAACTTATTCAAAAATACAAGATTAAACTACTACAACTGGAAATCACGGATACAACCATCCGTAATTATTTAGAAAATGCGTTTTCATGTTCACTTTAATTTTTTTGAATTTTTAAATTAATTTTTCTAAATGTAGAAGCATTTTTTCAAAAACGCAACTTTTTTTCGCCCTAAATTTTTCGGGACAAGCATAACTATTCCACTTTTTATTTTTACACTACTGTATTCCTCGTTGAAAATTCCTACAGAAAGTTGTATTTCAAAGAGCTGAGTTTTTGGACGTACCCTCCCCTTAAAATAATCTAGAATCTTTGAAACTAATGCTATATCAAGGTGCATTTGAAGTCGTAAACCCAATCGGTGCTGCAAAAGTATAAAGTATAAAATGTTGGCCGTCTACTTGACAATAGTTAATGTACCAGATTATATTCGTAGTCATGTTAATTTTATCAAACTAGTTGCACTCTGCAAAGAAGTAAACTGTAAAAAATGTCATGAAATTTAATGTTGATTTAATGTACACTAGTATATTACATTTAATGTAACCGTACATTAAATTAATATTTAGGTACATTTAAATGAAATTCAATGGATGTTTCTGAAATGTTACGGTTAAGTGCATGAATTTTAAGAATTCTTTCAAGAAATTTCAATTCTGTAATACAAATTTATTTATATATACATTTTCATGAAAATGAATATTTCTTTTGCATGAAATGTAATGGAGTTGTACATGAAATATACTGTAATTTAATGTACGCGGACGTTCAAATTGCATTCAATGTTATGCCTTTCTTTAATAAATTTGATTTATTCATTCGGTTTAAAGGCTCTTTTCGGGCTCTGTACCCGAATTGTAATCACTATAAACAGTTTCCTGGAAAATACCAAAGATATTGATTAAGAACTGACCGTGAATCTTCGAAAATAAGTGATTTTTATCAACAGTTTTCAATTAATGTCTCTGTCATTTTCTATGATGGCATCTATATAGTAATTACAAATGCCGTTACAGACCCCGAATTTAGAAAAATCGCTTCATATAATATTTGCGTAAAATGCAGAAATTATTTCCGATGGAACTGAATTATGTACATGGCATAAGCAATAAAGGCATAAAATTGAATAGACTTTTAGTGTACATTAGTGCATTAATGGAAATTTATGCGCCCATACATGAAGAACATTAATTATTGTTCATGTACCTGCAAGAAATTTGTTTCCGTTACATTTTCAATAAATTTTATGCACTTTTTTTACAGTGTAGATTTTGACCACAAAAAAAGTATATGGAAAAATAGTAGAAAACTTAAAAATTATAGAGGAAACTGGAATAGAATATGAACGACGATTTATCAAAGGATCTTTTGTTTTTATAACGGGCAACGACTTAGGCAGCCACGGATTGGGTGGTTTCGTGGAAAATTTTAGTACCCCGCGCAGAAAAAAAAAGAATGGGAGAGAATATCTGATATATTTTGGGAGAAAGTATGGGCAAAACTACTGGCCAGGTGTTTTGCATAGTCAATCCCAGTGTCTCGCCCAGAGACACCCCATAGTTTCGACAAAGTATCGGAGAGGCTTGTTATGAAAGCCGATGAAAAAATAAGAATACGGGTACTACGAGGAAATAGTTTCGGACACAGTATGGGAGAAACTATTGGACAGTCTATAAAATAGTATCACCCAAGGTTTTGCTCAGTGATAGCCCATACTATCGCACATAACTTGGGAATCCTGCAGTAAACTTTTGCACTTAATTTTTGCAAAACTTTCCGGAGAAATCTAGGTCGTATCTCGATTAAAGAGGCAGAAGGCGATCGCCCTACAAAAATTGAGATAAAATAAAGAAAAAGAACCCAAAAGAAACATCCTACAAATTTCAAGCCCATTGAACAGTCCATCAAAATTATAAATAAGAAGCAAACACCATCGTCGACATCAACGCAGAAGATGGCGAACTTGAAGCTGCTGACTTTCCATAGTTTCTAAGCCGTTCGAATCCGTTCGATTTCGTTTGAATCCTATAGCTACACAAGACAAGAATCATTCGGTTGTAATGACATTATATTTTAGAAGAAACTACGGATAATGCATGTTTTATTTTAACTAAATTTACGTTCGTTTTGATTCCATTGACACATTCATTAAAGAAGTTCGATCGAAACTGTCAAAAACTCTGCTTGTTTTTTAAATCAACAGTCCTTAGCAACCGCATTACCAACGATCGACTTGAAACAAAAGAAAAGTTGATATTTTGATTTTTGACATTATCAGTCGAACCGCCGAACCTCCATAATGTGTAAATGTAACGAACATAAATTTATTTCAAGAAAAATTGTATTTTCCAAGTTTCCAGTGTTCAGTTTCTTGCAAAATTTATTTTTATTTCTTTTAAATGATTTTTGTCCTGTATAGGATTCAAACCAAAGCGAAAGGATTCAAATGGTTTAGGAATTGTGGAAGGGCAGCAGCTTCGAGTTCGCCATCTTCTGCGTTGATGTCGACGATGATGTTGGGTTTTCATTTATCATTTTGATGAACTGTTCAGTGGACTTGAAATTTCCCGGATGTATCTTTCGGGTTGTTTGTACTTTATTTTACCTCAATTTTTTAGGGAAATCGTCTTCTGCCTCTTAAATCGAGATACGCCCGAGACTTCTCTTGGAAGTTTTGTAAAAATTAATTGTAAATATTTAGTGAAGAATTTCCAAGTTATGTGCGACAGTATGGGCTCTCACTGAGCCAAACCTTGGGTGATACTATTTTATAGACTGCCCAATAGTTTCTCCCATAATGTGTCCGAAACTATTTCCTCGTAGTACCCGTATTCTAATTTTTTCATCGGCTTTCATAACAAGCCTCTCCAATACTTTGTCCAAAACTATGGGGTGTATCTGGGCGAGACACTGGGATTGACTATGCAACACACTGGCCAGTAGTTTTGCCCATACTCTCTCCCAAAATATATCAGATAGTCTCTCCCATTCTTATTTTTTCTACGCGGGACAGCAAAGTATATATGCCGGTTTAGTCTTATAACAATAGAACAATTTCTTTCTTACTTTAGATCAGGTTGAGTCGAATAATCAAGATTTCGAAGGCATAAAATTTTATTCAATTTTCGATGAATTGAAGACTTATCATGTGTGTACTCCAGGACTACCTCCATGCCTAGGGTACGATTTATTCGAAGGAGTTGTAGCTTTTGATCGTTTACTTTACATTAAGTATTTCATAGCTAAAAAATTGCTTACATTGAAAGAACTAAGTGAAAGAATAGACAACTTCAAGTACTATCCAGAAAATCGCCAGGACAAGCCTTGTACAATAAGTTCAACGAATACAAGGATACCAGACGGTGCTTGTCAAGTTTGGAATTTCCTTCGTTTATTACCTCTTTTAATAGAAGATAAAATTAAAGAAGTGATGCCGTATTTATTTGCACACTTTTGTTAAGTGAAATCGTTGACATTACATGCTCACCTATGATTCACATATCATGTCTACCGTATCTTAAATTAATCATTTCTAAGTATATTTGTATGAGGAAGCAGCTATTTCCACAAGTAAAATTACGACCAAAACATCATTACGTATGTCATTATCCAAAACTTATTTCACAATTCGGTCCTCTGATTAAAGTATGAACAATGCGATTTGAGAGTAAGCACAGTTTTTTAAAAGAGCCATTCAATATGCGCATAATTTCATAAATGTGCCACAATCTCTTAGTGTGGAGCATGAGTTATTGCAAAGTCTTGTACGTCTAGGGGGTGACATTCGAATTGAAACAGAATTATATGAAGTTAGTAACTTTCAATTCGACATATATAATGTCGATATTCAAAAAGCTGTACACGATGCGAGGTTACCTCACTTTCTCCAGCAATGTAACAGAGTGTTGTAGAAGGTACTGAGTACAAACAAGGGTATACTCTCAATATAAAGCAAAATGGATATCGATGTCGTTTAGCAAAATATTTTGAAAATTGTCTTAATAGTTGTTTTAAATTCCCCTTATTTCTTTATAAAATGGTCCTAACATTAAAATAGCAATTTATTACGAGATTTCAAAAAATAAAAATGGCGGTTTCATTTTCTATATTACAAATAAATATAAATATAATTTATCTAATACAGCGAAAGAAGAATCTGTGATTTAAAAAATGTAGAAATAAAAATGATTTGCCACCATCTCGTTTCAATTCTTTTTAAGATTTTAACCAAAGAGTCTCAAAATTATTTGAATTTTGAATCATTTGTAAAAGTGTATTCGCTGAGTTAATATCAACGACTGTCAGAAATATTCCTGTAGAGGTTTCATATCTTAGCTAAATTTATCTTGCAAATGCTGTACATTTATTAAGAACGTTGTAATAACAAAACATTGAACAACATTTTTTAGAAACTATTTATTTTGTTCTTTAAAGCAAGGAAATGTACATGTCAGGTTACAAATTAAATTACTTATGAGAAATATACCTATAACCAGTGTTGCCAAGTCCCAGAAGGCAAAATTCGGTAGACCTTCAATAAAATTTCGGTAGATTTCGGTAGATTCTGATTAAATCTTTGAATACAACCGTAAAAGCATTATTGTATTTACTTATCATGAATATTATGCAACAATGATAATTTTAGTAGCGAGTAATTAATTATTTATATTTTTTATTGATTAAATCTCTCGCTAGTTGCATCTCGATGTCCATGTAAACTGGGTTTAATGATATTTTACCAGTGTTCCGCTATGTATACTCTGCACTGCACTGGGTGAGTGCAATAGAATGGAACATAGGGAACCAAACCTAAAATTTGTAAATGTATAGATATTTTGAAGTCACCTTAAATTTTGCATAAATGAGTAGATTTATTATTAAGAATATTATTAATATCTTATAAACTAATATTTGAAAATGGTAAAAACCGATGTTTACATGCCGTATTTTTTAATAAAATGATGATTTAAGCTCGCAAAATTATTCTGTCGTATTCCGGAAAACTAGCAGTACTAAAAAAATCGAGTTTACGGAAATAGCAGGGTACATCTGTAGCGTATTTGCTTTGAATGGTTTAAATATTAAAACTAATATGCTATTGGATGATTGAGACAAAACATTTCTCCGACTCGATTTCATTAGTTACTAGCCGTAATATGCGTTTCCCTATGATAGGTTTCGAAGAACTCTCTCTTTATGATTCAATAATCCCTAGATTGCGTGGGGTTTTTCGAATTTATATGCGGACTTTTTAGGAACCTTCATATATACCCATTCTTATACAGCCATTTGCAACATGACTTGTACAACTAAAAGTCAAATAAAAAGGCCTTCATCAAATTTTGAACCATATAATTTGATTATCGGCCTTATTACATAATGCCTCTAAATTGCACAGAAAAAATAGGTATAAAATCACTATAAAAAGAAATGCTTAAAATTATTACGTCTTAAAGTCAACCAATATATAGGGTACAAATCTGTCCTTGTCAAAGTGGTCTTAATTACATTACATCTTACTTTGAATCCATCACTTACTTAATTTAAGTATTTCTTTTTACAGTGTTAATAGTATTATAAAGCGAGACAATTTTATTGTACTAAATTAATAAAACGCATTTATTTCTTATCTCGTAACAAGATGTAAAATATCATAATAAAATATAAACTTAAAATTAATAATTTATCAGAAAATGAAATACAATTTTACTATACATATAGATCCATTACACTCAGTTGTCTGTTGTTCTTTTGTACATTATGTAATTATGTCTTTTTAGCATATTTTTTGGAGCCGTAAAGTTAAAGCATGAATCACCCGCCAGCGTCGTCTTAGCATGCAAAATCCCAGTTAGCATCGGCGTCTCTAACTTATTCTTAATTTTAGTTTTGTTCAAATTTATCGTAGAAAAAATACGCTCTACTGCAGCTGAAGAATGGGGCAGGCTTAATAGAGCTAAAACAAAATTACATAAAATAGGAAACGCTGGTGTACCGTCGCCACTTTTTAATTTGTTGACATGCAACCAAAATTCCATATTTGAAGTCGACGATCCAGGAAGATCAGTGTTTTTCAGTTTCCGCCATTCGATATCTAGTGCATTATAATCATTCACTTGTATTAAATTAGGAAAATGGCATGCCAATGGAATGATGGACGGAAACTCTCCCTGTTGAATTTTTTCGTGGTCCAGAATAGCCAAATCTTTAATTATTTGGGTGGTTGAATCCTTGAAATTGAATCGTTGAACAATTTGCGAACATGCTTCGACATAAAATGATAAACATCTTTGGCGGAAATCGAGAAGAGTCTTTGAATCTAGACCATGATCATCGCATAGAATTTTCATTGATAACTTGCCCCCCAAATACACATTTTCAATAGGTAAATATTGAGTAGGATTTTTAAAATTCACATCTTCGACTTTATTTTTCTTAAATATTCCTGGTTAATAAAAGCATCATATAGTGTTTTGAGTATAGTACAGATATTACTGTACAGTTTGTGCAATTGGGGGTTTTCAGCATGCATTATTAAGTTCAAATCTGTGAAAAATAGCAAAACATATTCCAGAAATTCCAAGTACATTTTTATGTAGGGTTCTTTTAACCTGCTCAAGATCATATCGGCTGCTAGAAGCTTATCAGTTGTAACGGCTTCTGTAAAATATTGCAAAAGTGCATCATATTGCTCTAGAAGCCTATGTATTACTGATATGAGTGATAACCACCGTGTTTGAGAGGGATGCAACATTTTATGTGGTTTTAATTTGAGAATATTTTGGAATTCTTCAAATTTTTTTTGTCTTTTGTAACTATGGTGCAAATAACTATAAATATCCCTTGCCAGATCTTCCACAACACGAGGTAATTTTTCGCAAGCATAACTTGCGCAAAGCGCAAAAGAGTGGCAGATACATTTGATGGAAACGAGATGTGGTATATCTTTTTTAAATAATACTGCCAGGGAATGCTTCTTACCAAACATGTTATTTGCTCCATCAGCACCGAAACCGATTATATTCATTTTATAGGGTATATCATTTTCTTCAAAAAAATCCACTATTACCGCGTGAATGTTATCAGCAGTCTCGTCTAATATTGGTATTAGTCCTAAAAATCTATCGACTATAGATGCGTTGTCAAAAAATCTAGCAACACATGCTAAGATTTTGATTGAGGAAACATCAGTCGATTCATCAGCCATCAAGGAAAATTTGGTTGATCTTAAACAAGCAGCAAGTTGTTCAAAAGAATATTCGCCGATTACATTTTGTATAATTTGTGAACATTTTGTTCTTGCGCACAATATCCTCTCAGCTACTTTAGGATCTTGCTCTATCTCTTTGATTAATTTCGTGATGTGATCGGCAGCAGATATTGGCAGATTATGCTCGACTATGCATGCAGTGATTTTTATTTCTGCCTCCTTTATTTTCTCTTCGAGTCTTGTAAAATTTTGGAATTGTGTATTTATAGGTGATTGCGAAGTAACAATCGATGTTTTTGATTTATGTTTTGCGCTCTTCAAGTGTTTCAGTACATCTGCCTTTCCGCCATTTGCCACATAATCGTTGGCACAAGACTTGCAGTAAAAAAAATCGCCGCCTTTTTGACTGGATGATAACCACGTTTTACATTGTACACCACTCTCCCATTCTTTTTTATATTTTTGACCATATTTGTTTTCCTCTTCACACCAAGTTTTAAAACTTTTGCTTCATTCGAAGATGAATCACTATCACTCATTTCTATATCTCTGAAATTATAAATATACTTTTGAAATTACCTATTAATTTATATATCAATAAGATACGAAATGTTTTTATTTATTCTAAATTATTAATACAAATTAAATTATTAATTAATATAATTATATTTACAAAAAAAAACGACAAAAATTATATGTTTATAATAATTAAATTAAATCCGAAAACTTTACCTTTTCTTTTTACTTACTTTACTTTTTATTTAATAATTTACAATTAATTAGCCAATAACTAGATCTGTTTTATATTGCACAACTTTTTGGACATTTTAAATAAATTAACGGTCGTCTTGAAAATATTTTTGTCAGTGAGTAAATAATATTCATTAATTAGTAATAAATGAAACATTAACAGGAACGTTCATTTACAATCCAAATGTACTCAATTAAAGTAAGTTTTTAAAATGAACGTAAAAACCACAAAAAACATTATAATTTACATAGCATTTCCGATTGCATACACATCGTGCATCTACGACGCATTAACTACAGTATTGCACGTGGCTGGTACTTTTATAATGTTATTCTAGTCGACATTTAAATTTCCATTTTAAATCTTCGAGAATTATATGTTAGTTCGTTTAACGTAGGAAATAACAAAAGTCATATGTTTTATCGGTAGTCTTTTTTATATGGGACAAATGCACTTCACGACAACGTCGTTTTGTAACCTACAAATAGTAAATTAAAAAACATATATTAATTTAAAATGCAGACTTTTTCAGGGTGAACATGTATGAACACGGAGCTTGTGCACAATCGATTCAGAAAAGCCACAAGAATTCATAAAAATAAATTCCTCAAGTGGATGGCATCTCTATTAAAATCTATTCCTGTGAATTCTTATTCATTCCTGAACCGCTTTTATCGACGTATTATTTGAGTTTATTATATTTACTATCACTCTACAACAATGCCGGACATGTCGGGACAGCGCGGCCAAACTGACCAACATTTCCGATCCCACTCAAGGCGCGTTTCTTCTCCCACCGCTTTCCGCCGCGTCACGCGAGACTCCGCCTCTCGAGCAATCAGGCGCGAGCAGGAATACCGCGAAAGCTGACTGCCGGCGCGCTGCTACACGGAACTCGCTTCGTTTCAATTATATGCACGCAGTGGATTTGGATGCTTGGATCTTCTCAATGTACTTTATTCAATATTTCGCTTTTATTATAATTGAACAAAACATAATAGCATTATTTTCTAGTATACTAGACGTGCTAATAACGTAAATCCGCATTCATTTTCAAAATCGCATTTTCGTATGATATAATTTCATGAATCTTTTTTTTTATAATTTCAATATATTTTTCATGAAAATAAAAAATATCTTCTATACATATCTTTTTATCTAAAGCAGGAATTCAATGAATTATTTTTATTTATTTCTTGATTCTATTTCACCATTAAAATCTACTTTTGGTTTAATAAAAATACACAAAATTCACTTTTCTCATATGAGAATACAATTTTACGCAATGTGTTAATTTTACTGTATTGTGTGCATGCTGTTATAATTTACGTATTTACTTAATTAATTTGCACTAATTTTATAAACTGTATTTTCATAATGTGATCAAATTTCATTAATCGTTACTTTATAATTTTGGTCCATTCTTCTTTTGAGGATTTTGAATATGGAAAAGAAACATTTAAGAAATATCTTTTCTATTTAAATTCAAAATTCTATGAATAATTGCTACTTAATTCTTGCATTTATTCTACTCGTAAATTTGTAAACCATTTCATAAAGTATACAAAATTGATTGATGTGTATGATATGACATAATTCCATAAATTATATTCGATATTGACCTACGTTAAAGTGGATGCCAGCGTTTGTCAATGCGCTGTAATAAAAATTTTTATTGTCTTATAATTAAACAGATAATACTCATTAGTGATTGTTCTATGCAATGTATTATTTTATTTCTCCAGTGTACATACGCTTTTGTATCCGGTTCTTTTCAACGTAACCTATGAAGTGGAACAACTTTACTCCTAAAAAATTAAACTAATTAAATCGTTGGTTTTTCTACATTACGTAGTTAATCGGTTTAAAGACAATTTTCAGAGAAATAATTGAGAATTGACAAAGATTTATACAGTTTAATATTATTCCAATTAATAGAAATGTTTGTTATATAATATTATTAGCTAGCTTTCATATTATTATAATTTAATTATATTGTATTAAAATAGACTCTTTTAATGTTTTGTGTTTTTTTCTCGTAATGGTTTCAGTAACTTTGGCATTCGTTTTTTCATATTTAATCTTTCATTTCTAATCTACAAAATTAGTTTGGCAATTTCTGTTCTTACAACCATTCTGTTTACATAATTCAAGCAAACTGAGTATATTATTATTATATTTCGTAATTAAAAATTTAGACAACATTTGAGATTCTCAACAAATTTCAACGCCATAATCGTTTTAGTGGACATTATATGGTATGTCTATCATGGATTTTTAACGATCCACTGGAAATATGACTCTGAAATGCATATATGCATACAATAATAAAACATAGAGGCCTTCAAGTTAACTATTACCCCTTTTAAAATTAACTATTTCCCTTTTAAATGAATTAATCCTGTAAGGAATATAGTAATTATTAACGCGGAATTTATTATGAGCACGTTGGTAGCCCTGCGTAGGGAGATATCGGAAATTAGGAAGCATCGAACGGAGATCGACAGAACGCCGCACGGCACGAAGACGAGCGGATCGGGCGTGCGATAAGTAAGATAAGGCGAAATAAAACGGCGCGTCATTTTGCGAAAACGTGGTTTCGGTTTGCGAAAAGGTAATCTATTCTGACATTCGAGAATCATTAATTAAGCACTCAGCGGCACTGTGATAACTGTGATAATTGTGATAACTGTAATAATAGGCCGGACAAATGTAATTAGAAATATAGTGTATATTACCGTAATTAAGAAGGTGTGTTTTAAACTTGTTTCATTTTCGTCCTGACTGTTACATATCTCTCTTACAATCCAAATAACGAGGATGCGAGCATGAAATAATTGTTTTTCTTTTTAATTGGGATTATCAATCAAGTAAATCATACAGTTTATATGTCTGCCATTACTGTCCAACCTGTAATATATTTCCGAAAGGACGTTTAAAAGTATTAATTCCAAAATTCCATCCCAAAACTGAAAATTAAATTCCAGCTCACAATCATCTTGAAGCAATTAATTCCTTCCTTTTCATAACTTCAAATTTTATGATTATTAAATCGTAATGATATTTTTTTAAATAAGTGGCGCCTTGAGTGGAATCGGAAATGTTGGTCAGTTTGGCCGCGCTGTGTCGGGAAAACATATGGGTTATTTTCAAATTGCATACTTGGAGGTTAGATCGCGATACATCAACGCCCCAGCCCGATATGCCCGTTTCATACCTTCTAAAGCATACACATTAATTTTCGAATAATCGGCAGTTTTTTCAGTGTTTAGAATAAAAATATGTAATGCCTAGTAATTTTCCGTCGTTCGGGAATCGAAATGATTTCGACATGAGGTTCTTGAATATTGTTTAAACATCTCAAGGTTGAATTTGCAATTATTTGCAATTTTTGTAGGGCAAAACCCATCAAATTTATTAAATTCTAAAGTTTTGTAAATCAAAATGTATCACATGTTTAAAATTCACCAATTTTCACCTCTTATATAAATGGAGACCAACCCATTCCGCACTGGCTGGTGGAGGGCCGAACGACTCTCATCCCAAAATTGGGAGACTTGTCCTATCCGAGAAACCATAGACCGATCACGTGTCTCAGTACGTTATACACATTGTTCACTAACATCTTGAACGAACGTATTGAGAAATCCGTGAAACCGGTGTGGGTACGGATAGTAGAACAACGAGGCTGCAAAATGGGTGTATCCGGCTGCAAGGACAACTTGCTTATCGACAGGTGTGTTTGTCAGGACGCAGTCCAGTACAAGCGTAACCTGTCGATAGCCTGGCTGGATTACATGAAGTCGTATGACTCAACATCGCACGAACTTTTAAGCTTGTTGCTCAAACGCCTCCATGTCCACCCAAACATAGTGAGAATTGTAGAAGACCTGATGCCTCTTTGGAAAACACGCTTTGTCATGACATCGGGCAAGCGTCGAACCATGTCTAGACTGGTTCAATTCCAAAGAGGTGTCTATCAAGGAGATTCTCTGAGTCCTCTGCTCTTCTGCATCTCACAATTGCCTCTATCCGTTGCTCTCCGGAAATCTCAAGAATACATGTGTGGACCGCCTGGTGAACGTCAATTACATCGATCTCTAAACATCGCCCTCACATACTCGAGAGATATCGGCATGGAATTCGGATTGGACAAGTGTGCAGTCGTTCATTTGCACAGAGGAAAGTCAGGCTCCCATAACAACGATATGGAGCTCGACAACGGAAATGTCATCCGCCACCTTAGCGCCGAAGAAGCCTACACATACCTGGGCGTACCTCAAAGGCATGTCCAGGATGTGCAGGCTGCTAAAACCACCATCATTAAGAAATACCGGCGCATTCTCCGTCAGATCTGGTCATCAGAATTGACCGGGAGAAATAAGGTGGCAGCCACAAATATGTTGGCCGTATCACCAGTGCTCTATTCTTTTGGAGCACTGAAGTGGAACGGTGACGAGCTAAGGGATCTTGACCGAAGCACACGGAAGATGATTTGTATGCAACGCAGTTTGAATCCAAGATCTTCCGTGGAACGACTGTATTTGCCCCGAAATATGGGAGGTCGTGACCTTTTAAGCCTGGAGTGTATGCATGACCGATTGGTCCTCGAGACAGCTTGCGACGTGATTAATCGAACGGAGGATCCCCTGATGATGCTAGTTCATCAGCATGAAATTCAGGGAAAGGGGGCGTTTTTGTACAACGCGGCGGAACGGGCGGCGCGAAACCTCGGTCTGGTTTTCTACGTGGGACGTAGTGGTGCACAGGAGGCTGAATCAGTCATCAATCTGTGCCCAGTGCGTCTCAGGGCTAACATACGGAAGGAACAACTCCGAATGTTGGAGGGAAGGCATATCGACAAGCCATTGCATGGACAATTGTTTCGAAATGTCAACAACTTGGCTTTTCGGCAGAGATGACCTTCTCATTCTTAAGATCAGCCGGCTTGAAATCCGAGACCGAGGGTTTTATCTTCGCATGCCAGGATGGGGTCATCAATACCTTAGCGTATCGCCAGAACATCGAACACCAGGCGGTACAGAGAACGCTTTGTAGATTGTGTAGATGTCATGCTGAGACACGAATGCATCTTTTGGCAGCTATGCAATTTCAGCATACATCGAACGTCACAATGCGGCTCTTCGAGTGCTGTATTACCATCTTCGCAGTACTCATGGTATTGATGCAACCCCAGTTTTGCCGTGCGTCCCCACTGATATTGAATCCGTAGTCGGGAATAAGTCATGCCGAATATACTGGAATTACTCATTGCCGACCAGCAGGCAAATATCAGCCAATAAGCCTGACATCGTCCTTGTTGACTTCGATGACAAATCCATCTTCGTCATCGAGTTTTCTGCACTAGCAGAAACAAATATAGCCAGCAAAGAGGACGAAAAACGGATGAAATATCAGGAACTCCTGTTCGAGATTCGCAAGCTGTATCGAGGGTTCAAAATCAAGCTCGTCTTGCTGATAATTGGAGTGCTGGGAGGAATGAGACCAACTTTCCTCCAAAACATCAAAAGCATTCCGGCCTGTCAAGAACATGCAAATTCCATCGCAGGCCGAATGCAGAAAGCAGTGCTGCTGGGATCTCTCCGTCTACTGAGGTCACACGAGATCCTGTAACCACTAACCCAATGGTACAGGGAGTGGTTACAGTTGCAAACGAAATGGCCCGGTGCAGTCTGCACCGGAGAAGATGGATATCGGAGCCACTTTTCTGCTTCAGACTGCACACGTGGATTCTGGAGGGCCAAGGGAGGTTAGGGGTTTAGTCGGTAAACCTTGCCGTTAACATCAAAGGTGAGGGAGTCCGGCACACGGGGGGTTACACAACATCTTCAACCCCCTATGGTGCCTGATGCATTTCCCCCTCCGCAAAAAAAAAAAAATAACAATAATACTAATTGAAATACGCTTACAGATTAGTGGAAGTAACGTGATACACTAGAATAATACAATAGATAAAAATTAGTTATTGCTTTCGCAGAAAATGACTTTTAACTCGCGATAAAAAGAAATTAGTACGATATGCAACACTTCTTAGACTTAAATGAAGAGAATTGTATACACGCGCAAGGATAAACGAGAAAGCACCCGTAGCCTTCGCAGAACGACAACTTGGATATTTAATTGAATAAGAAATATCATCGCGCAGGGCAGAGCAGCTGCCGCCTAACATCTGAATTCGATAGATCAGGTATTCCGGAGTTTTAAGGCAAGCACACGGCAGGCTAAACTATAATAATTGACATGTTCATTTTATTTTTTATCGTCAGCCAACCAGATTTTTGCTTGGCGGGTGAAATGTGGTCAAATTTACGCACTCCGTATGCAAAACGGAGGCAGAAATTTTAGACCATTTAAACTTTGCGCCAATTGTCTCCACTAACAATAAGACATGGACCATAAACACTAATGCAATATAGCAAATGTGGTAGAATAAGAGCTTCACAAAGCTCAAGATTTACTCTAGAAGGCAAGACCCGTCTCCATAGGTACAAATGGCTCAAGCAAGCATAATCAATTGATCTCTTTTTAGAAACGTGACTAGAAAAACACCAATTACAATCCATAATAAATCCACGGTTTTTGGCCTCATAAATAACCGGAATAACATTGCAATTTAAAATTAGTGAGGATAAATTTATGTCAATTTTATTGCGGAGCTTAGCATTCCCAACAATCAGCATCTTGGATTTGAGCGGATTAATAAGAAGTGCATTGTCATTCGCTCATCGAGCAATGCAATTAAGATCATCATTGAACATAGAGAAAAATTCTGAGGCATCACGAGGGGCAAACGGCAAAAGCACTTGGGTATGCCTAAAGTAAGGCTGCGCAGTAATAAATCAGCTACTCCGAAAACCACCGAGAACTCCACATTTCAAAATTATACCGAAGAAGGCCCACATTTTGTAGCCGAAACGTCTAACAAATTTGTTTCCTTTTTATTATTTTTAGACCGTCTCACCAAGAATCTTTTTAAAGAATTTAGTACAGTAATAAATAAAACAGTTATAATTAACGATAATTATTAAAATAAACAGTAATAATGCAAATAAAATATTAATGTTAATGTATCGATTTTTATTATAATACAATTTTTATTATAGTGTAGAAAAGTGTAGTACATAATATTACATGCAAGTACAAACTATTTGGAATCCAGACACAATTTCAACAAATTTGATTGAAAAACGAGAATGTACTGAATAAGAATGTTAAAATCCGTGTTTTTTAATTGACAAGTCTCAACCGATTTTGCTGAGATTTTGTCCGCATTTATAAATACATTTTGCAACATAACAAAAATGGAGGAACGTAACGGTTATTTTAGTCTGCTGTAATTTCTTCAAAAAATTTGTGGCATTGGTTTGGGATCAATCTACGAGATAACATGTGAGCAATTCGACGTGAGGCGGATCAGTCACCTCTCAGAAATGTTTGTAATTTTGTTTATAGATAGTTTTTGGTGAAATATAATGTTCTTCCAAGTGATTTTTTTTTATTTAAAAAATCCACTGAGTTATAAACAAGCCAAGAGTTTGGGAACTTTTTATTAAAAAAATCATCGTTTTTTTTCCTGTAAGTTCTATCGAAAAATGTTTCATACAAAATTTGTGGGTAATAAGTTGTAGTTTTCAATAAAATTATATAAAATTATAAAAAGATGGTTTATCCCTTATGTTTTTGACAATATATTTTTTATGAATTTTTTAAACAATCAATATGGGCATAAAAAGTTATGGAAAAAATTTATTTATATATTACCAGTCTTGAGGTATTATACATAAAATCAGCAACGATGTGTTTTGTCTCGTTTTCGAGAAAATAATTTTGGAACACTTGCCCGCACTGTGCGCGAGCGCCCTGCCTACGTTCGGAGCATGTACTATTGCTCCGCCGCTGTCTTCGCATTGCTCTAATCATCAGAGTCTAATGCATACACTCAGAAAAATGTTGTAAACAGTTTTTGTACGAAAATTAATATCCGCAGTGCGAAGATCGACGAGGTAAAAATAACATTACAATAAGACTCGTGATCTGTCGCAAACTATCATGTTGTTTATTCATCCATTTTTAAATGTCTTTTACGGTGAAATTGTTAATCCCAGCTGTGAGCTCACAATGTCGTATTTTTACATTTTTACTGCTATTTATGTAGAACTAGTCTTTGTGTATTATAAAAAATATCAGCAACAATGTGTTTTATCCTGTTTTTGAGAAAATAATTGTTAACTCTATCTATTTTTAGTATCATTATTTACAAAATGGTTGTGTATAATTTTGCTATATGTAGCGTCGTTTTCTATGCGAACACAATTAAATAACACATCTTTTTGAGACAGCAGTACATCTGCATATGGCGTATTCCATGTTTACAACATTTTTCTGAGTGTATGCATTAGACTCTGATGATTAGAGCAATGCGAAGACAGCGGCGGAGCAATAGTACATGCTCTGAACGTAGGCAGGGCGCGCGCACAGTGCGGGCAAGTGTTCCAAAATTATTTTCTCGAAAACGAGACAAAACACATCGTTGCTGATTTTTTGTATAATACTTCAAGACTGGTACTATATAAATAAATTTTTTCCATAACTTTTTATGCCCATATTGATTGTTTAGAAAATTCATAAAAAATATATTGTCAAAAACATAAGGGATAAACCATCTTTTTATAATTTTATATAATTTTATTGAAAACTACAACTTATTACCCACAAATTTTGTATGAAACATTTTTCGATAGAACTTACAGGGAAAAAACTATGATTTTTTTAATAAAAAGTTCCCAATATCTTGGCTTGTTTATAACTCGGTGGATTTTTTAAATAAAAAAAAATCACTTGGCAGAACATTATATTTCACCAAAATCTATCTATAAACAAAATTACAAACATTTCTGAGAGGTGACTGATCCGCCTCGCGTGGAATTGCTCATATTTAATAAGTCATCCTTCTTTTTTAGACTCAAGGGAATTCTTTTATTGTAACATTTCTTGAGTTCTTACTCTCGAATCTTCTGCACCGTCACATTTTTCTTTAAAATATTAAATGGCATTGGTTGCGCATCAAAGTCATATTTTACAGTAAGGCATTTACAGTCCGGTTTAAAACATATCTCTCGAACGCTTGCAATTTTTACTTGCCGCCAGTTAAAAAATGTGGACAAATCTTCAAAATTGAATATGTCGTCTTGAACACTTTCATTCACAATATATGGATTCTGCGTTTTTTACTCTCTTATCAATCGGCACCATTCTTGCTGAGTGTAAATCGACTTCCTTTTACAATAATTTTCAATTCGCGCATGCATCGAGTCGCCATCATTTTGCGTGTGGCCTACTTCGAGGAATCTATAACGTACAATTTTATTTTGTAAAATATTATAAATTGTATTAAATAAGTACTGATTTTCATTTTAGGAATTGTTTACATAAATTATAAGTTTATATATTATGTAGGGGAGAGTGTTCCCATACCGACCCCCTAAATAGTGAAGGTTATATAGATGTCAAAAAAAACAATGTTTTTGATATGTTTATAATTGTACAGTATACAGGGAATATAAACATAAAATTGAATAATATCATATTATATTATTTGATGAGCTGCGAATTAGATTGATGCCAAAATCAACCGCCATCTTGTACATCATGCTGAACATCATTTTGTTCCTATTTTGACCACCGCAATTGTCCGAGAAGAATATCCACTCTTTAATATTGTTGGGTGTAGTTTTGTCACATATGTGCCTCATTAAAAAAGACGCAATTTCGTTGGCACCTCGATTTCCAACTGTCTCATTCCAGATATTGCAGAAACCATGGTGGTTTGTCATATAGTAAATCGTGAAATTCCCTATATTTAATTTTGACATATAATATAATGGACCGATTTCTGCTCGCGGCGTTGTGAAAATTTTTTGTAAATCGAAATTTAAAACTGAAATTGTTGGATCATCTGCTGCTCGTTTTTTGTCAGTCGCCATCAGTTCTCTCGCCTTTTTTTTATTTGACAAATCTTTCTCATGGGCAAATTTTCTATTTTCTTTTTCAATTTCCGAAAGATTTACATACGCTTCACATTGTTCACATCTTACAATAAATTATTTGAACAATCAATATAGGTAGAAAGAAATTTGGGAATAAATACATAAATGAGTAAACGAATGCTGAAACTTGTGATTGAGTAAGTAAATGGAGGAACACGCTGAAAAATTTCCTCTAGATTTAACAGAATTAAATATGCTAATATTTATATGTGTTAAATTTACAAATAAATTCTGTACGAATCACAGACATTTTTTCTGTTGTCACTTTCTGTAAAATCAATAGATTTTTCGGTAGAATTTGCAATTATTTTTTAAGCGTGAAGAAAAATATAAATTTTCTATAATGAAGTCATTTACATACGACTATTGAATTAATTAATAACGGTCAAGAATAAATACGATTCCGTTATAGAATTTGTATTTGCTATTATGTAATATGCCTTAATATTTCAGAAGGTATTTTTTATAACCTATTACACTGTAATCTCACCTGTCCTTTTTCGGCTTAAAAAATCCGCAATTAAATTCTTGATTAAAAATTGATATATACATTTGATACGATGCATAATTTTTTTCTGCTTTTTGTTTCATTTCATCCTTAAACATCCTATACATTTTGGCAACGCTCAAACCCTCTTCTAAATATTTTCTGCTTGTATTTTCACGGCAGTAATGTGATTCAATAACGGGAAACGATAAAATGTGATTACGTACGTGATTTTTTAAAGTATCGGTAATAGTGAATGGCCGATTTTTATGTTTGCCTCAGAGATCTTGTCCTATTACCATTGTATCATCTGCCATTTTTTTTTCTTATCCGCGGTTTCGACCCACTGGTAGGAGATGTCTATTTTTAAGAATTACATTGTAAATTACTCTTAATGAAACTGCTTAGCAGTAGAGAATATTTAAAAACAATTTTTTCGTAAATTATCCATTTATTAAACTTATTTCACAAAAATAAGAATAAATATAACCAAAAGTAAAGAATGCAAATTATACAAAAAAGTGAACAAAAATAAATGTTAATAAAAAGATCCTCACGAATATTCAGAAGGACGGTGATGAAAATTGTATTAACAATTGTATATACAAAAGTGTAACATTTCAAGCCATATATCCATTTCAAAATATATCAGGTTAACAACATCATTGAAAAATATTAAAAGTACCGATTAAGAAAAATCAAATTGAGACTGGCTTAATTTTAAAGAGAATGGCTAAAAATATCTGATATGTTAATTTTAAATACATTAAAAAATTTACGTATATTATAATGAAAACGTAACATGCGGAAAATAATTACGTAGAGTATCCAAAAACATCATTTTACATACTCTTACTGGTGCTTCTAAAGTCGGAAGAGTAAACGAATGACTCACTGCCTTTTTTTACGTACAATATCATGGACATTAATGTCATCGTCGACATTTCTCTTTGTTGAAATCCGAGTATTTAAACATTCCCATTGTCTTGCGTGGTCCCCAAGGGCCGAAAATAGTTCGAACGCGCGTTTTCTTTCAGCAATACTTATTCTTTCTTGGCACTTAAACCTGCAATTATTTTTGCAGCCATACCTCATTTGTCTGGCATGAATTGGCAAAGACTTTCTGCCGGAACCTTCAGTACCTAAATTTCTAGCTTTTTTAGCAGCAACATCAATCCAGTTTTCTTTGCTAAGACTCCTTTTACGAGTATTATTTATCACATTCTTATTATTTCTTTTAATCTTTCTAACTTTGAATTCTGAGGAACGACCGTCAGAAGATGTTTCAGAATTTTGTGTTCTTTGGTTGTCAGATGTTGCATTAACATTCTCAGCTGAAATTTATATTGTACAATCGTTTGATAAATAAATAATGAGTTTGCAAACATTATTTTTATGTATAATCTAATAAAACCGAGGGAATTTTGAAAATTGTACGTAGATATTTAAAAAGTCTCTTGGGAAAAAAAGTATTTTTCAGTTCAGGTGGCTCATCTGAAGACCAAAATCCATCAAATTTTTTTCATTTTGAATGCCAAAGTGATCGGCTATGTGGATTATACAAAAATGCCTTAATATTATTGTTATTAATTTGATCTTTTAGCAGTTTTAAAATTGTTGAAATTTTGCTGACAGTAACTTTGCTGACGTTTTAGATGTATTTCATGTGAATTCATTTCGAAAAGGATTGAAATATATAGAAAGGTTAGGATGTACAGGTTAGGTGCCAGGTATGTCACCCATGAATTTCTGACCCTGCACGGATGAACCACCTTAACTGCATTATTCATTAAATTAATTAATTGAAATATAAATTTACTAACGATCTCCATTTCCCTCGTTGTCCATCATAGTAAAAATACTGATATATATTTTCTATTTCATTGACCTCGTTACGAAACTGACACAAATTAACAAATGCAATAAAAAGTCTGAAAACTAGTACACATTCTTAAGGGTGGGCTGCCTTTTTTTCATTGACCAATCAGGAAAGAGGAAATAGAACAATTGGTATTTTAGATCTCACGTTTTCAATTTTTATCGTAGGCAAATGGCAGTTGTATATGTAGAAAGTTTAGTTTTCAAGGATTGGGGAATGCTATGGTATTTTCACATAGAAAGTTTTTAAAGCCCAGAAAAGATCCAAATATCGGCAGATTTTTATGCACTTGGATTCGTAGCCTTGGTTACCGTAAAACAGTTGTAATGACAGACTAACATTCAACTAAGATTTTCTGAACTTAATAAATTTTGTACCTAAAAAGCAAGTAGCATACGCCAATCCTCGTGAAATAAGCTTTCCAAATATATCATTGAATATTTTCTACGATCAAAATTAAAAGCGTGATCTCGAAAATAAAATCATTTACAGTTTGGCCTCTTCTGATTGGTCAGTGTAAAAAGGCAGAGCACCCTTAATAATGTTCTAAAAGGGTTAATTTCAGGGTTATCATTTTAAACTATTTGGAATATCGATCAATTTGGAAAATCAATAAACACTGTTTGCAATGTTATTCGTTGTTATTTCCAGCCAAAGATGCGCATAAAAAAAGAATTATGTCGATACGCCTATCCGTTCGCAAATTACAACGTGTAAAAAATGACATGGACGTACGGACGTATACGTACAAGTTCATAGACAAACATTTTTTTATTGTTTTATTGGGTTCTTTGGGGTCTGAAACGTCGAGATTTGATGAAAAACTATTGGGTAATTTTTAGCCGGGAAGTGGCCAAACTCAATACTTCGTCCAGACCTTAGGTCTGGGTCGAAGTAATAATCCTTGATGTATGTTCTATGCAAAGTGCCCGATTCCATTTTTTTTGCTTCAACCCCTATCCAAAAAAAAACTACCCCAAATGATTTGTCGGCAGTCAAGTGTCCAGCCTGATTTAGGATATAGTTATAACATTTAGTAAAACATTTATTATAAAAATTATATCGGCATGCCGAAAAAACTAAACTTTAAACTTTAAACGCGGTTTCTAGGGTGGACCTTAAAAAGAAAATGAGACTAAATTTATTTAAGTTTTTATGTTGTAGTTTCAACAACTACACATAGTTATTCTAACACTCGATAATTTTTTATCAAAAAGATGTAATGATAACTCTCGTCGTCGTTAATTTGTAAATAGAGTTATCATTACACCTTTTTGAGAATAAATTTGATAATGTGGTACTGTTAAAAATGAATTGAAATTTAATTAAAAATTGATTTAATATTGCATTCAAATTCAAGTATTTTGAAATCAAGTTTCAATTTAGTATATATATTTATTTAATGTATCCACAATTTTGTGCTTACATGGCTTCCGATCACCTTTGCACTATTTACAAACTTTATGTTTACAACTCTCACACTACATTTCTACATCTAATTTCATTCTCTCGCTTTCAATCTAAGATTTACATTTCCATTCTGCTGCTATCTCTCTCTCTCTCTCCCTCTCTCTGTCCTTCCATTCGTTGCTCACTCCCTCTCTCTCTCTTTCCCTCTCCCCGTCATTTACTTTATCTCGCTCGCTAATTACATCTGTCAATACCCCTCTTACCTCACCGGCACAATTCTATTTACATTTTACCATTTCGATGTTCATTCTACGCTACATTCCATTTTACTTCCCCTCTCTCTCATTCTCTCTTTGTATCTCGCATTTTTTCTACTTTTTCCATCCACTTGTACCCTCTCCCGTCTTCATTTAATACATCCATTCTTATCTCATTCTCTCCTACCAATTTTTTACACACCCGAAGATGTCTCATACACTCTCTTTCTTCCCCACACAGCCTACACTTTCTATCCTCTTCTTTCATCCAATACCTGTTACCCCTTGTCTCATTTCCACATCTCCATCTTGCTATCGTTTGTATTTTCTTCCCTTCCGTCCTCTTTCTATTCTCTCTCATATATGTTGGGATTCCCTCTACCCTCCTATATTCTACGCACGACTTTGACTTTCTCACTTGCTCTATCCTCTCCTGTTCGTCTACCTCTTTATCCCTTTTCCTCAGTTTTTCCCATTTTTCTTCCCCTTCCGCTCTCAGCGCCTCCTCACTCTGCCCTACCCTCCACAAGTATTTCCTTCTCTCCAAACTATCTCTTGCCCATTCTTTCTCTACTCTCTCTCTTTCATCTTTTCTCTTTTCCACTATGCAGATTTTCCCCACTTCTCCCATCTCCCCTTTTTCCATTTTCTCCTCATAGCGACCTGCCCTACTTCCTGCTTCATTTCTTATTTTTTCTCTTTTCAATTCCTCTCTTACTATGTATCCTGGCGTCCCTCTATCTAATTTTAAAATCCATCTTAAATACTTTTCCTGTAGACTCTCTACCCCCTCCCACTCCTTATATCCCCAGATTTCTACTCCATACATTAACACCCCCTTTACTATGCTATCGAATAGCTTTAACCTCCATCTTATGTCTCCTCTAAATTTCCTTTCCCCGTAACTCCACACCCATCCCATCGCAATTCTCGCCTTTCTTACCCGCTCTCTTACATGTTCATCCTCTCTATTATTTCTTTTCATTACATATCCTAAATAATTAATCCTCTTTACTTCTTGAATGCTCTCTTTTCCCCACCACCACTTCCTTTCTTTTTCTTTCCCTCCATCATTTTTAAACACAATCACTTTGGATTTTTCTACACTTAAATCTAATTTTTTATCTTCTAAATATTTCTTTAGCATTCTCATCATCGCTCTTAATCCGTCTTCCTTTTCTGCTACTATAGCTATATCATCTGCATATTCCAATGACCATATTTTTGTCCTTCCTACTTTCACTCCCCCAGGCCCTTTCATCATTTCCTCCTCTATATCAGCAATATATATATTAAACAATGTAGGGCTTAGAGGGCATCCTTGCCTAACTCCTTTCTCTACTATAAATTCCCTACTCTCCTTCTCCATTATTCTTACTCTACATCTCGTCTCTTCGTAAATTTCTTTTACCCTCTCTATAAGATCTTTCTCTATTCCTCTTTTCTCCATCATCTTCCATAAAATCTCTCTATCCAATCTGTCAAAAGCTGCCTTCAAATCTGCGAAGAACGCATACACCTTTTCCTTTCTACCCAGCCTCCTCCCTATTACATGCTTTAACATCTTTATATTTCCTATTGTCCCTCTATTTTTCCTAAATCCTGCTTGTGATCTCCCCCATCCTCCATTTTCGTCCAACGCCTTTACTATTCTTTTATTCAGAATGCTTGCGTATATTTTGTATGCAGTACTGGTTAGTGTTACCCCTCTATAATTGCTTACTATATTTCTTTCACCTCTCTTCCATATTGGCACTACTATTCCTATCCTCCAACTATCCGGAAAACCTTCTCCCCTCCATACTTTTTTAATTATCTCGCCCAGCTTTTCTGCCACCTTATCGCCTCCCGCTATCCATACCTCGTTTTTTAATCCATCCGATCCTGCTGCTTTTTTTCTTTTTAACCTCTTTATTTCACTCATTATTTCATCTTGTTTTACTTCATTTCCTTCTCTCACTTTCATTTCCCTATGTTCTTTTTCTAAGTTTCTTCTTGCCCCTCCTAGTGCTTCCATGAAGTATTCCTCCCACTGTTCCACACTTATACTTTTGTCAATTTCCTCCCTTCGTTTTCTTCCCTTATTTATAAAATTCCACGCTTCTTCTTCCGTTTTAATTTTCTCTATCTCTTTCTCTTCCTGTCTACTGTATTCTTTTTTCTTTTCCTCACATAATTGTCTATACTCTTTTCTTGTTGTAACGTATTTCCTATAATCTTCCTCGTTCTGTTTTCTTCTATATTCTTTTCTCTTTCTATGCGCCTCTCTCTTCTTTCTTTTACACTCATTATCCCACCATGGCACCCACCCTAACTCTTTTTTTCTTCCTCTTTTCCTTTCTACTATCGCCTTTTTTGTCTTTGTCTCTAGTTCTTCCCACTCCTTCCTTACCCCTTTTTCCTTCCATTCTACTTTCTGCATTCTTTTTCTATATTCTATTTCCCCTTCTTTCGTCCAATTTTGTATTTTCCCTTCTTCTTTCTCCTCTATAGTTTGTCCCTTTTCCCAGCCTCGGGCTATTGTTACTATTAACGGTTGATGATCGGACTCAATCCGATCTCCTACTTCCAATCTTTTTATTTTATCCCCCGCCTCCACATTCACCACTGCATAATCTATTACCGATTTTTTCCCATCCCTTTCAAAAGTCCATTCTCCCAAACTAAAGTTTCAATTTAGTATTCACTCTGAATCCTCCAACATATTACTTTTGGAATACAGAATAAAATACGCTTCTTATTACACTTAAACCCTTTTAATTTTAATACATTAGATTTACAGTTTATTTGCCAATACTTTCATTCTGGACAAAAACATTAAATACTTTATTGGATATCAACAAAGTAATAATTAATTCTAATAGTACACTATTTCTAGACAAATCCCCATAATAGTGTTCGTAATTTAAAAACGGGCGTTCTCTTCTTTAAGACGAACTACTGAAATGAATAACGTTCCGTGTCACTTTTCGTCACTAATCTTATTTGACAATCCGTGCGGAAAATGCGATTTTTCACATTTTTTACTTTTTTTTCGGAGCATTTTTCTCATGTCGTATCAAAAAATATCGTTCGACACATGTGAAAAAAGTGTTTTTTCTACAAATGCGAATGATGACCGAACCGAAGGCGACAACCTCACATTCGTAGCAAAAAATTTGTCAAACATGTATCGAAATATACTAATCTGGAATGTGGTAGTTTTCTCGTGACATAACAGCAAACGCATTACTGTTCATCAAAAAATGCTGGCATATTAATTTTCGCGACATAAAGTGAAATATCTTACATTTCGCGAACTGCAGCTGCCAGATGTTTAGAACGTGTCATTTTTCGTGATACAAAACGAAACGTACTATTCTTCGTTACGAAATTTCGAAACGTAGTAGTCTTCGCCGATATAAAACGAAACATATTAGTTTTTGCGATTAAGTGCGTGTAAGCGCTGAAACATATTCATTTTCGTTGTGAAGAACGAAACATAGTAATATTCGTTAAATGAATTGAATTATCATACTTTTCGCGATATCGCGAAACATACTGTTTTTCATAAGACAATCGAAACGTACTACTTTTCGTAAGGAGCGTCGATATATACAGTAAAATGTATTTTATTAATTACAAAAGTACTTACTAGTATATTATTTGAAAATGTGAAAGAAGGTGAAGGTAGAACAAAAAAACTTCCCGACTTCCGTCTTTTCCAAACTGAACCAATTGCATTATATTGAACGAACGATTGAATCACTCAATCTTAAAGGTGTACACATGCTTAGTGCACGAACCAAGCGCGAAGCTCGAACGGATCATATATAAGAGTGGAACACAATGACAAAATCGTCATTGTCTTTGAATTCGACGGGTATTTACGGTCGTTCTTTAAGTCTTAAAGCTTGCTTGGTCTTGCTCTTATATGTACAAGGAGATTTATAAACACAACTTACGTTCTAATAAAATGCATATAATTTATGACGCTAAAAGATATTTGTGCACCCTCTTTGATACATTCGAAGGAGTAAGGGGTCCTTTACATCGAGTATTTTTTACGTTTACGTTTACGTTAGAACCAATCACACTTGTTTACGGGCGATATTCCTTCATACAAGAAATCTCGCTTTAAACAAGTATTCTCATTGGTTCTGAAGTACACGTAAACGTTAGAGATACTCTGTGTAAAGAACCCCTACGAACCAATCAAATTGCGTTTACCACCGTCTGCACTAGTGCGCACTGAGTGCATTTCTATTGGTAAAATACTATTTTTTTTGTCGATTTTATTATTTTTCGGTAGAATTCGGTAGAAACAAGAAGATTTCGGTATATTTTTCTACCGAATTCGGTATTCGGTAGATGCCATCAAATTTCGTTAGATCTACCGAAATTTCGGTAACATTGGCAACGCTGCCTATAACTCACCTTTACAATCACATATCCTGGACTGATGTTGATAAATAGAGTAAACAGTAAGAGGTTATTTTTTAAACATACAGTTTCGCGCGATAGATCCGCCATATTGAACATGCACTTGCGACGGTTTCTGATTGGCTGACTCACACTATATATATATATATATATATTATCTGAACGACTGCGCATGACCGTGTATACATATATATGTAGTGCAACGTGCAATAACATTATTTCATTTTTGACGGGTTAATTAAAATGATTGTAGGTTAAAAAATAAATTTTTAGGTGCGACTCAGTCTGAAACTCAGACTGGAGTCTCCAAATCGAGTTCGAGATCTTGATATCTGTCATATGAGAATTGCTCAAAATTTTAATGTTAGGTTAACAAAGCAGCAGAAAAGCAAAATAAAACATCGTAATATCAACGAATATTGTTAAACATTATTTTGCATTAATATTACTTACATTTTAATATTGCAATCTTTAAACTATCGATAATCTGTACAATTTTTGCCAAATACATCTGACAGATTTTGAAATCTCGAATTCGACTTGGAGACTTGAGTCCGAGTTCTGACTAAAAATGCCAGCGTTAGCGGAGGGTTATTGCTTTCTTTTTATCGGTTAGTGGCAAACTTCAACCAGACGCCCAAGTGGTCAACGTCTAACCTTGTGTCCATTTTCATATGGCTGAAGTTTGCTGCTAACCGGTAAAAGAAAAGCAGCAACCTCGGTTCAATGCGTCCAATTTCATTTCCCCCAATCTAGTATCGCTTGTGTCTGTTAGTCTCTGAAGTCTTTGATTATAGAAACATGTCCTAAAACTGTATAATATATCGCCACATGCAGTATATATTATATCTCATCATGTTTGAAAGAAATAAAAACACAATAATTCGCATTAAGGTTTCAATGATCCATGGCGTCATCTTAAAAACTGTCGAAAAGAAACAAATTTTTTATTGAAAATATTTTAGCTTTATAAGTTGTGAAACAATTCAATAATAAATTTGTTTTGACGACATGGATCATGGAAACGTCAATGCAAATTATAGTTATTATTGTTTGATTGAAACTTCAGTACACTTCTTGAATTAATGTTTTCTTGTATATATATTACAAATTATCATTTTAGATCAAAACATGCCGCTATTTAAAGTAGAATCACAGGGTCATAAGAGGATATTGATTAAAGCAGAAAGTTTTACAGAAATCATTGAAAGATCATTGAAGAAATTTCATTTTCCTCAAGATAGAACGTACAAGGAGAATTATGAGCTGTAACTAAAAATTTAACGGTTAATGTAGGATTTATAGTTATTAAACTTTTAATATAATTTGAACAACTTTAGTCCTATATATCCTATAAAAATTTGCAAAAGGCATTAAATATATATATATATGCATGCGGTAATATTACTTTGCGTACAGCATTCGCACATTTGCGGCAAAATTTTCTTTGTGCATTGAAATTTTCGGGCGCAAATTAACACGTTGCACAATGTAGAATTGTATAAAATATCGTAAGCAACGCATGCCCAACTTCATCTCGCTCGCGCGACAGCGTCTCACTTATCGCCGACTCGTGCTTGCTCTCGTTGTTCGTGCGGTAAAATGCACTTTGCGCACTTGTTGCATAATATACTATTTTACAACAAGCATAATTAACATCATTATATATAATTTCATATTGCAGTTACTTCTACAAAACGATGGAACAGAAATCGACGAAGATGATATTTTGATGGAGTTTGCTGAACATAGTAAAGACCTGCTTGTTGTAACTATTGTGCACACAAATATTGTGAACACACACGCGCGCGCGCACACACACACACACACACACCCGCCGAAGTCTTGCTGGTTCTTTTTAACGGGCGCGTCCCCAGGTGACGGATCGGGGAATGCTGGTAAAAGGTATCGGAGAAATAAAATATCCGACGCGGACCAAAGAACTAGCTAGGCAAAGGAATCCCGAACAATAAACCAACTATGGAAGATCAGCTGCAGGTAAAAGCTTGCGGTGCAGGGGTCGGATCCCCAGTACGAGTGCGCAAGCGGGCTCTCCGGCGTCGTTATCAAGCAACCGCAGTGTTGTTGGGGTTGGTCACTCGGCCCCAACACCATTAAATGTTACAAGTGACATTCTGTCAGGAAAGGCGCACGAGTCTGTAAGCTTCGAGCGCCTTGAAGAGAAACTTCAGCTCCTTGTGGAATTTATCCAGGAAAAGAAAAATCTCCACAAGGAGCTCAACAATATCGCCAGAGGCACACTGCGTGTCTTTAGCCATTACGCCAAGGCACGAGAAAGGTCGGGGGATTCACAGACGTGCATCACCTGCAAGGGCAGGGCGAGCCAAACGTCGCACCTGTTCCACAACCCCCCAGAACTTCTAGAGCGTGAAGGACCGTCGCCGCTGAAGTTTCCAGCGACAAAATGGGTCAGGATAGAAGAAGAGGAACGCCCCGTACCATCATCATCAGCTACAGAACAACGGCGGCAAGCCCAGTCCGAATACCAGGACTGGGTTAAGGTGGTCAAGAAAGGTGTAAAGAAGAAGGCGGAGTAGCAGGAACAACAATGGCAGCAGCAGCAGAAATAACATCAGCAGCAGCAAAGAAAGGATGTCGGCAAACGACACAGGGGGATGCCGGACTCAACAGCCGGCCTCCGACTGCTCCGCCCTGATGCCGTTAGGATAATGATAGCAGCAGACGGTGGGTCATATGTCGACATCCTGAAAACAATAAAAGCAGCACCAGAACTGCGAACTTTAGGAGAAAGGCTGACCGACATCAGGTGGGCGAAAGCACGCGAACTGTTCCTAGAGCTTGCGACACCTGGCGTGTGCACCCAACACCTCCAAGCAGCGGCCACGTCCATCCTAAAAGGGACAGCTGTCGTACAGACACTGTTCCACAAGGAAGTCATCACCATCAAGGGCATGGAAGAGGCCACATCTAGGGAGGAGGTGGCACAGGCCATCATTGAGGTGACTTCACCAGGAGCAGTGACATATTCTCGAGCTTGATATTCTCAGGGGAGCATATAGTGGAACCCAGGCGGCCAATATCTTCCTTCCCGTCGCAGTGACGAACATACTGCTGCAAAAGGGGAGATGGCTGGTATAAGACTATATAGTTGATACCTCCCTCCCAGTCTTACCATCGACGAGTTCCAAGGATCCCTGGAGGCCATCGTCGCCAGTGCAAGAACCTCCCGACTTCCACTAGTGATCGGGGGACTTCAATGCATGGGCGACGGATTGGGGTAGTGCGAAGACCAATCGTTGAGGATATGCCCTCATTGAGGCCTTCTAATAATTGAATTATTAAAATTGATGGGGGAAGGGTTGGGCTGGAAAGTTAGCGACCGATACACGGGCAGTGACCATTAAGCTTTGGTGTACCAGCTCCAACTGACCGGTAGAGCAGCAAGAAGCGTTCAAAGTTTGAGGGCAGAGAGATGGGCACCGGACACCTTCGATCGAGAGATGTTCCTTTACAGCTTAGAACAGATATTAGGTACTCACAGGGCACAGCTGCTTTCGCAGCTACTTGCATCGCTTCCGCATCTACCAAAGCGCGGAGTGTCCGATATGCTCTGGTGTCGAGGACGACGTGGCCTATGCTCCCTTCCACTGCCCAAGATTCGCAGCGGACCGAGAGCAGTTCTGGAATTCGGGAGGTGGGCCATTAACATCTGAGGGTATTGGGGAATGTCTGCTCGCCTCACAGAAGGGGCGGAACGCGGTGGTTACCATCACTACGTCCATCATCGACAGGCTGAATTCCATTAGGAGGGAAGAAGAAGGCACCAACATCGGTCACACTTGAGGAGCCGAAACATCGACGGAGGGCCGTCTGAGGCAGACTGCCCCCTTGAAACGGCGGCTGCCGAGGGGAGAATCTCAGTCTAAGCGGCGATGGTTTTAATGGGTGCAAGCTCTGCACTCCTGCTGGCACCGGCTGGCAGGGTTGGCTGGTAGAGCTTTCCATCCTCGGTTCGGAAGAAAACACACACACACACACACACACACAGGTGACGGCAAGGGGAACCTCACGGAAAAAATTTTCGGACCTGTCGTTAACGTGCTCCCGAAACCAGTGGTTAGGGATATCATGTTGGTTAAAGAATACTCTAAAATTTTTTTAGAATTTTTAAATGATTTTTTTCAAAATTTCAATTTTTTATAATTTTTCAAGAATAAAAAATAAATGTTGACAATACAAAAAAAATTCTAGGGTATTCTTCGACTTATTCTGGAACATAATTGCTCTTATAAAATTTTCTCTAAGAAGTACTAAGTCCATAGTTTTCAAGAAAGAAAATTGTTAAATTTTAAAAACCAGATTTGGTTCGAACGTTTTAATCTTTCCCGATTGGTACTTACTTTCTTGTTCTGTTCCGTCCATTTAAACACCTACCATGAGCCACAAAACATGAGCCACATGAAAACGTAATTTGGTTACTTTCCGGACGGAAAATGGATAGGAAAAGGATTTATATTTTTAAAATTTTCAATTATTAGCCGTTTTATTTAGAAGAACTAGATTCTAGTAATTTCGAGCACTTTTAAAACAACTAGCTATGTATAGCGCAAAAAGTGCTCGGAAAAAGCAAGTGGAATCCTTAAATGAAAAATGCGCAACACAACTAGAACTTTGAAGGTCATGGCACGAAGGTGTATTAGGGTGCCGTCGCATGGAGCCTGAAAATTCCAACGGAACAATGTTACATTATATCTATACCTATTTATATGTATCCCTGTATAAACGACCCCTTATGTAAACAATTAGATGTGGCAACTTTGCGAATAAAAACGCGTTTCTTATTTAAAAGTTTTGCAGATTGTTAAAAGTGACAAATGTTACACTTTTCAATACCTATTGCACCTAATTAACAATTAATTACTAGATTTGTGTTAAATTCGTGCATTTGTCAACGGAACACCTAACCCAACTGACATAGCGCCGAGTGCGCAGTGTTGCCAACTTAATGTTTCGACGTGATCGAGAATATTTTGCACCAAAATCATAATTTTCTAGAAGTGATTAAGAAGAAATTAAGTGATCAATTCCATTCAGCTTTATGTATTGTGTTCTTAGTATAATTAATTCATTCTTAATATAATATATTCAATCTACTTCTCTGCTAATTTTTATTTGATGTTGAATGGAATAAAAATGTATCATTCTAAAACGTGCCGTTTTGAGGTCTCAAAATCTGCATCGCCATAAACGACTGTAGTAAAAAATCACATTTTATATTAAGATTTTATCAGTAACTAACACGTCGACCACTCTCAGATTTCGCAAATAGCCTCGTTATATGTTCAAATATTTTTTCTCAAAATGTCATGTTGATCTTGAATAAACAGGTTTTCTTAAGTACTACCTTAACCACAACCCCGTTGGAAACTAGAGATTTTCATATAGCCATTCGATGGATATCATTGTTACATTCCGTGTGAGTCTTTTGCTTCCGGATGTCGCGTCGAGTTACAACAATTTTTTATGCTTATTGTTAAAGATATTTACAACGGAGGATAAGTTAAAATTTAATAATTCTAGGGATGTGCCTCATGTGAATGTACATTAAATAAATGATTAATGTCTTTTTCCAAATCTGTCCATTTGTGCGATGTAATAATGCCTGTATTGAATACCTTTTTTCGGAGAGGGAAGAGGGGATGGGTAAGTTCAATTTTACCCCTTTCAACTGCTCAACATATTACTAAAACAGGAGATATCTTATGCCAGTCAGCTAAAATATTAGAAACATTTTGATAACGGTTTTATCGGCTGAATGTTTCTGTTCTACCTCTTGGTTCATCATCTGAGGAGTCAATTTCAATGGCTGTTGGGTCTTGAACCTCATTTGTCGACGTTTGTGTTGTTGTCCCACCTGACGAAAACCCCCAGGTGGGAATCTCAAGTTTCCCTGATCTCTGGGCTTTATAATTAGTCTTTGTCGACTTTTGTCCTTAATGTCTGCAGTCGCCTTTTCGATTTCTTTTAGATCTTTTATTTTTTCTTTTAGGTTATCTCCGTATAACCAATCTTGAGAAATCATTTGATTTCGCTGTAGGTTTGATATTTTTATTCAACTGTGGCGTGATGAATATGTTAAGTTATCATTTTCGAACGAGACATTTCATATAATTATGATCAAACTTCGGGCTCGTTTGATCGTAAAATTAGGGGGGGGGGGGTCGGCTCTGGAGTCCATAGGACCATCCCCTATGGGTCTAACGCACCCGCATGACTGGTCCCGCGCCGGCAAGGGTGCAAACTGGTAGTGGGCCAAATCGACTCACGCACTTCTGACCGTTGACGACGAACGATACCGTAGGGACCGGCAACACGGGGACGGGGTAATTTATCGCCCTGCCGGCCGATTGGTGTAGGAGTCGCGGGGACAGTGGTTGAAAGCCCGCGAGCTGGGCTAGGGTCCTTCTCGAGGGATCCGGCGGGTGAGCTGCGCATTGTTCAGCTGGGAGGTGGCGTCGCTGGGCCGCAGGGGTTGGAAAGTGCCCCGACCCCGACCGAGGGACTCCGGCGGTCTTGCCACCGACGGGGAAATCGGTAGCTCCCCCGATTGGGGGGTGCGCTGGTCGGGCGTATCCCGGCCCCTCGCCGTGGTGCCCGAGCCCTAGAGCCGCACAGGCGGGTGGGGATGGGTTACCAAATTACGAGGAGATGAATGATCGTAAAAATATATGACAGAGACTCTGAACGATATATCAAAAGGCAGAGCACAGGAAACTGCTAAAATCTTGTGCGATATGTGTCCAGCAACTTTTATTGACAGATACTTTTCAACTTGAAATTTATAACGATTGTTTGTACAAGAAAAACACGAAAAAACGTAAATTAGTTCCAAAGAATGATAATGATGACAGCGACGATGCACATAATGCCAAACGTCATAAAATAGCTGCTCTAACTCAGCGTGTTTAGCGATTGGCCGTCAAAATCTTTTGTATTTTCGATATATCGGTGATAATATTTTGTTATTGCCTCGATTACAATTGGAACACTCGCGAATGTTCTCGAAATTTGAGAAATGCGCGGTTTTCCGGTTTCCGTTGACCACGAGGCCAGTTCGTATCACGCTTCCATATAATACACACGTGCGATCGCTCTTTACTAGACAAATCCTTTCATTCGCGCACCTGTAAAACGCCGCGATTGCATTGCACCCGCTAAATTTTGCTAATTAATCGTTCGAATACGTTTAATTTCTTGTATTGTGGGCAATAAAAGACCATTTGTTTTGAGCGTGAAATTTGACTTCATTTCATTGCACCTTGCTGTCCAGGGCCCGCATCGGCAGCATCACGGCTCCACGCATTACTATTGTACGTAAGACCTCAGTGCGCAACACAGCGTCAAGATGAGTACCTAAGTGTTATGAATATGCCCCTCCTCTTCTTGATGCTGAAAATGCGGAAAGCCAAGAACATAAATGGCGTGACTTATTTGAACTATTTGCCAACCAAGAAAGAAGCTCAGATATTGCAAATTTAATGCATTGTAATAAATTGAAAATAAAAAGTTTTACACGTAAGAGCCACTGAATGGCCCTTCTTTCAAGAATGCGATTACTTCTATCAACATTCTACACGGTTACTCGGAAAGGACGTTTTGCAAGTATGATCAGATTCTCTTGCGAAACGCACCAAATCTATGAGGCAGTATTTCTTATATTTCAAGGAGAATCAATCTAATAATGAAGAAATAAATACCATAAAAAACGAATATAAAGCTGGAATGGAAGTAACCAAGCACAAAATACCAAAAGTATTAGTGGTTTTTATATTATTTATTAAACATTTCGGTGAAAAGGAGAATTTTCCTATTTAAAAAGTCCTTTCTTTTTAAATAATGCTTAAATATATAACTTGATTCAAAATCTATATTTATTCCAGGAAGATGTTGATGATAATAATGTAATGGGTGCCGCTGATTCTGCATATCCCGTGCTCATAATTAGAGGTACATTCCATTAAAACTAAAAAATTGACTCTTGAAGTTAGAAATATCGATAAAAATAATTTGAAATTATATTCTGTCCAGGAAAATCCCTCTACGATAAAAATTCAAAATGCAATGTTATTATTAACAAGATACTTTCTATTACCGCGAAGGATGTCATTGAAGGAATATTAATAACTTTTTTGTCAGATTATGGATATGCAATTTGTTACCCGGCTGAAATTGTAAAAACTTTCATACAAAGGAATATTTTGGAAGTTTAATGTATAACTATATACTTCGTGGATTTTAATATAAATTAACCTTATTAACGATATAATATTAAACACTTCTTTCTGAAAATGTGGTTTCAATATAGGAGTAAAGGGAGAATATCGAACACCCGAATACTGAAATATCTAGTATCGGGGTAAATACAAAAATATCTTCTTAGACCGCGTCACATAACATTTCACTCGTTATATTAACAAATAATTTGATTTGGGTAAAAAAAATTTAGTTTCTTCTATCAAGTGTTATTATATTTTTCCAAACTAGGGAAAAGCATTTTTGTCAATATAAAATTCTACGGAAAGGGTATTGATAGAATAAGGTTTATTTTTTCGAGATATTGACGTTTTGAAGAGGTTAGGTTGATTCGGGGCTAAACAACAAAATTCCTAGTTAAAGTTCATATATTTTGTGCACTTTTGTTTGCAGAAAGGCATCGATACGAAAAAAAAATCACAAAAAACGAAACACACGAAATTTTATTCATTTTTTTTTGAATGCGCCATACTGGTTTTTAAAGCAATGTCAATGCAATTTTAACTTTTTTGACCACGCCAATCGAAAGAGCATGCTAGAAAATGGTAGGGTTGGTCACTTTCAAGTTAATATAATCTTATTTCCTGTTCAAAATGAAGGTCGAAAATCAACGTAAATATGTGCGTCTCCCGTCCTTAATAGGTTAAGTTACAAGATGAAAAGAATAAAAAAGAATTAAAATTGCTTAAGATTGCATATAGTAAAACTGACAACAAAATAATACACCTTAAAATATGTATTTTTTCTGCATCTTTAAGAATATATTTTTAATTATTTTTTATGGTCGAAGATCTTCAAAAATAAAAAAAAACACTTTTTCGATCTTTTTATTGTTCTGTAGCAGCTCCAAAGAACTAGAAAAACTTTCAAAAATTTAGGAGCCCATTTTTGATAAATCTGAAGATACTGAAATTTTTTCAAAATTTTTAATGTCATTTTTATGGTTATAAACTTTGAAAACCCGTTATTTCTCGACTTTTTAAAAATCATTTAATAATAATGTAATCTCTTTGAAATTACGCTGTACATCAGTGTATCTACATAGAACAGGACATGTCATGTTGATACATATCATGTTTATATCTCAAAAAACAGCTTTTGAATAGCTTCCAGAAATACATTGATTTGTTTTTATGAAAATATATAATTTTATTTTGTGTTATTTATTTGTGTCGTTTATAAGCCTTGAGAAATGACAAATAAATAATTGAATATGATAATATTACTTTAAACATCGTATTATATAAATCGTGATGTTTGCTAAAAACAGTTACGCTAACGACACGTGACGTACTCGGTACCGAATTCTCGAAACCCATGCGACTTTATCGACTACCAATGACAAAGTGTCTGTTAAATAATCATGCAAATCGTGCTATTGTGCTAATGATACTTAGATGGAGTACTGCATGCCTCTAAGGTCGGTTAAAGGATAAAGATACTGGAAGAATATGTATCGGAATAAAGAAACTATTACATAAATCGAATAGTATAAAAAGGTAATGATTCCGTTAATAATGCTACCTGGATAGAAAAATCTGTGAAGATGTAAACGGTTCGAAGAGAAGCGAGCTGATTGGTCCCAATTTTTAACGACATTAAACGGCTCGGGTTCAAATCGTTTGAATGCAATATATATACAAATAATTCGTATATAAAAAGTTACATACTATAAAATAGCATCCCGAAATATTGCGATTGAACAGTCTTTAATAATACGATAAATATTGAAAAGCACAAATTAAAATTTTAATTGCGTAACGAATGGAATAGTGTTTACGAAAAACGGAGCACTCTAATTGGCGCGGCGTCACACCAAGTTTTAGATGAAGACCGCGATATTATAAAATGGAGCGCTCTGATTGGCCCGGCAACACACGGGCTGAAGGTGTAAAAGCGGGCGAGTTTAGCGCACGCTTGGCATTCCTTCAACGGACAGCGAAGCATACAGAGTCCTTGGAGGTACGAGCGTTATCGACATATGAAGGAAGACTTGGCTACTCGTGGAACTTCACACGGCGTGCAAGGCCGTAGGAACCTACTACGTGGAACTTCACACGGCGTGCAAGGCCGATACAAACTAATATAGTTTTTTTATATAGGGAAACTTATTCGTGTAAGTCCTTTTTAGGACTCAGAAAAACTGTTACTAATAGCGTTATACAAGACACCAAAACCCGAGAAGTCTACGTAGAAGCCCATTTCTACATTTCAACATCACGGGAAGACCGAGACATCAGGAAGCCAGTAAGCGAGGCGATAATCAAGTTCTGGGGCGAAGTAAACATTAACGGTCTCCTAACCGTAATAAGTTTTAAGGTGTTCAGATCTGCTAATCTGAAGACGCACCTAGCAGTATTTACTTCGTCGGCATAAGGACGACAGCGAACATCTGCAAGTCCAGTCTGCTGACCGACGTATTCTCGGTAAAGAATACGGAAGTGGCAGAATATGTAAGATCTGCTGATTTTACGGTATCATGCCATAATATTATTTTTTTAAATATTATTGTGAAAAATATTACTGTGAAAAATATTACTATGAAAAATATTACTATGAAAAATATTACAATAAAAAATATGAAACTACATAATACTAGTGTAATAAACATTGAAATGATTTAATATTATAAAAGGTTAGGTTAAGCTAGGTTAGGTTTGGTTTAGTTAGGTTAGGTTATGTTAGGTCATAATTATGACGAACGTTTACGAGAATTAATCCGATCATGGTGCGACGATTGCAATATAATTCAATACTTACGAGGCATTGCTCATAATGTAAAATGATATGTACAATATTAAATTTATTTTCAATAAACTATTTCTAATCTCACAATATCTGTTCTTAATGTCTCCAAAATAATGTATGCGAGAATTTAAATACTCTTTGCAATAATATTTAAAAAAATAATATTATTAACAATAATATTTTTTACAATAATATTATTCACAATAATATTTATTGCCATAATATTATATTTTTTTAATATTATGGCATGTAATCGATTTTACATATTTCTATGCTACTGCTTGCACATCCGCGTCGCGTTAAAAATCGATTACGTAAAAGATTCAAGTCTTCATTTGGATAAATAGTCTTAGAATAGTCGGCATAAAATAAGTCTCAATTGTAAGCTCATTCGTGTATTTCCTGTCGAAAATAATCTTCTCTAATCAGAACCGTTCAGCTCGTTTTATTTATAACGAAAAATTGGCTTACAATTTGTAGTATCTAGTTATGCATGCGCGGAACTGAGGATTCCTTGTTCGTAATCAGTAAATAAAGAGCTAAAAATGGTAGTATTATGCATTCAATTGTTGACGCTCTACCCGAAAACACCATGAAGATACCTGCTAAGTTATTGCGAGCCCCGATAGACGCCCAAATTCCAGACCACTCTCTGGTGTTCCAACAATTGGATAATATAGAAAAAGCCATCAAGTGGACATTCCGATAGAAGTACACGATTTTCGTCCACGGACCTCACCCAATGAGTATTGTTACGAAGAAGAAAAACGCAGGACGGTTCATATACCGGAAGATGCACCGACGTGGATACTTAAGCTTATAGATATCAGGACTACTCATTATTTCGAAGCAACGGGTTTATCTCCACCGGATCCCCGATTGCTTCCCGTACTACCACCACTTGAAAAGGAAGGTCACACGAAAGCACCACCTACCTGGCCGCATCGTAAACAATATACGCGAACCTTGCCTTCCTTAGTATGGAATATTGCTCCTCATTGTAGAAATGATCAAGTGGAATGCGAAGATCTAGATAAAATTCAAGAGGCTAAAATACAGAGGAAACGAGCGAAAGTAACAAGGAATAAGCTCCGTAGAGCATTACGAAAGTAATACAATTATTAACACAGTTTGGTTTATGTAAACCGAATAATACATGAGTAATGTTTCAGTTTTAATAAAAATCACATCTTATGAGTGAAAGTTTTATAAGTAGAGGATTGTTGAATTTATTTTAGTTAAGCTCTTACTTGTCCTGTGAACGCGAAAAAGTAATCCTATTTAAGGTAGTTGCGTTCAGTTCCTTCAAATTTCATTCACTGATCTGGAGTTCAACTTGTATTTATTATCGTTTACCAATCCGCTTTGCCATGGTATTCTTATAACGGACTTTAATAGAAAATCCTAATCGAACCCGAACGACAAATACATATTTTAAGGTGTATTATTTTGTTGTAATTTTTACTATGTGAAACTCACAGCAATTTTACATTTTTTGTATTTTTTTTAGCTTGTTAGTAAACTCAAAAATGTTTGACAAAAATCAAGTGGCTTGGTAATGCTTTCTAGTATAAATATGATACATTAATTTTTTTAGAACTTTTCAAAATTATCTTCAAGGAAAGAAAAAAAAGTTGGAAAATTGTTCTCCAACAAACGGGGGAGGGGATATATAATAGTCATATTTAAAAATCTTTGACAATGGCTTTTCACCTATCTTTACAAGAAGAAAAGAGTTTAATAAATGTTTGTAAAATAAACGGATTTTAACAAATGACGGCTTATTTTTTCGAGAAAAACAGCCTTAAATATCTGCATTTATTTAAGATAGGAACTTTGTGCAATTTATGAGTAATGTTAAAATTTTGTTCTCTGAAGTTGTAAATCATTTTCTCGAAAAACTAAGCCTTCATTCGTTAAAATCTACTCATTTTTAACAAAGTTTTAAAATTGTCAAAAGACGATATGAAGCAAATTTGAGTTATTAACTGTTTATCCACTATGCATACGTATTTTCAACTTATTGACTTATTGAAAATTGTATATTGTAACACAAAGTAGACAGTCCGCCTACTTGTGTTCCCGACTTATATACTTACCTACGCCTCAAGAAAGAAGAGTGAAGATTGGTGAATCGTCCCGTCAGAATCCAGTTGAGTAGCTCCAGGAACCTTTTCCCAACGGTGGTGTTCGTCCTGTCAATTCGTGTTTGGTGTCATTGTCCCATCTCGTCCAGCTGCCCAGGAAGCAGAAATACTTATAAACACAGAAATGATTAATGGTTATGTCATAAATAAGGAATCTGTCAGTGTTGTGAAGTAACTAAGTATGTCGTCCAAGGAAAAGGTATATGAAAGAAAAGTAATCAAAATACTTACATTCTCAATCAGCTGTTTAGTGGTCTGCTGCCTCGTTGCCGGAACCGCTGCTGGCTGAAGTTCTCACGCTGAATTTACCCATCCTTACACAAAAAATAGCCCTTTTATTTAATTTTAGAACTTACCGTAATTTTCCTTTCAGAGCTCCAAAACAAAACTTCTTTTCCCGTTGCCGTCGAGAGGCTGACTCCGCTGGCACTTCCCTTCCACTCGATCCTGTGGCACTCGATCCCGGAGTGAACTACGCAGTAACACACACAAATTTTGTCGAAATAACAAGAAAACACTAAAAAAAAACCCGAAAACCGAGACGACTTGTCCCATTGGTCGTCGTTAACCGTGGACTGGCTATCGCGCAGTTTTACGCGCAACTCGGCGGCCATCTTGATCAAACTCAGTCCCTATTGGTCAGTTCAGTTGTACAGCGTCTCTGTCTACTTTCCATATTCGCGTAGTCGACGTTCGTCGCACTCATGCATGGAATAGACGTTATTGCTGTCGCGGTCGTCGAGTCGACGTTCGTCGCACTCGTGGCCCAACATACAATACAAATTCGTCATCAGTATTGTTTGCGCTTGTCGCACTCATTACATTTATTATTACCCCTTCCAGTGCCGAGTGAATGTTCGTCGCACTCGTGCAGAAAATCCTTTCAGTCGCCCACCCCTTTTTAGAAATTTAGACTTGCCCCACTAATCCCAGTATTGCCAGAATTATGTTTTCCACCTTTGTCCTTACGTTGTCATAAATTCGTCCTTTATAATAATTATTATTCCTCTTTGTTTATTCCCTGAAAATTAATAGCTAGGATTGACGCTATGGCGTGATGGTAATGGGCCAGACCATCCCCAAGAAGAGTCACTTCCTTGTGAACCGTTACGGCAAGCAAAACCTACAGTTTACTATTGCGTACAAAAATACATATAGCTAAAAGGTGTTAAGAAGCATACAATTTATTTTTGTGAACGAAATATATGGGTAAGTACTGTACACAGTGCGCGGCGTTTTGTTTTGTATAATTATATTTTTAAAAGCCCTCCCCAATAAGTGTAAACTCCCCATCAGTAAATATATATACATACGAACCTATTCCCCTTTGATAATTTTTCTTATTCCCTCCTTTCATTTTTTTTGAGTGAAAACTCCGTGTCGTCGGGACTCAGGAAGGTTATAATATATGCAATATTACATATTGGCGAATGCAACTTGATATATGATTTTATTATTTACGAAATGATAGATAAAAACGGCATATTTTTCTAGTAGAATGACCGATTTGTGGGCAATTTTTTTCTTACAAACCTTGGGCACAGATTAATAACTGCATTTATTGAGGAGTTTGATCGAAACTAGACGAAACATGTGCCCCACATAAACGAAGCATTGCATTTTCTCTCAGTTTGATTTTTTTAGATGTGTGCGCTAAAGCGCATGTAATTAATATTTTTCAATAAAATTATTATCATTATTGTGAAATAATGAATTCAAATGATAATAATAATAATAATAATACCATATTTCTATTTAATCATAAAGAATACAAATAAAAAAAAATTAATTGATCATGGACGGGATTCGAACTGTTACTGCTGTATAAAAACTCCGCCTCAGCTCCCAAAGCTATAGCTCAAATTTCCAGTCTATAGTCTATAGAAAAAATGTTGACATTGGTGCAAAGGTCGATTTTTGCAAAATTATTTTGGTACGAAGTAATAAAGATGAATACTATTAGTGTACAGCCCTTTCATGGACTTTTTGAATGGGTATTATTGAAGCTCTTTTCTAATCATCTCTACTATGCATATGGCACTTTTTTTGTTTCTAGCTTGGAATTGTAACAACATTATTTTCCTTTTTATTTAATTGTAATACGTTGTAGTTTTTGAAAGAATGTTATAAGTATGTAGGTTTATTTAATCATATTTAATTTATTATTACAAGGTACATATATTGAAAATATTTGGATATAGTTAATATAATAGCGATATGTTTAAAACGGTTCTGCTTTAATTGTAAAACTTAATTAAAACTGTTATTTTTGGCAGCAGTATAAAAATGCACTAAAACAGCGCTTCTTAAAGTTTCTGTCATATTTATACATAAAATTAATTAGAATATTACACATATACTGGATTTGTATACTGCTGCTCAAAATAACAGTTTTAAATAAGTTTCACAATTAAAGTCGAACCGTTTTAAATATATCGCTGTTATATTAACTGTATTGAAATATTTGCAATATACCTTGTAATAATAAATTAAATCATCGAACCAAGGTACGCCATCTTTGAGAATTACGTCACAATTTCGTCAAATGTCACGTATCTCGCACACATTTAATAAAAAAAAAGATTGCATCGACCGAGAGTTGAACCTGCATTCCCGCACAACAATATCGAGTCCTAACCACTCGACCACACTCCCAGTTGTAAAACGATGCGAATTTTCGAACTCAAATAATCTATACATTTTTAACGAGATACAGGAAAGAATTTCTGGCGGAATACATTTCAAATCTTGCAGGCCAACTAACTTCTGGTTGTAGAATTAGCTATCCCTAAAATATGATATTCTCCATGAAAAATCTTCGTATTTTTTTATTTTTCATAAAAACTTTGTTTAACGAAGGTATCTCAATTTGAACTTTGAAAGGCGAAACTTAAAAAAAGCACTAAAACAACATTGATTCGCTCGTAATTTTTTTTCTAATTAATGTCATCAATTTTTTTTTGGTATTTTCGGAGGCAGTCTCTTCTTTAAAATCCGGTTTGTAATTTTTAAAAGCTGTAAAATTAACAAAATGAGGGGTCATTTACTAAAAATAAACATAATCAGTGACCCCCAAATACTTAAAAATATTATTACCTTCTTCCGTAAATGACTGTTAGAAGAAGATAATGGTCAAATATTTCAAAGTAATAGTGTAGCGAAAGAACTAAATAATATTTTATCTTTTAACGAGACGTGTTAACAATATTTTCTAAAAGATTTATAAACATGATCAATTAGGAAAAACTAATTTTAAATTAGGAATTTCAATATTTTTCGGCAAAATATCTTTTTTTTTCATTGACCAGTCATGGAATCAAGCAATATTGTATTTTACAAAGTTAAACAAAAGACTGAGAACAAACGATAAATTGGCAAACACTTAGTGAAATTACGAATTTGAATATTTTTTTGGAAAAATATTACTTTTTCACACACCATTTTTGTCATTGAAATAAGTAATTTTGTATGTTTGGTATTAACGCGTAATATTTAAAAACAATCTAAATAAAGACTAATAAAGGATGATAAATTGACTAGAAGAAAATTCAATATTTTTCAATATTTTTAATATTTTCCGGCAAAATAATTTTTCGGTTCATATACGAGTCATCAAACCAACTAATTTCGTAATAATAAGCAATAATACTTTTTCCGCATAGTGGATTATTACTTTTTATTTGTTATAGTCATATTACATGCATATGTAGATTATTTTCGTACCGTTTAGGCATTAATTTGTTGCATGATATTTAATATCTCGAAAGAAAAAAAAGATTACCAAAATAGTACTAAAGTTTGATGCAAATAGGTTATATGTATAAACAATCTAAATAAGGTCCTACTTTTGAGATAGCCCTGGTAAAAATAAAGCGTACACTTTAAATGTTCGGGAAACGTACACGAAGGGTACGTACGCTTCATTGAAGAGTATATGGGTGATTCTCCGGAAGCAGGGCATTTTCGTGTCTTTACGTTATATCTTACAAAAACTTTGACAATAAATTATTAAATTTGGATAGAAATGTTAAATAAATATCCCTGGCCTATGTTAATTTGAAAAAATAATACTTTTGTTACAAAAAACTGGTGTAAAATGACATTTAAAGACTAAAAGTAGCATTTTTGATATGTCCAAACCTCTAAGTTCAAATCTTAAAAATATTAGCGCTATTAAGAAACCGAATTATTTTAATTTATTCAAATAATATTTCTATAGTATAGCTCAAACTGTACAATTTCTCTCTGTATAATATTTAATTAAATCAATATATATACTTATAATTATTGAAATATTAATGTCTTGTAACTGTCTTTTAGATTTTATATTAGTTTTAATGAGACGTCTATACGTCCAACTCCAAAAGAAGTCGGTCTCGCGCCGACAGTTACAAAATGCTGACCTGGAAGGGAGCACAATTTGGACAAAAGCGAGAAGGAAGACGGAGGGAACGCAAAATTGAATAATGGATCGGAAACAATCGCGTTGATTTAAATTTTATTATCACCTGAGATAAGGGACCAGAGTAAACTGGTACTTACAAATAAAAGGTGGCGAATCACTCCAGCACTCCAATACCGTCTTTCGGGCCTGACTATTTCTTGGGTCCGCGTACAATACCGAAATAGGCTGTCCACCTAATATAATTTGGACGCCTCGAGATTATGGACGTCTGTCCGTCATCCACACACACTTAAAATTTCGCAAAGCCGGATACAAAGAGAACGGAATTCTACGCGTTTTGATCAGCCGGTTATCGCCGCAAGTTGTCGAGGTCTGATCTTTCTCGCCGGTTTTTCCATGCCGCACACCTGTAGGGTCGCGACGTTGCCAGCTCTCCGAGCCTCTCCAGCCCGCTAGTCCTGAAAACTCCCTAGATATATAACTATATGTTATTTTAATCAGGACTACCGTTGCCGGAGCTTAGGGCATAACGGAATGCTGTTATTTTAGGCTTTAAGGAGTAAAACTCAGCTTTTCCGTTACAGTGTTAAGAAATTTCTATGAGGTAACGACAATGCGTAAACTGGTATAAATGAACTGGAAATAATTAACTTTTATACTAAAACCTATGAGAAAATCAAATAAAAAACACTACACTTTACTAATCCTCCATAGAAAATTGAAAAGAGAACATATTTACCTCATGAACAAGTAAAAACTGTATAAAAATACTACGTATTTTTATTAAATTAATTGTCATCACCCGTCCTAATTTTGGTATTTTTATACAAACAGCAATTAAAAAACGCTGAAAACTTAAAGATTAAAGGAATAAACGTTACTGGCAATTTGTTTTTTAATTTATTATTGTTTAAAATATGTAAAATTGGATTTTTTTACAAATTTTCATTGTCGTCACCTTCATTGTCGTTACCAAACATTTGGCATATCAGGTACGATTTGGTACAACGTTATGAATCAAGTTTATTATGAAATAATATTATTTATTAAAATTATGAATATATAATATTATCATTGTAGTTACTAACCAACGACACATTAACTTTAATAAATTTATTTTGTCTAAAACTTCTTCAAAAATTCATGTGTTTTTCTTAATTTTTTAATTATTACTTAATAAATAATTTTCAGTTATTCACAAAAATGCACTAAATCAGATATGTACATTATGCTTTTGACTCCTTAGAGTTATTTTTTTCAAGTTTTTAATAAGCAATTGTTGGTTTATACAGCCGTATGGAAATGCGTCATAGTAAGTCTTCCCCTTTCCTTTAAAATAATTTTCTAGCGTGACTACTTTAACAATAACTTAACTTGGTGGTAATAAGCAAGAATCCATTAAAAAAAAAACGAATTTACAGTAACTTAAAAAAAAAATTTTCATTCTTAAAAATGCCCTGTTTTTGGAGAATCACCCATATACCTAAATACGTCTTAAAAACAACCCGTCGAATGAGATATGAAATAACGTTAAGAGGAGGAGAAAATTCAAATGAAAGATATAAAATATGGCTTAAGATAAATAATTTTATTAATAACATGAAATATATTTAAAACCCGAGGAATATGAGAAGCCGGGACAGAGCCGGTACTTACAATATTTGGTGCTTCGTATACGCTTCGAAAAAGGCTATGTCTCAACCAATAGTGGACGTCGCTTGCCCTGTCTGTTCGCCGAAATCTCGAAAGGTCGCACAATAATATGGACGTCGGTTGTTCACAAATATTACACAAACGCGGTCGTTTAAATCGCAAACAAATATAGACGACTGTCTTTACAAAAGATTTCCCGATCGGAAGCTAAAACAAAGCACAATCCTTTCTCTTAACGCTCGCGGATCGAAGGTACGCAGATATCTCACTTCCCGGTTACCGGCGAGTACCCACGTGCCTCTCCCCAGAGTTGCCGGCTCTCGTCGCCTTGGCAGTCGGCTGGTTCTGAAATTTTACTAGCCATACAATTATTACATAATACGGAACCACCGCCGGGGCCTGGGGAATAACGAAAATGCTTTTTCCTATAACCGGGTATTGAAACAAAGATAAAACAGCATTTTCGTTACACCCCCCGCCCAGACGCTGGCTATCTGATAAGGGTACCAGCTCTGATATCAGCACCCCAGTCTCAGGCATAATCGAGCATAACCAAAATTAAAAAAAAAATAAAATAACTTTAAATCTTTAGGCTTACATAAAGAAAAACAAAAATTTTAATAGTCAGGTTAAATTATTAGGATTTAAGACTCATGCAAACGATGTATGATAAGAGAAATACAAAACAAATGATATGAGGATATAGTTATTGTTTATTAGTTATGGGGGCGTCATCCTTTCCCCCTACAAAAAGGAACCATTCCTTGGCGATCAAGTCCGGTATCGACGCCGAATCAAAAATACGAAAAACAAATATATATTTATGGGCGGCTACCCAATTCCGGTGGTTGTCCCATGGTGGAAGTATACATGGTGTGCTCAGAACTCTGACGCCACGCCCCTTTTCTGGCCGGCAGCCAAGAAACTTACGAAATGTTGCCAACCATGTAAAAATAAATTTTTAAGCTCTGTAAGTTGGTAAATGTACGTATGTGTTTGTGTGTACATATACTTCAATACTGTCACGGCATTGAAAGGAGCCGTCGGCGGTCTAAGTTTGTCGGCTCTTGGGAGGGGAGCGGAGCGAGAGGAAAATATTAAACAAATGACGGGGGGTTCAACTTTATCAGATACTTCGAATGTTAAATTTGCGTATACTCGTCGTAGTCGAGTGGTACAAGCGCATGAGTTGAAGCACAACGCGTTATTTTTTTAGTTCGATTTCGACTTCGAGGATTTTTTTTTTTTTTTTTTATTGCTCATTTACTCAACATTTGTAACGTAAACAATTTTTTACTTATTTACTATTAGTTATTTTATTTACAAAAATGAATTGTAAAAAAAATTACAAACATTAAACAATATGTCTTTGCAGAATGACATTTGTAAAAATCGAATTCTTTGTAATATTAACAAAAATAAATGTACAATATTTTATTGTAATTTCCGAAATAATATACAAAAATTACAAGTCGTACATTTTTTCTAAAAAAGTTATTGTAGTTAATATAAGCTTGTAATTGATTTTTTTATGTTTCAAATATAATGTAGACCTGCCATCTAATTCCTAACATCGGCCGGTATCTTTATTTATATATATATATATATATATAAACGATTTATATTGCATTTACGTAAATGGAAACATCTTTTACAGAATACAGAGTGAACGAAACTATCGTGCAAACAAATTTAGGAAACAAATATTTGTAATACTCGATTAATGTAATATTAAAATAAAAAGATGTTTTTTTACTTCTGCAATGAAATTGTACTATTTTAAAAATGCCACGATTTTTCCGTTAACGTTTCAACTGACTGATGCATGTCTCACGTGTGTCGCGACACCCAATGCCCTGATTGATATAGCCAACATAAAAGCATAACATTTTGTTTCTCCGCAGTTGGCAACATTCCCTAAGTTTCTCGGCGACTCGTGGGAGAGAGAAACGATTTTAGAGAGAGAAGGCGAAACTACTGAGCACACCATGTATACTTCCACCATGTGGTTGTCCTGACCCGTTCCTATCGTCGTTGGTGTCCACAGAGGGCACACTCCTCTCGGATTCTTACCAAGGGCGCTCTATTTATGGCGCGTAATTCCGCCTCCAATGTTTGGCGGTCTTCATCCACGACCTAATGAGAATGAATATGTGGATGAAGGGTAATGTCGATTGAGGGGGAATGAATTCAATTTCAAAACAAGAATTAAATAAATAGAATATATCACAGATTATCCATCACCAACGGATTATCATACTATTATCTACGACTGCGGGTGTTATAATGATGAGGTGGGATACAAACAGAAGGAATTACTCGTCCATACTTTCTAGGACGTCCACGAGGACGTCTACCAGCAGGATTAGGCATATTGACTTGATAAGACGGACTAACAGAGACCTCTACTTTCGCTCCGCTCGCCCTATTCGACAACGCAGGTCGCCTATCTAATCTAAGTCCGACGTGTGCCGCATCCCTTAATTTAATCTTTCTAGGTCTACCACGTAGTCTTCGCTCGACCTCCACACCCCTATGGACGTCCGCATGTACAATGATTTGAGGCCTATCTACCGCTTCTTGTTCAGGCTCAAGCGATGGTGATCGTTGATCGATGTCTTCTTCTTCAGCTGGATTCATCGAATCTTTCTCAATAAGAGTTGAATCCTCTAGCGGTGGATCTTCGTCTTCATGGTATGGCTTCAGTTGATTTATATGGCATTTACCGATACTTTTCCCGGATCCATCTCTTAATTCATAAACATTGGATCCTAATCGTTTGGAAATTGTATACGGTCCTACAAATTTAGGAGCCAATTTTGCAGCAAATCCATGGGCTGCCGGTGATAAAACATAGTTTCTTTTAAGGACGACGTCCCCTATCTTAAATTGGACGTCTCGTCTTCTTGAATCATAATAATGAGCTTGACGCTCCTGAGCAGCTTCAATATTGCGAGTCGCTTCTTGATGTAGCGACCGCAATGCTTTTAGTCGAGTCATCCAATCTTGAACGGCACTTCTTTCTTGAGCTTCATCAGCTGCTCGATCTTCATGACGTCGATAGTGATCAGGTGGAATCAATTGGCGGCCATAATTCATCATGGCAGGACTCTCTAGCATGGAGTCGTGTACAGCCGTATTATAGGCAAAGGCAAATTCCAAGATATATTTGTCCCAAGTGCGATGATTTTCTTCGACATGTTTCCACATCACTGCACAACGGAAAATAAAAAAATGAAATTCCTGTATTTTGTATGAAAATGACTCTTTTATTATTAATTTATCAAGAAAGTAAATGAATATAAAACTGTAATATATTGCAACTGTCTTTGAGATTTGTTATTAATTTTAGTGAGACGTCTGTACGTCAAATTCCAAAAGAAGTCGGTCTCGCGCCAACAGTTACAACAGTCGCGCACCTTCAATAAAAATGCACGGCGAGCAAATTTCGAGTTAGGAGTCACGTGTTCCACTCTCAACGAAAACACAAGTTATCCCAAACCAAACCTGCCAATACCCGGAAAACACGAGACGATTACTAATACGTCTTAAAAACAACCCTTCGAATGAGATATGAAATAACGTTAAGAGGAGGAGAAAATTCAAATGAAAGATTTAAATATGGCTTAAGATGCATAATTTTATTAATAACATAAAAGATATTTAAAACCCGAGATATATGAGAAGCCGGGACAGAGCCGGTACTTATAATATTTGGTGCTTCGTACACGCTTCGAAAAAGGCTCTGTCTATAACCAATTATGGACGTCGCTTGCCCTGTCCGTTCGTCGAAATCTCGAAAGGTCGCACAATAATATAGACGTCGGTTGTTCACAAATATTACACAAACGCGGTCGTCCAAGTCACAAACAAATATCCCGATCGTTTCCTCTCTTTCTCTTCGCCTCTCTCTGTCTCTTTCTTTCCGCGATCGTACCTGAAACATTTAATCTAAGCAATTAATATATTATTCAACCGATGAAGACGGTTCGCCGTAACAAGAGCGTCCGATACCCCGGCGCTCTTGTTACATTCCCCAACCTTTATATTTTAAAGGAGTTAAGGTCCCCACCCTGTACAAAGTAGGGGCCGTTAGGCCATGAGAATTATCCGGCTATTAATTAGCCGCCAGTATTGCCGGTGAAGCCGGTCTTGCCGGTGACTTATTGGCCCTGTTGGTAGCGGGCTATCGGGTCTGCCAAACTACTGCGCTCCTGTTGCCGGAGTTGATAGGTCGCTTCCTCTGCGGCTCGCTCCCGGGCTTCCGCGCGTTGGAGGTGGCGCCGAGCCGTCTCCGCCGCTTCCTTGGCGCGCCGCCTCTCTTCGTTTATTCGTGCCTCCTTCCTGGCTTGCTCGGCCTGGTGCTTGGCATACCAGGTGTCGCAGAATGTCCGCTTCCTCTGGAAGCCGTCCATCCTCTTTACCCACGCCGCGGTATCTGGGTGCCCCTGCACCCCATATCGGGCGCAGTAGCCCCGGAGACTAGCGAACGCCTTCGACCGCGTCTCCTCGGCTTCTCGATCGCGGGCCCGGGCCTCCTGGAGGGCTTCTTCTACCGGCTCCCACGCTGCGGCCGCGGGATTGGCCAGCCGGTTTCTTCCGCTTCCAGGGCGGCCTGATCTGGTTCCTCCGTGAGGGCTAGGGCCTCCACTGCCGCCCAAAGATCATCATCCCATCCGGATGCCATTTAATACGTCTCAGGGTTCTGGAAAAGAAAAATGGAACCATCGATTAAAATTCGGTTAGTTTACCTTCTAGCGTTTAACCGGGTCGCCCGAGTCACCCGTCGCGATGCCTTGTTACTACCGCCGGTACCATCTCGCGATTCGATTTTATCCCCTCGAGCCTGTTCAATCGTGGTCGCTACTAACTTTCGTGGCCGTCCGCGCCCGCGTTTTACCGGCGCTCGCAGTTTGCCTGATTGATCACGCTGACCGCGTTCGCTCGCTAAATCCGGTTCTTCCGGTCGATCTTCGGGTTTAACCCCCTCTTCCGGTGGATCTTCTGGGTTATCTCCCTCTTCCGGTTGATCTTCGTGAAACGGTTTTAAATCTACGACGTGGCTCACACCGTCATTTTTTCCAAAGTTATCTATTAACTCGTAGGAAGTCTTCCCGATTTTACTTCGGATAGTGAATGGTCCCAGATATTTTGGCGCCAACTTTGCCGTAATTCCTTTAGCCGCTGACGACAATATCCTATTCCGCCTAAGTACTTTGTCCCCTATTTGATATTGGACATCTCGGCGGTTGGCATCATAATACCGAGTTTGTCGGCGTTGGGCTTCATCGGACTTAGACCAAACATCTTGATGCAAGGTCCGAAGCTTATTCATCCGAGTTTCCCAACTGCTCAGAGCTTGCCGAGTTTCTTCTTCTTCTCCGGCATGTTCCGTTTGCCGACGCACCATGTTTGGTGGTTCCGGGCGACGACCATGAGTCAGGACCGCCGGACTGAATCCCGTGGATTCTTGTGTCGCCGTGTTATACGCGAACGTAAGCTCGTTTATATATCGGTCCCGTTCGCGGTGATCCTCTCCAATCTTAGATCGGATCATACTCTTGAAGGTCCGCTTCACTCTTTCTACCGGATTGGCTTGTGGGTGGTACTTCGGGGTATACTCATGTCCGACACCTCGTTCCGCCAAGAACGCGACAAGTTCCTTATTCTTAATCTCGAGGCCGTTGTCGGACAAGAATGCCTCCGGTGCTCCGAAACGTAGAAAAATCGTTTCTTCTAGCGCTCGGGTGACGTTTTGCGTCGTCAACTTCCGAGAAGAACGCACTCGATCCATCGAGTGAATAGATCCTCGAAGATTACCAGGAACTCAAATCCATTTTTACATGGCATCTCCGGCCACTATTTGTCCCGGTCGAGTAATCCGCCGGTGTCCGAGTTTAACGGCTGGTGCCAACTGTTGCACTTTGCATTTTTGGCATGTCACGCAATTCTTTACGTGCCTGGCAACATCCTTGTGGATCGAAGGCCATCAATAATAAGCGGCCACACGGTCGTAGGTCTTCTTTTGACCTAGGTGCCCGGCCGTGGCTTCTTCATGGCATTCCCGTAGAACCTCTTCTCTCTTTTTTTCCGATGCCACGAACTTCCACGCGTCGTCATCACCGGTGGTATTTTCCAAAATCGGGTCCGATCGGTACGCATACATCCGACTCCCGATCACGTTCCAGTACGGATTCACATTTGAATTTTCCCGAATTTCAGCTCTTCGGTGTCGATACCATTCCTCGACTTCTTCGTTATCATCCGGGGAACTCATCATAGCGACTTCCGGAATCTCGGATTCATACATCCGAGATAATGCATCAGGAACGTAGTGTACCGAGCCTGGCCGGTGTTTAACCTCAAAATCGTATGCCTGCATTTTGAGGGCCCACCGGGCTAATCTTCCGGTAGGGTTACTTAGGTTATATAACCATACCAAACCACTATGGTCCGTTATTACCCTGAAATGGTAACCCTCCACATATGGTCGGAACTTTTCAATCGCCCAAAGGACGGCCAGACATTCTCTTTCTGTTACTGAGTAGTTTCGTTCGGCAGAATTCAGTGTCCGACCAGCGAACCCCAGTACTCTTTCTTGGCCTTGGTGCTCTTGCGTGAGTACTGCGCCAAGTCCACTACCGCTGGCGTCGGTCTGAAGTGTGAATTCAGCTGTGAAATCCGGTCTTTGCAATACCGGAGCCGTAGCAATCATCGCCTTAATTTTCTCAAATGCGATGTGACGATCTTCGGACCATATGTACCGAACATCTTTCTTGGTCAGATGGGTTAATGGCTCGGCTACCGTTGCAAAATCTTAAAGAAATTTCCGGTACCATGATGCCATGCCCATAAATCTCCGAAGCTGCTTAAGATTTTTCGGGACCGGATAATCCAATATTGGAGCTATCTTGTCCGGGTCCGGTTTGAAGCCATGTTCATATGACTCCGAGGTATTTTACTTCCTCCCGGCAGAAATGGCTTTTCTCCCGGTTCACCGTAAGCCCGGCACCCAATATTTTCTCTAAAACGTGTTTTAGCCAGTACAAATGGTTCTCCAACGTTTCAGTGACGATAATTATATCGTCCAGATAAGCAAACGCATGTGGGTCTAACTTCGGGCCGATCAGTGAATCCAGGAGAGCTTGAAACGTAGCCGGTGCTCCTGTTATTCCATACGGCATTCTCCTAAACTGGAACAGTCCTTTTCCCGGCACTGTGAATGCCGTCATTGGTCGAGCCTCTTTCTTCATCCGGATCTGGTGATACGCGCTACTCAAATCTAGCGTTGAAATGTAACGCGCTCGTTGCAGTTTCCGGTGGATTGTATCCATGTACGGAATTGGATACGCATTTGCTTCCGTCACTGCATTCAACTTCCGGTAGTCTACACAGAACCGATATGTTCCGTTTGACTTCTGGACCATCACGACCGGACTCGACCAACCACTGGTCGACGGTTCAATGATGCCATCCTCCAGCATTTTGTCCACTTGTCGGTGCATCTCTTCTTCGATCTTCTTGGATACTGGATAATATCTTTGTTTCTACCAGATTGGTACAGCCGATAGTAGTACTGTCTACCGGAAGGCATTTCTTCAGCAAATCTTGCAGCTTCTGGTTTCCATCCTCTGATAACCTCATTGTGCCCGTGGTCTTTGATTCATTCGGACTCTCTGTAGTTAAGCTACCGACTTCCAATGGCACTCCAAGTGGCTAGCCCTTCCACTTGGATGACATTTTGTCGTGGTTGCAACCTCGCATCAAATATACGGACGAAATCCGCCCCGAGGAGGCAATCTACTTCCAACCGAGGCATAATCATAACCTCGATCTGCCGGGTGACTCCTTGTATACTAAAAGGTAACCGGACTATCCCCACAATCGGTGAAAGTGTACCATCTGCCACTCTCGCACCCGGTCCTTCATACGGCGTCATCTGGCTTTCACTGGCCGATACAATTTGTAAACCGATATTTCCTATAGACGTCTTCGATGCACTCGGATCAAATAATGCTCTGACTGCAAACCCTGCTATCTTGATTTGCAGCCACCATCTTGCATTGTCCGGATTACCATTATTTCCGGTGCATTCGTCAACTTCCGCGAAGTTGAGGCCTGGGAACCGTAGTGGCCTGACCTACTGGTTCCTTGATCGATTTCCCGAACATCTCGGACATGTCTTCTTCGTATATCCGGGTAACTGACACGTCCAGCAGACCAAGTTTTTCCCGGTGGAGCTTGACGAACCCGTTGGCAAGGTCCCTCTCCAAAGTGGTGAATTTCGACCACTATTCCGATACGTGCGGCTCCGTGCATTCTCCGGGCTTTTTCGGCCACTTGTACTCGGTTGCTCGTACCGAGGATATTTCGGGCTGCTTCTGCCCGATCCTCTCTCTACCGATTTATCCGGTTGATTCTGTTTGAACCACGTTTTGGTATATGCCGGTTTCCTGTTATCTGGCTTCTGTGACTTGGGCCTTCTCGATTCATCCCGAGCCTGTCGCTCCTTCATTTCGCGCATTGCCTCACGCATTTTGGCCAGTTCCTTTAAAATTTGACCTAGCTCGTTTTTCGGCGGCTCGGTCACCGCGGCCACTTGTTGTTGTGCAAACTTCTTCGGTTCGCCATAGACCACTTCTGGCACCAAAGTTCCTTCTGGTGGAGGGGGTTCCCGGTAATTCTTCCGGACGTCCTCAGCGCTTTCCGCTTCAGCTGCCGCCACCATAAAATCTTCCAACGTCCGGATTCGGTCCATCCGAACTCGCCATTGTAGATCCGGTTTCATGTTCCGGTATAGGAAGTCCAGTTGTTCGTATACCGACAATGATGCTGGATACAACTCCAAAGCGTCATTAGACATCCGATGTAATCTCGGGCGGGTTCGTCGATGCCTTGGGTGCGGGCATTGGCTTCGGCCCAGAGCCTTTGGGCATCACGTTGGCTAAATTCATAGCAGCGTTTTGCCGATGTGCAAAAATCCTGCCAGGTCCTCCAGGAATTTTTAGCGACGCTTTACCAGCGTTTCGCTGATCCGATCAATAACTCCGGCAGCGCGCTCAGCTTCTCCTCGTCAGATAGATTAGCCGGTCCTCGGCATTCCTCCAATCTTGTCAGGAACGCCTCCATCCGGCTGTCCTTGGACCCGGAGAACGTCAGTCTCCATTGTCGGACTATTTTACCGACATCTCGTGGGCCTGCTTCCGACCTTGCGGACGTGAACCTACTTCCAGACGGCCAAACAGTCTGGATGTCACCCCTCCCCCCAGAGGCATCCAATTCTCTGGGATGGTTCGGAATTACTTCCGGTTCACGATCTTGTTGATTCGGTTGTCTCTGATTTTCTATATCAACTGTTGAATTCCGGACATCTTCGTAGTAGTTTAGACCGAACGTATTTTGAAAATTTACTTTCGATCTTCTGGGATTCCGTCCGGTTTGATCTCCTATTTGCGTACTTGAAGCCGGCATTTGATTCATAGTATCCATTCGCGTGGTTAACGTCGTAACCATCTCTATGAGCCTGTTCATTTTGTCGGTTTCCTCCTGCATTTCCCGACTTTGACGTTCCTCTTTTGCTTTCATGGTCTCAAAATAGGCTGCGGCTATCCGTGAGACCATGGTTTCCATGCCATCTGGTAATACGTACAGAATTAAATCTGTAGGAGACACTCTCTCAATAGTCGACATTCTTATGTTCGACATTGAACCGGTCCCTTCCGTTCTGGGTACTCCATATCCAGAAAAACTGGGTACTCTTTGAATTGCCGATGACATAGTCGGCTGTGAAGAAGTCACTGTTGTCACAGCAGTGGCTGTTGTTATTACCGGTATTTCTCGTTCTAGAAAACCGGATCGTTCTTCACAATCGTAAATCTCATCTTCTTGTCCAGAGACTTCCTCTTCTTGGCCGGTGCTTTCTTGTCTCAACAAATGCATCGTCTTTTCCACAAACGTTGTTAATTTATAGTTTCTGGATTGGACAAGGTGTTGTTCATCAGCCTGCGGATTCGGCATACAATGAGTTGCTGTATAATCGCCAATCATACGCCGGTATAATCGGTCGACTAATAAAGTTCTCCGGCCGTCTTGTCTTAATTCGAGCTCTCGCAGAGATTTAAATATCTCGTTATCGTCGAGTTGACAGAGCCATCTATCGACATCTAGGCCCTGTAATTGTTCTTCTATGTTCAAATAACTTTCATTGAACTCTGCTATCTTCCGGATGAATTTATTTTCCGGTTTACAATCAATTTTCGGAGTTTTTATTATAATTTCACGAAAATATACCAAATTATATAAAAAAATTAAATATTATATGTTATAACCGAATTTAACTGTTCGGTCAGACTTTTTGAAATTATGTAACGTATGTTAACTTGAACTCAAAAACGACAATAAAATAATTTATCTAATTGATAATTGAGCGATACGTCAAAATTTTCTATTGTTCTGTCCTCGTCTTCACATTTTTTTTAACTATCTAGTATCGTTTCGCTATGCACGTCGCCGGTTTCATTATTATTAGAAATTTTCTAAATTTCCGCAATTTGATTTTGTCGGTTTTCTGAATCGGGATATTTCGGGTGAACCGATGTTCACTTCGTATTGTCTTCCGGTTTCCCTACCGGTTTTGATCCGACAACACGTTTTGCTGGGTTTGTACCGCAAAATTTGATTCAACCGGTTTAATTCTGTGCTAGCGTCGGTATATTGAAAAAATGGTAAATTTTTACCTGTCGTAACCGATTAATCGATACTACCGGACTATGAAATGTCAGTAATAATAAAAAATTAATCATAATAATTAATTTTTACTGTATTTATTACTAAACTATATTAAGTAAACGATTGAAGAAGAGTTAGAGCATTTTTCAAAACAAATAAAATTGGAAGGTCAAAAAAAACTGTACTCAAAAATTATTTTCTTTTATTATTTGTAATTCCCGAGGAGAATTTTTATCAAAGAAAATTTCAACCAACTATTTAATTTTCAATTCATAACTCGGTATACTAATCGGATTTATTATTTTCCAATTCTTAGTTTTCTCTGATTCTCGGCATTTATGTACACTTATTTTCTATTACTATTCTAACATATAATATATCATTGCATACCTATAATAATATTTTATATATAATATTTAATATTACTTAATATATCATAATATTGTATAATTATTGTATTCTTAAATATATTTATTATCTTAACTTAAATTTTTAATTTAATTAATTATTTCGAAAATGAACCGTTTATTTCCGAATTACAATTCGTAATTACTTTATTTCTAAAATAAAATAATCGTTTTCCCGTAATTCCTTTTATATGTCGGCAAATTCTTGAAATTCGACCGATTATTAGAAAACATTAATTTTTCTTATTTTTGAAAACGTAAATTGATATATATTTACTCTTTCTAATTAATTTTTTTACTTGTAATTAAATATTCTGACAAAGAAATATTTATTTCCGAATTATCATTCAGAATTATTTTCTTTTGGAAATATTATAATCGTTTGTTTTGGAATTTCTTTCATAAATCCGGTAGTTCGGATAATTCCAACGACTATAATTAAATTTTTATTTTCAAAATAATTATTTTTAAATCTTTTTCTTTTTGGTATTTGCCAACTTTAATTATTAAATAAACGCATTTATAATTTTTCGGTTTAATTCCGAAACATTCAATAATATAAAACTTTTTATTTCCGAATTCTGAAATTAAAATGTATTCTATGTTATTAAATTTGGCGAATTGTTCGAGCTTTACACTTTGTTTACGTGCCGCTAACGTAAACAGTGCTCGTTTCTACGCACGCTTAATTTTCGCTGTAAACAATTTTCTCCGATTTGTTCAAAATTTCTTTTGTTTCGAATTTTTCGAACTTTTTGAAATTCTAAACAGTTTAATCGGATTTAACCGGCACTTTTGAAAAATCTTTCGTTGTAATTTAGACCCACGAAAAATTTTTAATTTTTTAAGGGCGCCATGTAACGAATTTTAACTACGCCGGGATTTCACCGGTCAAGGTCACCCACCGCACGGTTGACCTTGCTCCGTTTGGACTGTCGGTTGACAGGAACCCGCGGCGTACTAAACCGTCCACCGGCTAACTCGCTCTCGGAGCGGATAAGATGGGTCGTTAAGAAAGATGTCGGTTGTTAACCAAAACAAAGAAAATAAGAATAACTATGTTTATTCGCGCATACAATTACTCCAGGAACCCGGTACAAAATAAAATATAATACAAAATAAACGATGCGGGGTATCGCCGCAAACTCCGGTTATAAAAAAAAAACGGATGACCGCAACCGTAAAGAGAGGGGAAGAAAGAGAGAAGGAAAAATCTCGTCTGTACGACCAAGCCGGTACTTACATTTCCTGGTGATGCCGCCACCAAAGCTCCGGTAATCCCAATGTATTGGATGTCACCCACGCGTAACGTCACGACGAAACTTTTTCTCGCGCACAGGAAAGCTCGCGTACCTCGAGGAAATTGAATCTGCCGACTTTCGTCGTTCCCCCGAGCTTTTCGCGCATGCCCCCCTCCCGATCGTTTCCTCTCTTTCTCTTCGCCTCTCTCTGTCTCTTTCTTTCCGCGATCGTACCTGAAACATTTAATCTAAACAATTAATATATTATTCAACCGATGAAGACGGAATCCGAAGTATTCAACATATAAAAAAATATGTTCCACTTTTATATTTCAGTTGAAAATGTTATAATGTAACCTCTTAAAATACTTGGAAATAAGTACCTTATAAAAAACTTAGATATCCCAATTGTATTAATGAACAATTATACATTATGTATCTTTTCTATTTAGTTGGATAAATAAATGCGTTTTCATTTCAAGCAAAACAAATATAATAATATTTTATTTAGTATTTTCATACATAATGAATATACTGATAATGTACATACATAATACATTATATAAGTTACAAATATTGTAGTTAAAAATCTCGTAACACCTTCGCGGAAAAAACTGAAAAAAATACGGAAAAAAAATATCGAATAATGTTTAAAAGTATAAAATAATAAGTAAAGTACAAAATATTATTAATTTATTTTTAGAACGATTAAAACTATTTTATTTTGACAACTAAAGAAGTTAAATATAACAAAATTGGCATAACAACTAACCTATAGCTTCGCGATTTGAAAGTAGGTACTGATTATAAACAGAAGGAGTGATTGAAATAAAAAGTTATCTTATCCAATATAAAGTAATTGCATCTTCCACGCTAACTTGCACATATACTCCGTTTTCACCTAAAATATATAAACAAAATTAAAAATATGCACTTTTCGGATTTTAACGAACTTTAAATGCTGATCCCCTGTTAAAGAGACATTTTGAAAATTGGTACTTTTGGTATAATTTAATCAAACTTTCGCTTTCACTCATCAAAAGTTTGGTGTTAGTCCCAATTTCAGTCTATGGGATATAATTAAACGAACAAACGAACTTACCAAATGATGTTCGATCTTAATTGTATAAACGCTTCTTCGAAGATGATCAACATGTAGTATCTTCGCCGCACAGGTGATGCCACAAGGTTCAAAGTTTGAAAAAAAAAAGAATTCCTTCTATCGATTTAGTAATCTACGTGAAGTTGTTCGTTGTTCATATTTTAAAACATGTGTAAATGTCGTAAAATATGATGAAGGTGTACGAAATATGGGACGGGTGGGTTTGATCATCTTCGAAGAGGCGTTTATACAATTAAGATCAGACATCACTTGGTAAGTTCGTTTGATCATTTAATTGTATTTCACGTCTCTTCGTAGATGATCAACATGTAGACATTTAAAGTTGTTACGACATTCATTTTCAGTGCTATCAGTTTAATAATGACATATAGATAAATATTACATAATTGTGTATATTATAATTAACTATTTGTATAAAAAAGAACAATTATAATTATAATGGTAATATAGATCTTATTTTATTTTATTTTATTTTACAGAATCAACTGGACTAGCCCTTTACTAAAATTATACATAATATTATACATAATACAAATTATTAAACAGAGAAAAAAGGAAAAGAAAAAGAATTAAAATCACAACTAAATATACTAAACTAAATACAAAAACGAGTCACACAGATAAATATGTACGCGCTACAACACTTTTGAATGAACCGAAATTTAAGTCTTGGGTGGAGGAAGGAATTGAATTCCAAAGACGGCGAAGACGAGGAAGAGGAGAAAAATAACGAAAGGAGGTTTAGGAGCATTCTTCAAAAATAGACCAATTATGTCGTAAGTGGTGACTCAAGGTTCGAACTGAGAAAAGTGAAAATGGATGAATTGATAAGATAATGTTTAATCTTGTAAGCAAAATTAAGATCATAATACGCGTGAATATATGAAAGACAGGGAAGATCAAATTAACGGGAAAAGGGTTGTTAATCATGGTCTGTAAAAGCCATAGCATTTCCTGACTTCCAAGCAAGATAGCCGTTGCAACACGGTCAACAAGTTTCCGGATACCTAACAATTATAAACTGCATTAGTGTTATATCATGAAGTAAATGTTGAAATTTACATTCTCTACTTTTTGCGTTACCCAGCAACAACGACGTGGACGTAGTGGTTTTTTTGTTCCCATCGGGGTGATTTTTGTAAGTGAGTCCCCTTGCCTCTCACAATGACGGGTGTTTTTTTATGCGAGTTCCCTTGCCTCTCACAACGTGTTGCAACGGCTACTCTTAACCTACAATTTCACAAACTCTAACATCATGTTGATAATCAGTAATGCCAAAAATCCCTAGCCAACCATGTTTCACAAAATTCCTAAATAGTAAAAATTCGTCCGCCATATTGGTTCCACCATTTTGAATTTTCAAAACCTGACTTTAGAATCGACATCAATCAAAGGGTGATTTCTACCCCAAAAATGGTTTTGGGGGAAAAACAAAAAAACACGTGTTAAATACTTTTTAAAAAAATCGGTGATTATCACTTCCCTAGTGTTATTTGTAAGAAGAAGATGACCATATCGACCGATCATCAATATAATACGAGTAGTGATGAATGAGCTAGTAATTGTGCTAACCAAAATGACATAACTACTGAAAACATATTAAAACTGAAAACTATTAAAAATTGTTAAAAGTAAGTATTTATTAATCCAACCCTTATTGATACTCTGCCTTCATTCCTTAAACTACCACTAATGTAAAAAAGTATTCTTGAGCAATAACCATTTCATACAAAAAAAAAACATTAAAATTGAAAATTGAAAACACTAGGGGTAGTTTAAGGGATGAAGGCTGAGTATCACTAAGGTTTTGGGCGAAGTAATATCTGATTGTTTCCAATTTAGTTTTAGCAATTTTTACCAATGTTTAGTCTTAATATTTTCTTGGTATAAATCGTTTAGTGACAAATAATAATTTTTTTTACGAGCAGTTTTTCTAATTTTCTAAGGGGTTGGGATAATTTTCGTTATTTTTACTCTGATCTACATACATGGAGGTTTAATTTAAAAAAAATTCCAATATGTGTCATACAGAAAAACTTATTTCAATTCTCAGAACCTTTTTCAAAATCGCCCTGTGTGCGGCGCTCCTTGTAAACGTGTTCATCTATGGTTTTCCGAGAAACAATGGATGGTTTTTTTTCCTAGATGTTCGGGATTCTCCGAGACGGATCCGGAAGGCGCGGGAAAAGGAGCGTTAGGGAAAATGAAGAGTCGAGGGAACCGAGTAATATAATTCAAATAAAACATTTTATTTTACATTTTCGAATAAAGCAATTGTGTATTGTCAGTACAAATAGAGCTATTGGAGAAGTGCGTATTGTATTTTAAATCAAAATCTTCATTTGCCTGTTACAGGGTTGACTAAATGTTAATAAAGAAATGTAATTAATTTTAGACTAAGCTGACGCAAGCTGCTAAATTGTTGAAATAAATAATCTTACTCTTTCAAAGAACAAGGTTTTGACGAGGTTGAAACATACTGTTATATATACAATCTGAGTGCCTGCGTTCTTAATTAATTGACCGTTATTTTTATATTTTATTAAATTCGATACTCAGAAAAAAGGAAGATGAAAAACTAATTTCTTAAATTTACTTCTTATCATTTGCGCGTTATAATTGGTGTTTATTCTTTAAATTACAAAGAAAATACGGAAGAATATTATGAAATCACTTTCATGATTTATCATTGCTAAGAATCGTAGTTATATACAATAATCATTATCCACAAATGCCGAATCATCGTTCTAAAAGTATGTACAGTGAATACTTATTGACTATTTCCAGAATTGTTAATGGGCATTTTCGTATTCGATTGATTAAGTTGAGCTAGGATGTCTGGAGATGCGTGTGATTTCAGAATAGAGTTCTCTGCTTCGAGATGATTTATACGGTCCATTAGTTCGGCTATTTTTTCTTTAAGAACTTCTACTTCTTCGCGCACCGCGAACATTAGATGACTTTTCACCAAATCCTAGAAAAATGACAGATCATTTCAATTATATATCAATTAAAACAAATTAAGTATATATTTTTTTCTTGTATATGTATATATATATATATATATATATACACGCGTGTGAGTGCGTGTGTGTGGCATATTGAATAAATGAGGAGAGGAAAAGTAAACCTTCAAATAAAAATAACTCTTATGCATAAGTAGTAACACATTGTATTAACCCTATTCCCGAAATTACTTTCCGACGATTCAAAATTTTTATCAGTCTTTTTTAACTCGTTAATAGGTGACATCTACGTGGCCAAATTTTGCCCAGATATATGGAAATAATTTACCAAACCGTATCATGAACGTACATCCGAAATTGATCTCGGTTCGGGAAAGTTTCGTATTGACTCATTCTTATTCTTTTTCAAAACGCACGTACTTTAAAAATTCAATGTTTGCTTTTGCGAACTCATATTTTTTATTATTTACCTTTAAGCCTGCTTCACCTATCTTATAAGGACTGTTATTAGCATGATATTATCTCGAACCGAGACAAAAATATCATTTAAAAACAGTGCCACGCGATCTATCTCGCCTAAAACTCGTTCTATTTCTCTTTGAATAATATCTGTTACTGGCATTATACCAAATGGTAAACGATTCTTTTTAAAATTACAAATCTGTGTACTCCACGTAACGATTTCAGTTACCAAACTCCAGTTGATTATAAGTACTAAACAAGTCCAACTTCGAAAATACATAACAATTACCACATTGCAATTAATATCTATTAAATATATATTAAATTAAATTATATATCTATTGTTTTAATTTAAAAACATATTATTATATTCTGTTAAGAATAATTAATGATACAACATATGTGACACCCTGACAACATATTAGAATTAAAAAGTGCTTTAATATTGTGACTAAGTATGTCACTTATCTATCCGCCACCAAAAGTAGCTACAAGTTTCCACCGCAAAGACTTAATATTTAGCGTTTGAATATGACTAAGCAAGAGATCAATAGAAGATACTGGCTTGGAACATTCTTCTGATAATAAGTCTCCTTATTTTCTCCTTCGTACTGCCCCCACACACCTTTTGTAATTTTATCCGTTATCGCTGTCATTTACCTTCTTCCGCAGAAAGCTTATGGAAGAGAGTGGAACGGGTATGTCCGTCCGCAAGGAAGAGGGACGGGTCGAAGTGCCCGAAATCTAAAAGAAGCAATGCTTTTGAATTATCCGCTCTCTTAGCAAACTTTAAGAATTGACGATCTTACAGGCAGGCTCGATCGTTTGGTTGGTCTGTTAACATCGCATGCCTGTTCGTCAGGATGTTCCACATGGGGGAGCGCATTGTCATGCCATGTACGTCCGGTAGAGTAACCGCAATCAGTTGGCCTCTGACGGGCCATGGTGACCTTAAATAGGTAATCTGAACAAAACAGAGAATACAATGCAGGCAGATTGTATTCAACTAGATCGTAGCTTACTTGTTGGCGATAATTGGGGTCATAACCACCGGTGTAGGTTGCTGCACTCCAATCAGTACCCACTCCCGAAGACTTTATACGACTTCGGTCGGCAACACACTTAAAATACAAACATTGGTTAAATGTCCTTTTCCTTCAGCGTGTCCATCTTATAGTCTATTTCTTTTCCTCCTTACCCGTGATGTTCTTCGCCAACGGATTGGTGCCGCCTTGTGGAGCTTTCTCCGTGGACCTCTCCCTTTTTTTACCCTGCAGACGTAAATTCGGGCTTAAGTCAGTAACTTTTGGTTAAAATATGATTATAATCTGTCTTTACATCTATCTAACGATATCATCAATAAAAAAAGAGCCTAACAAAAGTTACGATACTTGAGCGCTAATTTACGTGAATTTTGACTTTATGGTGGTCATATGGGAATAATCCATGAGTTTAAAATTTTTTAAAATACGTTAATAATTTGTGTTGTGCATCTATCTAACGATGTCATTAATAAAAAAAAGAGCCTCAGAAAAATTACTCCACTTAAACGCTGATTTATGGGAACGTTTCATGGGGAGGACACGTTGAAAGGCTGATTTTGTCATTTCAGCACTCCCTGGTATATACTGTATAAAAAGAAATAAACAAAAAATATTATTTTTTTTATGATTGTATCAACGGGCGATATCGCCCTTTTTACAGAACTCGAACAATTTTTTATTCTTTAATACTGCGAGAGGTGCAGTTCGTCTCCAGAGATGGCGCCATACTTCACATTTGTGTATGAAATGTAGGAGCTGCAGAAACCTATACTAAGTACAGCATCGGTCATGAGTCGAGTTCCGCCAGATAACAATATTGCGAAACGTCAGCGAACAACGTGGCTCGTCTTACGAACTGCGAGCTGCTGCTTGTAAATCGTTTTTGAAATATTGTTCCGATCAAGCGTTCAAAACATCAACATCATCTTATCCTTCGCTTTGTTAAAAAAAAAATTATTAGAGGTTGAATTTAGGGCTAAGGGGCTTTATGTTTTCGAGAGTTATTTTCATAAAAAGTACCTGATTTTAACACCTCATTCGTTTCCTTCCGTTCATGTGTATTGGTGGTGCTTAAGATTTCGATTTCCTCACAGGCGGAAGAAACACGAAATTTTTCATTAGAGCACCTAATTAGCACTTAAATAGCACTTAACTTTCTTATTTGTGTTTTAAGTTTGACGGTCGTTTACTACGAGCTCTATACACGTTACGACCGCACCTTTTGTGTAAAGATAGGGCAAATGTGTTCACCCGTGTTTCTCTATTGATCGTGACAAAAAAGGACGTATGTCTAACATGTCCGGGTTTCAAATAATTTTTACTGAAGATTTTCTGCAAGATCTATCTAATATATCATTAAGGTTCTTAGATTAAAAATTGAATCGGAAACTTATTTCAGCATTTTCAGTTTTTTAAAGGTAGTATACTTTTCAGCGTATTCCGGGATATTTTTTAACTCAACGGAAAAAACCTTCCATTTGCTTCCTTTTGTGAAGCGCCGGTCTTTTTATCGTGAATTATGAAAATTGGGAGAGTTCATTGGTACGAATATACTAACATCTGATTAAATGGTAGGAACCATTGACTGCGAACCGCAAATTTTCAATGCCTTTCTTCTCATTTTTCGCGGTGAAGTTCAAGTACATTATAATAATGGAACTTTACTTGAAGTATACAAAGTGGATGCATATTTCTCCAAACGTAGCAAGTAATACATAAGAATCATCTTGGATAGAGAACTGTTTGATTCCATTTCTCGATTCAGTCTTATCATCAGAGACATACTGTCCGATAAAGATATAGAATTGTTAACTTTTTATTTGACAATGTACTGGCTTTTTTTTTATTGCAAATTACATATTCTTTGGAGTCATCATCTAGATGGCAAGTATCAATTCCATCATCTTGAACGAATTAGCATGTAGGCTTAATTTTCGGTCGCGTGCGGTTAACAGTAGATTAGCAGTAAAAAAACATAGCGTTATTTCGATTAATACGATCTTAATTGCCATCTGGGCTTAATTAACGACAGCGAGCCCTCAACTTGTTTACGAGTTCTTAATGTAAATGGTTATAGCAATCTGCCATGTGAATATCAAGTTAAAAAAATGCTAGCGGTCAGCAGGAACGTAGCAATAAATAAACTGAATCATTTTTCGATTTTTACAACCTTAATTAAATTCTAGGCTAAATTACTGGTTGCGTGCCCTCAATTTTTGGCACTTTCTTTATCTAAATGATCATCTCGATTTTACATATGCATTAGAACTTAACATACTTCGAAAAACTTAAAAAACTTTTAAAAATCGGATTCGTAGCGGAAATCGACTCGTGACCGATGCTGTACTTTGTGTAGGTTTCTGCAGCACCTACATTTCATTCACGAATGTGAAGTATACCGCCATCTCTGTAGACGAACTGCAGCTCTCGCAAATATAAGGAATCGAAATTGATCTACAAAATTCTGTAACCTTTTACATATCAAATCACACTTCTACTGCGAGAAAAATTTTTCGATTATATGTTTAATATCGTCAGTAACCACCAGACTTAGCATTATGCCGAAATGCACAACCGACTTGCTACATGCAGAAATATCAGTCTTGCCCAAATTTTGAAAATTTTTCTGATTACATTTCTTCAGTTTTTAATCATAATGACATTAACGAAGTATTATTTAGTGTTTGACAATGTACCCACCGGTATAACCTAAGCAAAGGATGCCTCCCTATAGATAGCTTTATCCCACAATTAACTTACAGCTTAAAAAATTTAATACACCCTTTCAATAGTAAGAATCAGTCACAATATATGAAAGCTCGGAAAAGTTTTTTACAAGACAATGCAGCACTTTTAGAATTTGATTTCTCTGAAAATTATGCACATGTATTTCAAAATGCAGCACAGCAGTTCTATTATAACAACGCTCAGTGCACAGTATACGTTGCTATATTGTACTACAAATCAGGACAGGAATTAAAACATCACTCAATTATATTGTTATCTGAATTCCTCACTCATGATACGACTGCAGTTTATATATTACAGCAACGGATAGTACCTTTATTTAAAAAAAAAGATGTTTCGTAAACCAAAAAGACTTATTTATGTAACGAATGGAGCGAAACAGACTTTCAAATGGAGGCTGAATGGCAATTCCATGCAACATCTTATGGCAAGGGATCTTGTTATGGAGTTCGAGCTGTATTTAAAAAAGAGGCAATTCTGGAGGCGATTTTAACATTTGAGAATCTTTTTGAATGGGCACAGAAAAATGTACAACTATCACATTTTTGTCCTATAGTAAAGCAGACCATGCAAAGCCGCAAAAAATTCTGGCAAAAATATTTCCTGCAGTTCCATCCCTAACGCATATTTCAGTAGGGTATAGTTTTATTGTTACGTCAGATAAAGAAGTAAAAGTTTACAGACTCTCAAATCCGTTTGAAACCATAGCGGTAATAAAATATTAATTACATCAAGAGGCTGAAACTTCTAAATGAAGTTTATATAACTTAACAAATTTTTTATTTATTCTATTTAAAAACAATAAGACCGCCGTAAATAAGAAATAAGAAACCAAAATATTATTATTGAAGGCATAAATTACTGATGAAATAGTGGAAAATATTATAAAATGTGATATTGTTCGGCAATAGATAAGGAAAAAAGAAAATGGAAAAAAAAATGTATTAAAAAAAAAGTAATTTGGATTTTACATGGAAGAAAGTCTCAACCCTGTAAAACACAGAGGGCTATTCTACAAGGCATGTAAAACACATTTGTAAATGAAGTAAGTCAATTTTCACTTTTAAATTTTGTGATCTCATTTTCATAGTCGGCCTCACGAGCCCTAGAAAACCCCATGTTTAGTCCGCTGTATTGCATGCGCCATTTTGAATTTTAGAATTTTATGTTGAGATTCGTTATCTGCGATACAAAATACCCATGAATACCGTGTTTCAGATGCATTTAATTTCTTTTCACCATTTTATCGGTCCATGTTGTATCTAAAATGTTGAATTCGCTCTTTTAAACTGCCATAACTATGACGCCACGTTGAATGTCGCATATATGCCACTCAGCTTTCGAAAGCTCTTTTGAATACGAACAATTTCCGCCCTTGAACTTCAAAATCCATCGATAGCAATTTTGGGCGGAGAGGTGGCACTGTTCACGCGGAAAGTCCTATATCTTATATTACGAAAATTAAGAACAAACTAACTACTATAATTGCTTTTTTTAGGTTCTACGAAAAAATAAAAAGAGAAATTAATCCGCTTACTACGTGCCACGTTGCTGAGCGTATTTGTACTGATTTTTGTATATCACTGAATAAACACTTGAATAAAGTATTTATTTTGGCCTTTCTCATTCAACGTAAACGAAAAACATGAATTTTCTTGGAAATACATTGAAACAAGAAATCTCGCAATATATTAACATGGTTTACTATAAAAAATTGTTGAAGTTATAAAGATGTTTATTTTTTAATAAATGATATTTATCACTAAACTTGATCAATATTAAAATACTACCTGAAAAACAAACGAAATAAAGTGTTACAATGAAATATATATATATACGACATCGATTTCTTTCCGCACCAATCGATGATATTTACCCTGCACATGGAACTCCTCAGAATGTACGTCCTTTCATTCATTTAAGTTGAATGAAACAACTAAAAACTACAGGCCACTCTCCGACGATTAATCTCTTAATCTCCGAAGCAAGTTTCTTCACAGTTGTGAACGTCGATTACGTGTTTAACTGGAAAAATGACTCGAATTTTGATGTTGAACTTGTTAACTCCACACGTCATTTAAAAGGATTTTCATTCACTCTATAGCTATATTTATACATACAAATATGTCAGGTACCCTTGGTCGGTGCTACAGTTTTCATGTACCTATTCTGCAGTTAGATCTCGCGCATTATCATAACGCTACAAAATTCATCACAATTTCATTAAAGTAGTGTTTTCCTTTGTGAAAATTGGGGTTCACAGCAAAACAAGCGAAGTTTTAACAACGCGTCCTATGTTCACCTGTTCAATCATGAGTGCCATATAACTAATTGGTCTGATAATGACACCAATGACACAGTGTCTAAGCTGATGTGAAATATTATAAAAGGCCCTGGATATTATAGCGCCGTATTGGACAGTAAAACTATCGAACAAGAAAACACCTCTACTTATCGAACACTTATAAAACAGCGTGATTCCCTTTATAAGGCTAACAAGTAAGTTAACCGGATCTGTCGAACTTCCAACTGCAAAAAGAGCGGTATGACGATTCCGCGGCTAGACTGAAAAATACAAAAATCTAAATGATGGTTTTTTTCTTAAAGAACCCCGCACAAAACATATGGGAAATAGATCCCAGTCGATTTGACTGAAATTTGAATATGATATAGATTAGATGGTTTTGATCAAATGTTCTCCTAGGCTTAAGGACTAATAATGGCTAGTTTCGAAAACGACCGAGACGGATAAAAAATTGTCAGAGGAGGCTAAGGCAGGCACTGGCGACTGGCTCCTGGAAGAGTGGCAAAACCGCTGGGATACGGACACGACTGGCAGGTGGACGCACCGACAGATCCCAAGGCTTGAGGCTTTGGTACGAACGAGCGCACGGAGAGGTTTAGTACCACCTCACGCAAGTCCTAAGCGGACATGGTTGTTTCGCGAATTTCCAATATAAGACCGAGAAGAGAGATAGCACTAAATGTGACCACTGTGGCGTCAAGTTCGACGATGCGGGGCACACATTATTTGCATGTCCCGCCTGGACCGACGAGCGCGAAGCTGCGGAAGTAGCTGTAGGGGAGAGGATAAACGCGGACAACGTGATACGCGTTATGCTTTCATCCGAAAATAAATGGGATGTGGTGGCAGCCTACGCCAGGACTATAATGGCAAGGAAAGAGGCCTTCGAGCAGCGGCGACAGCAGCTTGATGGATGAGCAGAAGATACTGTAGGAGATGCCCCGGACCCGGAAATGGCCGAGGGAAGAAGAGGAGAAGCCGAAGCATGTTAGTCCGAACCCCTAATCTCGTAAGAGGACGGTGGAGGTAGGACAGAAGTATATAGATGAGGCTTAACAGGCGGTTACTCCGACGTAATGCCGAAGCACACACACACACGCACGCACGCACGCACGCACGCACACACACCTCCGCGGGGTGCATGTTGTATGACGCTAACGCAGGACACCGCGTATATATGTATATAAATGGCGTTGTTGTGTAGGAGTATATAATCAAAAATAAATAAAAAGGTCGTCTTTGTACTACAATTTAATTTGTTGAAGTTTTCGTTCGACGTTTCAAACAACTCGTGTTCATTTTCAAGAGTTTACTGCAGTAAACTTCAACAAATTAAATTGTAGGTCAAAGCCGACCTTTTTATTTATTTTTGTATATATGTTTGTATAAATCCAAATGAAGTTCAATTAACGTTTTTAGAAATAGAAGTTTGAATAATAAGAATAACAAAAATTGATAAAGTTTTGTTTGTAAACATATTACAACATGCAATAAACGTAACGAAATTTCAACAACAATGATGAATAATATGACATATATATTGGGGTGACCGTTAAAAACCCTTGGTGGAATTTTCATAGTGGCACCCCATCATTTGGCTCCAAATAGTAAAAAAAAAATTCTGAATTTTTTCAGATTTTTATTTTTACTCCTTCACGCGCCAGTAGACCCTTGAAAATTAACATTGTTTTTACATAAAAAAAAAACTATGTTCCTGTATTTCTACTGACATTCCTAACGCAGTCGGTGTAAAAATCTACAGAGTGAGATATGATTCTTGGATGTTTTCCGAAGGCAATGAGCCCAGTCCGATAAAACAATATTAATTTCGGGCCGCGTTATTGCTTTTTGAATTTTTTGTAAAAGCCTAAAATATCCCATTTAAATTGCAATAACTTTGTTCGAATGCGTTCTAAAACTGTGTACCGCGGAATTTCGAAATCCTTACTGCTTTCTATTGAAATAACCCCCGGTTGTGTCAAAAACGATCATTTTTAGCCGATATATAGCATATTTTGTGAAATTGTTTTTTAGCTAAAACTAGGCAAAGACAATAAATTTGTAGTTTATTCACGGCATCTCGAAAGAAAAAAATCTGACGATATTACACCATGGACAATCGTTTTCTTTACAGTTTTTTTGTTTGAATCCCCTACTTGATGATCTAGAAAAACAAATTTCCTGACGTAGTAGAGGTCACTTGAATTTTGCTTTTCTTGGAATGCACTAAATCGGGTAACAATAATTTTATTTTCAATTATTTAAAGTGTTCATTTTTCTTTAACTACAATATTTTTATTTTCTGAGGTTTCACTTCGAGACTTTTTTCATAATACTCCGTAAAATGTAATAACATCATCGGCGCGCTATAGTGAACGACCGGAGCGCGCACTCGGTTTTTCCGTCGTTCGGAAGCAACAAGTCGGATGACTTCCCGAGGCAAATCGCCGAGGTTAGATGTATGATACCGGCTAAATCCCGACTGGAATTAGTGTCTCGCGATCTAGGTCTCTCGCGTGAAAAGTTGCGAACGTCCCGAAGTTCCCTCTTTGCTTTCGGTGATCTGACTGACTATAGACTATCGCGGTTTTCGGAATCATTTCGGGGTCACACGCGCGATGTGCAGTTTTCGTGTGGGAACCTGCCGACGACAGTTCCTTTATGGTGCCCGTCGACACCGAGTGTGGCCATGCAATCTGCAAACGCTAGCAGGTTGCCATCGAAAACTGCTTACAGGTTCCTCGAACATTTACTTAAGCAATTTACAAAGAATTAACTGCTGTGGTTGCTCGAACCACGTTGTAACCGTGCACCGGATGTACGAATATTTTATTGCGTTAAATACCATATTCGCTCATCCCACTTGCAACCTGACATCTATTATAATCGCTTAAATAATATAGAAAATTATAATATAACTATATAATAAGGCGAGGTACGAACTATCGTCCGTCCGAGTTGTCTTTGAGAACACCGGAGCAAATCAGTCAAATTTATGCAAAAGCTTTCTGCAAGGAGAACGTTGATGCGTTTTTTGAGAATTTGCGTTCCGTTCTTGATACAACGACTTTTGAAGTCCATAGAATATGGAACATGGACGAAACGGGCCTATCTATTGTTCCGTCGAAAGTAACAAAAATTATTGCTAGAAAAGGGCGAAAATGGATCGGTAGCTCTACCTCTGCAAAATGGGAACGAATGTGTCAATGGCGTTAGCTGTGAACGCAACTGGGGCATCGATTCCTCCCTTTTTTATTTTTCGAAGAAACAAAGTGAAGGTGGTTTACATGACACACGCATCGCACGGTGCGGATGCAGTCGCTAATGGCAGCGGGTGGATGACATCAGAAGTCCTTTTGAAGTATATGAAACACTTCATAAAATATTCAGGTCACGTGCCGGCTCACCAACGCTTCTACTTCTGGACAATCACGCATCGCATCTGTCCATTGAAGCCATTGACATGGCAATGGCAAACGACATTACAATGTTAGCTTTTCCACCTCATTGTACTCACAGGATGCAACCACTCGACATATCACGCGAAGCAGCATGATGATTGAAAACGACCCAACATGAATGTCATTTTCGACCTACATCATGAGCCACTGATCCTCGAAAAATGTCTTGATGTCGTAGTTACGCCGAAGAACGTAAAGGCGGGTTTCAAGGCCTCCGGTATTTTTCCCTTTGATGCAAATGCTTTCACCGAAGTAGACTTCGTTGCATCTCAGCTCAGCGGCGAAAATCAATCTACTGCCGATGACAATGAGGAAGGAGACAACCAACGCGGCCTCATTATAACAGCTTCTGATATCTCTGTTGCGCATAAAGAAGTCACAACGGCTGAACCCTTGGCAGTGGCCAGCACCTCCGGTATCGCTTCTCACGCTGACGCGTTGGTACGAGTTGGTCCTTTGAAAATGGGGGAGCAAAAAAAAGTCTGATCGTGGTAGGAAACCAATGAAAATGGCGATTTTAACGTCACCCGAAGTATTGACTATTGGTGTTCTTGCTCCTTCTGTTTTAAGACACTTTAAAGTGTTTTTTAGATTCATGATATAATGTAACCTCATTGCTCACAAAGTTAGTACGTTTACATAACTTTAAGTTCGCAAACACGTTCTTTTTTAGTCGTGAGCATTCACCGTCAAACAAGCGTTCGTTATTCCTCTTAATAAAACTTTTACAGTGCGGCGGCCTCCTACTAGTCTCCGTTGCAACACTAGTGATTGCTGATATTAGTAAGCCATTGTATTCATTTACCGAAGAATTCATGCTTGGTTCGATTAAGGCACCGACCATTCCATTGTAAAAGTCAGAGGCTGCATTCTCATTCCACTGAAATTTTTAGTAGGTGATTCGATAGAGGACCTACAACGTTGAGGTCCAGTATTACTGGAAGATGATCCGAAAACGTGGAATTCTGCAGAACATGGAAATTGGCACAAAATTCTAAGTTTGTAAGAGAGCACCACACCAAGTCAATCGAGCTACTGCCAATTGAGCTAATGTATATAAAATTCGCTGAGGTATCGCTTGGCGATCTACCGATCAGGACAATACAACCGTTTGACTCTAATAAATCAACCAATTTTGCACTTTTAGATTACGAATATGAATCATGGGTACATCTGTCCGTCGAGAAGACAGTTAAGAAGGAATGAAATCAAGATTATTATTTAAACACGCGATACTACAGTTGAAGTCACCTGCAATTATTACAGAGTAAGTCGGAAAAGCATCAGTAGCCGCTATTAACGCATCACCAACTAATCGATATCCTGCGCCGCCGGCGGGAGGTATACCGAACATAACAAGAATATTCACAATTAAACCGTACAAATAATGAAGCTCTTCGATATCGAATTATTAGGGATTTTAAGAACGTTGTCTTTATACGTAATTGCAAGATCGCCGCTAGGTCTGCTAGCTTTAAAAAACTTGGAAGCTGGAGATACAATAAATAAAAAATCTAGTAAAAATGAAGAGTGGAGTACTAGCTCTATCTTCCAACTTTCTGAGAGACAAATTATATCATACAACGAAATATGAGGTGAAATATCAGAGAAGTTGTGTTCCACGCATTTTCCAAAAAAAATTCTTGCTTCCCTATATGATTGTACATCCAGAAAAGAATCTTCTTAGACGATACATAGCCAGCGTCTTTTTCCTTTAATTTATGGGGTTGGGCACTTTTGATGTTGATCTGGTAGTCTGTTGCGATAAAAAATTGGGCGAGTTTTTCATACTGTAGGCTGCGATAATTGAATTTGAGGAGTTTGTTGAGTGTGGTCCTCACATAAATTCTTCTCCAAAATTTCGTTAGCTTCCGATGTAGAAATTGTTTTACCGTCTAAATGGAGCATGTTCTTACGTAAGGTTGGTTTAAAGCCCGCGTCGAACAACTTCGAGCGAATTGCAAGAAGTTGACCAACTTCCTTACGTTCTTCGACAGAAAGGTCATTTGCGATAGAGTACCCTAGCTCTCGAATTAAGGCGATTTTTGTGAACACTAGCTTGACCCACCGAAGGTCATATATATAATATATGTATACAGTGATGGGAAAAAGTTCCGGAACGGTTAAATAATGCAGCGGGAGTGCATTTTCGGGGAAAATGTTTCAGACCAAAGTAAAAGGATTTTCCCCCGGCTGTTTAATGGTACCGGTGAAATTGACCTTGAACTTGACCTAGAAGGTTATTTCAAGGTCAAGTTTGTTTTATTCTAAATGGGAACACCTATTTTTTCATGGATTCTGAAAGAGCGGGGAATTTCGTCAATTTTTCCGGCAAGGTCATTTCAAGGTCAAACTTAAAGCTCTCGGAATTGCGAATAATTCAGAGGCAGTGCATTTTCGGGGAAAATGTTTCAGACAAAAGTTTGAGGATTTTTCCCTGGCTATTTAATTGTACCAGTGAATTTGACGTTGTTCATGACCTTGAAGGTCATTTCAAGGTCAAGTTCAATTTTTCAAGTGGGAACCACTATTTTTACCGCGAATTTGGAAAGTCGGGAACATTTTATGTACAGGACATAACCTTGAAAATACCTTGAAGTCAAAGTTAAGGTCATTTCAAGGTGAATATCTCATAAATAAAAAACAACCATAAACTTACAATGCAACACACACAATTGCAAGTATAGCAATAGTAACATAGCCAGGTTTTAACTGCAATTACAAACATCCTACAATATGTATGTATTCAGTCTTTTCTAACAATACCGTCGGCATTAGCATTACCCGAGATGTACCGCGTGGAGGTTGCACGATCGGGTCCACATCTCATCCGGGTGCTTTGTTATCGGTTATATCGAATATGCATTTGACTGATACAGAGCGAAATCATGTTCTTATAATGCGAGTATGTGGTGAGAAAATTAGATGCTATGAAAAAGTTGCCTGCGTTTTAATAACACATTTCCAAATCGTGATGCTATTTCAAAATCGACTGCATATCGCACTGTTTCACGATTCGAGAGAAGTGGCTCAATTCATGACGAACCAAGATCGGGTAGACCAAAAATAGCTAGTAACGATGTCGTGTCTATGCCGGAGGCCTTGAAACCCGCCTTTACGTTCTTCGGCGTAACTACGACATCAAGGAATTTTTCGAGGATCAGTGGCACATGATGTAGGTCGAAAATTACATTCATGTTGGCTCGTTTCCAATCATCATGCTGCTTCGCTTACATGGTTTTTAATGGCCCAAAAAGAGTAATGTCGAGTGGTTGCATCCTGTGAGTGCAATGAGGTGGAAAAGCTAACATTGTAATGTCGATTGCCATTGTCATGTCAATGGCTTCAATGGACAGATGCGATGCGTGATTGTCCAGAAGTAGAAGCGTTGGTGAGCCGGCACGTGACCTGAATATTTTATGAAGTGTTTCATATACTTCAAAAGGACTTCTGATGTCATCCACCCGCTGCCATTAGCGACTGCATCCGCACCGTGCGATGCGTGTGTCATGTAAACCACCTTCACTTTGTTTCTTCGAAAAATAAAAAAGGGAGGAATCGATGCCCCAGTTGCGTTCACAGCTAACGCCATTGACACATTCGTTCCCCTTTCTGCAGAGGTAGAGCTACCCATCCGTTTTCGCCCTTTTCTAGCAATAATTTTTGTTACTTTCGACGGAACAGTAGGTAGGCCCGTTTCGTCCATGTTCCATATTCTATGGACTTCAAAAGTCGTTGTATCAAGAACGGAACGCAAATTCTCAAAAAACGCATCAACGTTCTCCTTGCAGAAAGCTTTTGCATAAATTTGACTGATTTGCTCCGGTGTGTTCTCAAAGACAATTCTGGATTCCTACTCATAAACGAATAATACCAGTCTTTGCTTGCTTCACGATTTTTGTTTCAGGATTCGGGATAGCTGCGTTGGATGGATTTGGCAAATTGGAATGGCAATGCTTTGAGTTCCGAAATGCTTAGCTCGTAATATATCACTCGCTTTCAAGACGTACTTCATGAGCATCTACTCTTGTTCAGAACTGAAAATCTGGAAAAGAAATAAAATCGAAAGTATGAGATACGAGATCTTTCGTGAGTGAGTGAGTGAGTGAGTAGACAATTATTGTGCACTACAATCTGCCTTATTCCCTCAAAAACAGCAACATATTCAATTGCCTCTCCTTTTTTTGCGTAGTAACGCGGCATGCTGGCTGCAAAACGGAAAAAAGTCACTCGTATCAAGTGTCTCACAATTCCCACTAAACGTGTCTCACGATTCCCCACAAGCTATGTTTTGCAATATAGCAGAGTGCAAACGACTGAGAGACTTTTCATCCAAAATGCATCGTGTGTATCGAAAGGCTAAAGCCCAACGATGAAAAATAGCATATTTACCTAAGTGTACTTAAAACAGTCCTTTCGAAACACGGGCACACAGAAGAGCGCGAAAACACTTTGGAGGGCGTGATTTTCGAGTCACTGTCACCAAGACGCATGCACTCGCGTACACTAGACAAATGCTATTGCAAATATGGTGTACGTTCGAGGAGAAAAAATATTAGATGTTTACATATGTCTCCGTCGACGCATGCGCAAACCACAGCCCTGTATCACGATTCCCCACGTCTCACAATTCCTCACTTTCCCCTACATTTTAGAGCTGCATTTGATTCCATAAAGCATTCTCTTTTGTGGCATAAGCTTAGGAACTTATGATTCAAAATTGTTGAATATAATCATTAATTTTGACACCACCATACTGCCGCCATTAAATCTGGAAGCTCTATAACTGATGCCGTAAAAATCACGCAAGGAGTTTTGTAAGGTGAAATAAAACCACGCAAAAGGCTACGTAAAAATACGAAGTATTAAGTAAGATTTTTGTGTAACAACCACCCTTAGTTTAAAAGATGCCCTCTTACTTGATTACGATATATAACTAACCGATATAAGACAAAATTATTTTCCAAATCAGAAAGTAGGGCAAACCAGAGCAAAGCCTTTAGCCGGAGCAAATACGTTTTTCTAAATATTATTCTTATTTACATGTTATTAATATATTAATCTATTTGATCAATTAAATAATGTTACGAAACAATATTTTACATAAACAGACTAAAGAAATAAATTTCAGAAATATTAGATTTGATGAGAAAAAGACGAAAATTTTCCCCACAATATACTTTATTTTTTATATTTTATCATCATATATATTACCGGATTTTCGATTTTATATCATTTTTACATAGAGTTATAAGTACAGTGCCCCCCCCCCCCCGTTAAGGCGATTCCCGTTAAGGTTCTCAATAAGGCAAAAACGTGATTCTTCTTTAGGACGAACGCATGCTTCTCCTACCCCCAGTCTTCTACCACTGGAAGTATGGAACGTCCCTTTGAGGAATACATGGAAAGAAGCAGACAAATTACGGCCGGACAGTAACCAGTGCTTTCTAGGTAGCACTGAGTATTGTCTGCCACTTTCCGTGTACAGTGCTTGCACGCGGAAAACTATCGATACTACAGGGGTGCAGAAGAGGGGATAAGATTCCACGCCACGGTTAGCTACGATTAACCCTTTGCGGTACACATTTTTCTGATGAACCATTTTTCATGAAACTGGGTACTCGGGGGTTTTTGGGGTCGCTGATTACGAATCTGAACTCAGATTTTGGAAATGCAAAATGGCGGATCCAATATGGCCGACCCAAATGTAAAAAGTTGCTTGATCCAGATGAAACTGGGTACTCTGGGGTTTTTGGGGTCGCTGATTACGAATCTGAACTCAGATTTTGAAAATTCAAAATCTGAAAAACTAAAATTTTTATATCTGAATTCATATTCGTAATCAGCGACCCCAAAAACTCAAGTATCCACTTTCATCAGGTAATTTTTATATTTTTGACGGCTATCTTAATTCCGCCATTTTGAATTTCCAAAATCTGAGCTCAGATTCGTAATCAGCGACCTCAAAAATCCCCGAGTACCCAGTTTCATCTCGATCCAGGATGTTTTTGCATTTTGGTCGGCCATATTGGATCCACCATTTTGAATTTCCAAAATCTGAGCTCAGATTCGTAATCAGCGACCTCAAAAATCCCCGAGTACCCAGTTTCATCTCGATCCAGTATGTTTTGCATTTTGGTCGGCCATGTTGGATCCACCATTTTGAATTTCCAAAATCTGAGCTCAGATTCGTAATCAGCGACCTCAAAAATCCCCGAGTACCCAGTTTCATCTCGATCCAATATGTTTTTGCATTTTGGTCGGCCATATTGGATCCACCATTTTGAATTTCCAAAATCTGAGCTCAGATTCGTAATCAGCGACCCCAAAAACCTTTATATATCATATTTCATAAAATGTGGAAATCTGTAGTGCGTGTACGATTACGCTACTGACATTACCTGTACTCTGAATTTCGTTTCTCGCAAGCGAAATGAGTCGAGCGAAACTATGAATAGAGCGACCTCGAACAGTTCGATCTTTCTGGTTTTGCCTGTGCAAATTACGTCTTTCACGATAGAGATCACGTTTGAGTGGCGGGCTAGTGGATTCGTAAATAGGAACGCTTCTTTGTGTTCATCGCATAATTCTCCGCCTTTTGTTTTTATGAGTATTAGTCAATATTATTTATTATATTTTATATATTTATAGAATTTAAAAAAAGAACTTGTAATATCTGTCAAGTATGGTTGAAATCGCTGAAATCCCTAGCGACTCTGAATCTGTTGATGGATTATGTGATTCTGACCTTGAAGTTGATTCAGAAAGTGAATCGGATGATTCAAATTATTGTGATTCGGCATGTTCTGATGATAATTCTACAGATTTTAGAGATAATGATAAGTGGACTAAGGATGGAAAAACCAGAGATGATCTTCCATTCGCTGAACCATTCGGTCCAAATATTCCAGACAATGCAACCACACCTTTGGATATATTTTTATGTTTGTTTCCTAATGATCTATTAGATTTAATTGTTGATGAAACGAACCTATATATAAGACAATCGAAAAGTAAAGGTAAACCGATAACCAAAGAGGAACTATTAATATTTTTTGCAATTAATATTTTGATGGGTGTTAAAAAATCCCCCTCTTATCGTCATTTTTGGTCGACAGATCCGAAATTGAATGATTCGTACGTAAGCAAATTGATGACAGTACATCGATTCGGTTTTTTCCTGACCCATTTACACTTATCCGACAACAGTCAGGAACCAAAGAAAGGAGATCATAACTATGATAAATTATACAAGATTAGACCGTTATTAGATAAACTAACGGAAACTTACAAAAACTGTTGGAACCCAAGTGAAAATCAATCTGTTGACGAGTCTATGATCAAGTTCAAAGGCCGCAGTAGTATGAAACAATTCATGCCAAACAAGCCCGTAAAACGCGGATATAAACTTTGGGTGCGCGCAGACTCATCACGATACGTATGCGAATTTCAAATGTATACAGGTAAAGCTGAAAGTGCTGAAAAACTACTAGGTGCACGTGTTGTCAAAGATTTGACGCGTAACTTAGTTGGGAAAAATCATCATGTATTTTTTGACAATTACTTTACTGGTTTTGATCTGATGAAAGATTTGAAAAAAGATAAAATTTTCGCATGTGGTACAGTTCGTAGTAATAGAAAAGGTTTACCAAAAAGTGAGATTCCTGATAAAAAAATGGATCGTGGGCAATATGAATACCGTACTTGTGGTAATGGAATTAGTTGGATCAAATGGATGGACAAAAAAGCTGTCTTCTTTTTATCAAACTATCATGATCCTAACGAAGTTACCGAAACAAAAAGGACACAAAAAGATGGATCAGCAAAAACTATAAATTGCCCAGTTATGTGCTCGGATTACCAAAAAAATATGGGATATGTTGATAGATCCGACCATCTTGTATCAACTTATAAAATTGATAGAAAATCAAAGAAATGGTGGCACCGCATATTCTGGCATTTTGTAGATTTATCTGTAATAAATGCGTTCATTATTCACAAACAAATAAATGTGAAACATGCTTTGCAATCGTTATGCTTCAGATTAAATTTGATTGATCAACTAGTTGCTGATCATTCTCCGACAAAAAAAGGTAGAAAATGCACAGGAAAATCTATTGCTAACCAGCAAGCCTCAGGTATCTATTGAAATAAGGCGCACTCAATCTGCTCACATGCCTTTAGTGTCAAAGACATTGAGACGTTGCTGTCTGTGCAGTACTAAAACAACACGTCAAAGAACTAAATTTTATTGCAGTACTTGCGATGTGCCTCTCTGCATAAGGGAAGACAGAAATTGTTTCTTCGAGTATCATACATAATTTTTTAGAATATAAGTTAGAAAAAACCAACAAAAAAAAACAATAAAATGAAAAAAAGAAAAAAAAACAATAAAATGAAAAAAAACAATAAAATTAAAAAAAAAACAATAAAATAAAAAAAAACAATAAAATGAAAAAAGAAAAAAAAACAAATAAAAAAATGCAGACAATAACCGCCACGTCCACGTTCGTGTCTCTGGAGTCAACTGAGCGCGGTTCGTAGTACAAAATCCAGTAATATTTCAATTTGTAAGCGCCTCGTGGATCTGACAGTTAGAATTTTCAATATCTGAGTTCAGATACGTAATCAGCGACCTCGAAAACCCCCGAGTACCCAGTTTCATCTCGATCCATTAAATTTTTATTTTGGTCGGCCATATTGAATCCACCATTTTGAATTTCCAAAATCTGAACTCAGATTTGTAATCAGCGACCTCAAAAACCCCTGAGTACCCAATTTCATCTGGATCATATAACTTTTTACATTTCTGAAGGCCATCTTGATTCCGCCATTTTGAATTTTCAAAATTTGAGTTCAGATTCGTAATCAGCGACCCCAAAAACCCCCGAGTACCCAGTTTCATCTGGATCAAGCAACTTTTTACATTTTGGTCAGTCATATTGGATCCGCCATTTTGAATTTCCAAAATCTAATGACAGATTCGTAATCAGCGACCTCAAAAACCCCCATGTACCGAGTTTCATCTCGATCCAATTGAACATGTGCCAGCGACTGAATTTTTTCTATAAAAATGACGATTTTTAGTCGTTTATTTGTTTATAAAACATAATATTAAATAAATATTGACGTAAATACAATGTTAAACACTTCTTTAACTCAAACTTACATTGGATTTAAAAAAAAACCTGGCGAAAATGCATTATTTCGTCTTTAAAATCTCAAATTTTCAAATGAATTCCGGTGGCCACTATAGTGGCCACCGTACCGCAAAGGGTTAAGTTCAACGCAAAAGTCCCCCCACCTCCCGTTTTTTTTTCTGATATAATTTCAGCAATATCCTACTGTCATTTTCAGCCGTAAACGAAAATAATCGGCGGAAGAAAACGGAAAATATCCTGAATTTCGATTTTTTTAGAGGTTATTACAGATATTTTTAATGTAATACTTTTTTTACTCATTTTTTTTCATTTTATTTCAATATTTCATGTTAGGAAACTAATCCCTGAATGATTAATGTATTCTTAGCATTTAAATATGGAGAAATTTTCAAAAATAGCTGAAAACGTGTGTTTTTCACAGGTTTTTTTTTATGATCCTTTTTTGGCAGCATTTCTCGTGAAAACTCCTTAGGGATGAATTGAAGCGAATAAACTTATCTATAAAACTAGCCCAATAAAATATGTATAATTCTAAAAAAATTATAAATTTGTATCCTATATATCAAAAGTTACAGTGCTTCGAAAACACCTACTTCGATCTGTTTTCATGACTTTTGTATTAAAACAGTGTTATCGCCGTTTAAAATAATGTCCAATGTTTAACCGATCTTTTGAGCGTTTTTACGCTGTTCGATTATTATGTAGGCAAAATATGTACAGAATTTGAAATGAATGTTGGAAAAAAACGTGCTGGGAAATGTAATTTGAAGAACAATGTTTATTTTAATTATATTCACTAACTTTTAGAAAATATCATAGAAGGATTCAAAATAGTTACTGGAAGTTGGGTATTTCGATAATTTCAAAAACCATACAGTATTTTTTTTCATGTGCATATGAAAATGTGGTGTTATATGAATTCAAAGTCATATACATAATTGAAATAAACGTTTTTCTTTAAATTCAATTCTGTACATATTTCGCCTACATAATAATCGAACAGTGTAAAAAACGATCAAAAGATGGGTTAAACATTGAATATTATTTTAAACGGCGATAACATTGTTTTAATACAATAGTCATGCAAACAGATAGAAGTAGGTGTTTTCGAAGCTCTGTAACTTTTGATATATATGATAAAAATTGTTCTAATTTTTTAAAAATTATACATATTTTCTTACACTTCAACTTATTTCCTTGCAACTAATCACTAAAACTCGCAGGAAAAAAAAAGATATTCAACCAGATCTAATAGTTAAGAAACAATTTTTCACGAATAAGTAACTTTAAATGGCCATATCTTTGGAAATGTTGGGAATAATGGAAACTTATTAGGATAGTTTTATAGATAAGTTTATTCACTTCAATTCATTCCTGAGGCATTTGCACGTAGAAACTCTGCCAAAGAAGATCACAGTAATAAACCTGTGAAAAACACACGTTTTCAGCTATTCTTGAAAATGTCTCCATATTTAAATGCAAAAATACATTAATCATTCAGGGATTAGTTTCTTAACACAAAATATTGAGAAAAAAAAAAGAAAAAAATTGAGTAAAAAAAGTATTACATTAAAAATATCTGTAATATCCTCTAAAAAACATGAAAATTTAGGATATTTTCCGTTTTCCTCCGCAGTTTATTTTCATTTACGGCTTAAAATTATCGTGGGATATTGCTGAAATGATATCAGAAAAAAACCGGGACGTGGGGGGACTTTTGGGTTGAACTTAATCATAGCTCACCATGACACCTCACTCTGTCCTTAACGGGAATCACGCCGGAACCGACGTCCCCTTAACGGGAGGTCTTACTGTATTAAGGTGTAAAATACTTACATTTATGTAATATCAATATACAATTATATTTGTTAATGGCTTAATATTTTTACGCGACAGGTGATTTGAAAGGAACTGTAAGAAGATTACGAGGTTATAGCACACCTTTTGCGTTTTTAATAAAAAAATACTTACAATTTTCTGATAGATATGTCAACATTTTATTTTTTCAGTAATCCATACCTGTACGGAAAAAAAAATATATCCCGAATATATCCTGGTTCACCGAGGATCTATTTCGGCCACAAGCCATTAGATAAGACATATGATATATGTTAGAGGAGGTATCCTCTGTAAATATTTGAAAATAAGATATATTTTGGATATATCCGTCTGTATGTCCGATATACCTTGAGTTTTTCTAATTTGTTCTTCAGGATATGTCTCCTGATTTCAAGTATACCGTAAAATATTTAGTCGCATATCGCGACTGAAAGTAGTGTCGGTATACGTGTCGTGGATCAAAATGGATGAAGTTTGTCACACAATGACTCACCGACAGCAGGTAACACTGTTGGTAGTATGTTGGCAAATCACCCTCCGTTACATAGTTGTAGAAAACTGAGAACACTTCTTTAGAGTATAAAATTTATTGTAAAACATCCAACCAATACGGCATTTCACTATAAATAGCCTAGGATTTAAAAGCTGAAGTACTGTTTTTTGTATACGAATTTGGGATCGGTGGGAAGTTAACGTCTATCAAGCTAACAGTACAAGGTCTCCAGATTTTTAAATTGTTAATACTAAAGTTAGAAGCTTTGTGAACTTGGCATCCGACTTTCAGTAATCGAAAATGTAATACACGGAAAAAGAAATTTGGCTGTATTTGCAGGTACTGACCTGCATTTTCAGTGGGCATCCTCAAGCAGTGACTTTAAACAATGTAAATTAGCGATTAAAATTCGAAACCGTAATAAAAAAAATTTACAAATTGTTATACTTTTATTGTATTATTAAGAATATTTGTGCATAATTTCTAAACAACGGGGTTATTTATATGATCTGTAAAGGTTCCTAACACTGCAAAAATCGCTACTTTTTTTGTTCTAAAACCACATTTTTTTTGCTTCCATCCTTCTTCGGATGGTTGAGTGCATTTTTTGTGCAACTTGCACTGTTTTCGATACAGAAGCCTCGAAATTAAAAAGGACCGATTTTTGCATCGTTTTCGATACGGAAGCCTCGAAATGTAGAAAGTACCTATTTTTGCACTATTTTGCACGATGTCTAGAAATTATGCACACATATTCTTAATGATTTTCAATGAATTAAAAAAAAACTGCAAACAACAAGTACTCATCCAGTCTTCTTAAATAGCAGTTTAATGCACCTAACATCATTTGTAGTTAATTTCTCTTCCTTGTTTAGATACGTAATGTAAAAATCGGATACTTTGCACACTTGTTGAGTAACTTACTATTGCAATGAACATGGCACTAAATCGTCGTTTCAATAGTTTCAGAAAATAGTTTACAAAAAATTTGTAATTATGCATACATTTTTATTATTTTGATAATATCCCAACTTTCTCAGATGATACTGCGGGTGATTTATTTGGAAGTAAAACAACTAAGATATGCCAATTATGCTATGACGTTACGCCAGCAGTTGAAGAACAAAATTTTTGTGAAAACTGTATTAATCTCAATAGTGCGGGAGCAATAATTGAGTTCCGTCAGGAGAAAAATTCGCGAGGCCTGACAAAAAATACACAATTCACACTGTCGCAACCAACAGCAATTGCCCTGTGGTCGGTGCGACGCACAGTCGCTCTTTCAAGTGAAAGGTTCCTGATAGGGATCCATACTTGGAAGGTGACTATGAAAAATAAAAAAAAGAGCATTGCGCCCGCTACGGCAAAGATAGCAGGCCGATTGCTGAGTGGGAGACACGGCTGCTTTACCATCAGAGGATAACCCCTGATGATAAAGTAGTTTGTCGACTGTATCTGTCTGGGTTTTCCGTAGTTTTCCCAGACCCCGTGCAAATGCGATACAGAGGGGTCTCAAGACGTTCTACGGGGCGCAGTAATGGGGGGACTGGCTCGGGGTGGGTGTTGCTATGTGCTGTTATGTATTGTCTTGTAAATGTTTTCGATTGTATGTCCGACCTATCCACCCGAGAGCCGACCCGCGAACAGGCAAAAATGTCATTAAAGCGGGGGATAATTCCTATCCTTTCCTCCACTCTACTTTTGCGCACAAAAAATGTGTAGAAATTTTGATATCTAAATAAGAATCAAAGAACATATATCGCATTGTCACACAAAAAATTAAAAAAGGTACTGGATGGAAATTATCCGGACATATTAGGGTGGTCCAGAATATGTGAAGGTCAAAAAGGTCATCGGGACCGCGCGGATTTCGATGAAGAAAAAAATAATGAACAACTTTTCTATTTGGCACTTTTCGATTAAATGACATTTAGAGGTGGAGGTTTTGAGTTGAAGTTTTTCATTTAAATAACATGGGAAAATGGAATTTTGTCTGTTTTTATTTTTTTTCGTAGAAGCGACTAAGTGAAAAAATTCGAACGCCTAAAATTTTGAAAGAATATACATCTCGAAATATATCTAATTTTTTTCAGATTTTTTTAGCTAGCCCTTTAAATTGTGTGGGCTACGCAATCTCACAAACATATCAAATACAGTTCAAAGGTATAGGCATCGAATTAGTTTTATGCTTAGAGAAAACTAGTTAAAACTTGCTGAATTTACTTGAAACTTGTTACTCCTGAGTTTTTGGGATTGCTGATTACGAATCCGACGTCTCATTTACAAAATTCAAAATGGCGGATCCAATATTGCGGAACAAAAGTAAAAAATTATATCGAGAATGATTTGTTATTACTGACTGAGAGTGTAACGTCAAAATTGAACAACGGCGGATGTAACACGGCGCTTAAGAATGTCAAATATATTGATATGCTTTAAAAAAGTCGAAAGTTCACTTTGTTGATGTTTGCCGTGAAAAATGCGTTACAAAATTTCACGCTTTGAAGCATACATTTTTCTTTCCAAGGAACACAGATGAAATTTGTTACTCGGGTGTTTTTGGGGTCGCTGATTAAGATTCTGGCCTCAGATTGGCACAATTCAAAATGACGGATCTAAGATGGCAGATAAAAATTTGAAGAATGAAATTGGGTATCAAGGTTATTCTACTCCAATTTTTATTTATTTTCAAATTAGACATAAAAGTTTAGTTTATACTAAATATGATATAAAAATTTAAAAAATGGCTATTTTAACATGGCGCTTAAAATTTTCAAATATATTGATGTCCGTTAATAAAGTGTCGAAGTCGAAAATTAAGTTTATTGATCTTTACCAAAAAGAAGTGTGTTACTGGAAAATTTTTTCTCTAAAGAAGTTTTCGAAAATAAATTATACGCATATTTCACGCCACGAAAAAAACAAGTATTTTCTACTTCGTTAATTTAAAATACAATTTATTGCCGTAAGGATTAACGCGGTTTGTAACAACGTAACATGAAGGTTCATATGGTGTTTACACTGGCTTAATTGATATGCTTTATTGATAATATTTACGTAATTGATAATATATTGATATGCTTTAAAAAAGTGTGGAAGTCCAAAGTTCACTTTCTTGATGTTTTCCGTGAAAAAATGCGTTATAAAATTTCACCCTTTGAAGCATACATTTTTCTTTCCAAGGAACACAGATGCAATTTGTTACTCGGGTGTTTTTGGGGTCGCTGATTACGATTCTGGCCTCAGATTTGCAAAATTCAAAATGGCGGATCCAACCCAGCAATCGAAAATGTATTAAAAGGGATTGAAAAAGAAGCAGAATCGGGATTTAAATGTATAGAAAAGGATTAAAATTTTCATTTGCAATACTTTTTATGGATTCAAATGTATTGGTTGCTTGATGCATTTTCAGATTTTATCATTTTTGGATTCAAATGTATTCAACTGAGACATTTCATATTTCGTATATTTGGATTGAAATGTATTCACAACAAAGGAAACACTATTTATGAATTCAAATGTATTCGATTCCTGATGCATTTTCGGTTTCTATTATTTTTTAATTCAAAAGTAGTCAACGCGATATTTCGAATTTAGTATATTTGGATTTAAATGTATTCATAATATTAGCAACCCTATTTATGAATTCAAATGTATTGAAATTGGACAAAATCGGGAATCAAACATTATGAAACTAATCCCTTTTTATACGCACCAATCCATTTTCGATTGCTGGGAAGATGACAGATCGAAATATAGAAAGTTAAACTGCATTAAACAAAAATATGATTACTATACCTTGTCGAAAGTTATTAAACTTACAAACAACCGAAAATTATGTAATTTTTTATTAAAAATAATAACAACTACATTATTTATTAAAAATAATAACAACTACATTATTTATAGCCAAAATTACTTTGTGTATAACTGAGCGGTAAAAAGAATATTCCAGCCAAATACAAAAGATTACGTATCGCCTTTTTTGTAAATAAAACAAGGAAAAAATTGCAGCCGATATAAAAAAAATAGGAAGTCAATTTTTGTTTGCTGTGACGTGGAATTACCAAATTCAAATGCATAGTTTTATCTTTATCAATGATTGTAACAAATTATTAAGAAAACATTTTAATACATTACAAAAAAGTAATAATTAGTCGACTTGCGCCCGTACACGACATTGAAGGACAATAATTCGGCTTCAAAGATGAACATTTCTCATGACAAATGTAAAACATAAATATAAACACTTAAACATAAACTTGATGCGCCATCTGTAATGTAAATATTGTAGTGGGTTTATGATCTGTATACTTATGTAAATAAAGAAATAAATAAGCATTTGACTTTTTTGACTCTACGGAGAGATCTTTTATTCATTGTGTGCACTATCCTGTACAGTTAAACAATACATTGTAGAAATCGTTCCTTTATATATTAATAATTTTCTTTTTATATTTAAACTGAATGACTTTCAAAAATGAAGAATCAAAGTGATAATGGCATATCGATTCCTCTTATTGGAAAAATACATTCATTTCTTTGTGGGCGTTCTATTCCTACAATTCGACAAGTATTAGCTTTTTTTTTCTTTAATCATATAGTGTTAAAATATCCTATAAGAGAAAGTACTGCAGTTGTGGTAAAATGTGTCACTGATCGGTGGAAAAATGTAGGAAAGCAAATAATGAAAACTCAAAATATTATAAGATCACTGGAGTCTTTACATGTTCAATGGAAAATGGTTTAGAAGAATGGTATGAAAAAAAGAAAGATTCTTTTCATTAATCATTTAGATGCGGTTTTTGATATTGCTTCAAAAGTTATACCATTAAATCAGCTGCCTGTTAAAGAAGATGGAATAAATACGAGGAAAAAAAGTAAAGAGCATACTACTAATGAAGTAAGAAACGGGAATAAGCAATCAGAGTTAAATAAGAAAATTCAGTACCCTGCAGCTTCAAGTAAGTACATCTTGTTTATAATATAATAGTTTTCATCCTACCATTATGAAAGACATTTTTTGCAACAATTAAAAAAAAGGTTAACTATTTACGTATCCAATTTATGTACGTTTTCATCAGCGAATCCAACACGAAAAAATCCAAAACGAAAATATCCCAAACTCATATTTTATGTAGTTATTATTGTGACATATGCTGAACCGCTTTTTGAGCTATAATCCCTGGAATAAGAGGTTCAACCCATTAACATTAAGACAATGTTTTTTTACTCACTTTCAGGACCCGTTTTCTTGATTGAATGATAAGAATATTTAAAACAAACTTATTCTCAATTTAAAATTGAATACAGCTTTTCTATGTAACAAATGTGGAAAACAATGGGACAATTGTTTAATCGTAGAACTTAAGGGGCTGCTAAACCGACCCCATCGGTAATGTCATTACCTAACCTAAAAAATGCAAATTAAACAGAAACTAGATATATTTTCAAGCCCAAATCTATTCTAGGGCCATTTAGGGACGTATTTTTTATGAATGCATGGCAAATTTCAGCGGAATCAGTTCATAAACGAGCGAGAATTCGTGAGAATAAATTTTTGTAGTAGTCAAACAGGTGGCGATGTTACCTACAAAATTTATTCTCATGAATTCTCGTTTGTTATTGTTTTAATCGTTTGATGCATACATAAATAATGCAGTTCATCACTGTAAAATGGCCCTAAAATAGTAAATCATTGTGAATTCTCCCTGCAATATATGCTTTTTAACGAAAATACGGTGTCGGTAATAGCGAATTTGATAAAAGTTGCGAGTCGGTATTTAGCACCCCCTTAACCGCTAGGTTTTGTAAAATCGTGATAACTTCCTTTTTCATTTCAGAATTGTGATTGATCCCTTCGGCTGTAAAATGCAAAATTCAGTGTGCAGAGATTTATGCGATTCTTAGAATACGAATTTGATATGAGAATTACGAAATTCAAAATGGCGGATCCAATATGGCGAACGAATTTTTCATAAGTGATCGAATTCGCTTAAAAATTGATATAAATGGATGTTAAATACACATTTTACATTCTTAACGAAAAATATTAGATGACGTTAATGAATAACTGTTTATTTCTAGTGTAACGAAGGTTGGAGGAAAATCCCGTTATAATATGTGAAAATTCTTCGAAAAGCAAGAAGATGGATATACTATCAGCTACTGTATGCGGAGCGTTGGATCGAACAGGGAAAAGTGATCGAAATGCTATGTATGTGTTAAGTGCAGTCACTACGACATTGGGTTATAATATCGAGGACGTAAATATTAGTCGATCTACAATCCGTCGGAAGCGGTGAGAATCGCGTTCACAAACAGCATCTAATGTGAAAGAAACTGCAGAAGTAGGAAAATACGTTGTTGTCCACTGGGATGGTAAAATGTTATGTGAGACTGCAAATAATAATTCTGCAAAAATTGATAGGCTTGCGGTTGCCGCAATTGCTTGGAATCCCAGTATTAAAATCTGGTGTAGGACTAGATCAAGCCTTAGCCGTTAGTCATTTGCTTAATGAGTGGAACTTGTGTAATTCAATCACAGCAATGTTTTGACACAACGTCGTCAAATACAGGTAATGTATTGTATTTTTAACATAATTTTTTTAAAATTGTATTTTTCTAATACACTATGAAGCCGCAGTAAAAATACGGCGTTGATTTTAATAAATTACAGTACACCGAAATGGCATTTGTACAATTTTGCAACAGTTATTGAAGAAGGAACTTTTACAGTTTGCGTGTCGACGTCATATGTATGAACTCGTACTACGAGCTGTTTTTGAAACATGTTTGAAGATAGTAACGTCAGGGCCGAATATACCCATGTTTAAACGTTTTCAGCAAGCATGGCTAGACATAGATACAAAAACATTTAAGACAGGAACTGACGATCCGAAAGTTGCAAAAGCAATTAACAATGACAGAAATGAAATTCTGATGTTTTGTTATGAACAATTGAAGGTAAATTCTAAATATATTTTTTTAACAATATTATCCAATTAGTATTAAAATCTGTGGTCGCTAGGAAATACCAGGTAACCCCATTTTTATAATAGTCGAGGAAAACGCATTCAACGTTTCACATTTGCATTTAAGGCTGTTTAAATTTTACCACTATTTTTTCAATAGTTTTAAAATATGATATTGAATCCAAATTTCGATCTGACAGATTGGTTGTAAATCAGAAATCCATCCCTTTTCGGTGGTTTCTCAATTTTTTTCAAAAATTGGGGTTACCTGGGTTTTCATAATGACCACAGAAATAATAATTTCTAAATCAGTAGACACATAATTTATTGAAATTTCCAACGATGTGCTGCATACTTCCGAATTATTTTCGAATTATGTTATCAAGAACATCGCCATAGCCATTTGGATCTCGTGGAATTTACGTTTAGAAATGTGCTTAAAATTTACGTAGAAACTCTTGTGGAATTTTCGTGGAGCGCTTTCTGTGGAATCGTTTAATGTGGGATGTTTACGATATGTATTCGTAATTTATAGGATCAACAACTTTTGACAAATTTATGAATTAACTGCTGTAAACAGTATGAATTGTTCGTGAAAGCAGTTATTTATATAGTGTAAAAACGGAAAATCTTGCTTACATACTATTTACGAAAATTTCGTATTCTGTACGAGGAATAATTTTTATACAGCTGCGAAATTTCATTTCATAAACTATGTTTTTGAATGCTCTGCAAAATGCGTCGAATTGCCTTTGCATAGTTATATTCAAAAAATGACTTAAAGAAAAGAAAAAAATGTTTTTGCATAGTTTAAAAATGACATTAATAGCAGTTTGCAATGGAATTTTGAAGACATTTACCGTTATTAATATTACCATAATTTATTAATAGTATAATACGATACAAGGGCGGGACAAGTATTTTATGGGAATGTGAGAGTTGCGGCCCGAGCCGAAGGCGAGGGTCCCATTCAAATGCGCACAAAAACATTTCCCCCACAAGAGCCGTACGATATTTTACGTTGCAGAGTACGGGAAATGCGGAATAAAAATGTCAAAAATATGGGAAACCGCATTTTCCGCACACTGTAAGGTAAATACCATAATTACATTTTTTCAATTAGTCAATAAAGATCTCCGTCTTTATTCGTATTAATAATTTTTCAGTTTCGTCAAGAAAGAGAAGGCTATCGGGAATTATTGGAATTAACGATAATTTTTCTTGGAGGAAATCCTACACAAGGAATTAATTTCAGATTATCTGGTGCCATTCACCATGCTAGATGGATGGCAAAAGCAATTTATTCTATAAAAATTTATTTATTTCGCGATCAGTTCCGTTTAACGAACCAAGAAAAGGAAGGTTTCACTGATATTTGTATATTTATCGCAAAAAGGTATGTTAAGATGTGGTTCACATGTCCCATCGCAACTGAACCACCAGGTCATGATTTGTCATTTTTAAAATTGCTTGCTAAAAATAAAGAAGAAGACAGAATTTCATGAGCTGCGTTTGACAAAATAAAGCGCCATCTATGGTACCTGAAAAATGATGTAGTCGGTCTAGCATTTTTTGATAAAAATGTCACACTCGACGTTAAAAGAAAAATGGTGAAATCCCTAAATAAGGATCCAGATACATCGAAGGATTTTGCCACAAACTGTAATGTATTAGATTGGGAAGTATTAGAATTGAATGATTTCATGAATAAAACAACGTTAACGTTTTTTCCGCGATTCGGAATTAGTACAGATTTTATGACAACTGATCCTTCGGAATGGGAAAAAAGGCAAGATTACGTTACGTACCAGAAAATGTTACAATCATTGAAAGTTGTTAATGACGTCGCAGAGCGGGGTGTAGCTTTAGCAACAAATTTCAATCATGCATTGACAAATAGCGAAGATCAGAAACCGCATTTATTTCAAGTTGTAAATCAGTATCGAAAACAGTTGCCAAAATGCAAAAAAAAGTTATTACAAACCATTTAAAATTAATGGCACTATAAAAATGAAGTGTCTTATTTTCTTGATACAAGACACTTTGTTTTTACAATGTGTAATTAAATACATGTTATTCAAACAAATTCATATTATTTGCTCGTTCATGTATTTTGATAATTTAATATTTCAAACAAGCATTTTCTTGAATAAAAAGCCTTATTATATTTAGTTAAATTGTCTGCTTTGTCCGCCATTTTGAAATTCGAAATTCTGAATTCAGATTCGTAATCAACGACCTTAAAAACATGTGAATACAAAGTTTCGTTTATTTTTATTAATATTTTAGATTTTTGTCCGCTATATTGGATCCGCCATTTCGAATTTCGAAATTCTGAGTTTAGATTCGTAATCAGCGACCTTAAATAAGTACAAATACAAACTTTCGTTTATTTTTAGTAATATTTCAGATTTTGGACCGCCATATTGGATCCGTCATATTGAAATTAGAAATTTTGGGTTCAGATTCGCAATCAGCAACCTTAAAAACATGCGAATACAACGTTTCGTTTATTTTTATTAATATTTTAGACTTTTGTCCGCCATATTGGATCCGCCATTTTGAATTTCGAAATTCTGAGTTTAAATTCGTAATGAGTGACCTCAAAAACCCATGTATATTTATTTTTAAATAATGTGTTAATGAATTAATATTTGTAATGAGCAGTTCTTAAAAACGGCTTATTCGAGGATTTTCTTTTTTACGGGAAAAACTTGTACACATAACACACTTTTAATTTCAGAAGGAATATTTCAAGTTATATCACCTTGAGGTTGAAACTGATTCAGGCACACCATGTGGAGTGAATAAGCAGGAATGGCTAAATTTTTACTCTAAACAATTTAGAGAGTAACGTGCGCATTTAAAAGGAAATTTTTTGGGGGAAAAACATCATTTTGCTAAGCTTATTTTTTAATTTTGGTCAATTTCTTTTGTTGTATACAAGTTATACCTTTACAAAAATTTTAAGCAAGTGTAAACACCATATGAACCTTCATGTTGCGTTGTTGCAAACCGTGTTAATCCTCAGAGCAGTAAATTGTATGTTAAATTAACGAAGTAGAAAATACTTGTTTTTTTCGTGGTGTGAAATATGCGTATAATTTATTTTCAAAAACTTCTTTAGAGAAAAAAATTTTCCAGTAACACACTCCTTTTTGGCAAAGATCAATAAACGTAATTTTCGACTTCGACACTTTATTAACGGATATCAATATATTTGAACATTTTAAGCGCCATGTTAAAACAGCCATTTTTTAAATTTTTATATCATATTTTGTATAAACTAAACTTTTATGTCTAATTTGAAAATAAATAAAAATTGGAGTAGAATAACCTTGATACCCAATTTCATTCTTCAAATTTTTATCTGCCATCAAATAGAAAAGTTGTTCATTATTTTTTTCTTCATCGAAATCCGCGCGGTCCCGATGACCTTTTTGACCTTGACATATTCTGGACCACCCTAATGTGTATACATTAATATTCCCATGGTAAGGTTAGAATGACAGACAAATGACAGTAAAGAATCATTGCTTATATATATTTTATGACATTTCTTATACTGACATTAAATTAACGACATAACTGAAGCATATTAAAAGAATTTAGTTTAAAAATCGTCCAAATATAACATGCATGTTAGTAGGTCCGATATTAAAAGAAAATTGTTGATTCTAGTTGAATCTGCTTATTTTGGAAATACATACAGTGTACAGCAAGAAATGTTCAAAAATTACACAGGGTGAACTGACCCCAGAGTATACACCTAACTCTTACTTTTCTGTCACACCGGTACAACATTCCACCTGTACGCCTGAGAAAGTGGGCGGAAAATGATTGATATGATTGTCACAGAGCGGAAAAATTTGTATACTTTATCACCTCAGTGTACTGATTCTATTGCTTTTCTAACAACAATTATTAAATAAAACAAAAAGTTTTGAAATAACGGAAGCAATATCATGGTTAACAAAACAATTCAGTCCTTTTTCTTATAGTACCGATATTTAAAATTTCTTCAATCCCTTAATTGTTTTATTTTCACACAATATTGATTTCGTAATTTTAATTAAATTTTTTATTATTAATTATTGTTAGAAATACAGTAAATAACAAACAAAATATTAATCTTGGGCTGTCCATTATTTATTTTGATCCAAGCAGCATTACATTAGCGCTAAAAATAAATATATATAAAAAAAGGACAGGTAATTTTCCCCGTGTTAATTACAGTTTGTCTATTTGCGGGTCGGCTCTGGGGTGGAGAGGTGCTGGACATAGACAGGGCGGTACAAGACAGAACTAGAGGCAGACATACAACGCAACAACCACCTAGAGCCAGTCCCCCCCAACCCCAATATCGGTACCGCCATCAGATTCGGCGGTCTGTGCCGTAGCGAGCACGTCGCAGGGATTATCCCCTCTTTATCTGAGATAAGACCCATGACGTACCGACCACGGATAAGACGCTGACGGTACCGATAACTGCCGACGGGGGTCGGTATCGGTCCCAAATTTGTACCTTCGCCCAGCGAGGTTCCCTGGTTATTCCAACACTGGGCGGGGATTCGAACTCGGGACCTTCGCGACGTTCAATTCGGGCGGACTAAGACTGACGCCTTAGCCCGCACCACCATCTCGCCGCTAATAAATATATATATATATATATACAGGGTGTCCGAAAAGTATGGAAACACTCAAATATCTCGGAAAATCGACATCGAATCGTAAAAGTAAAAATACACGTATTCAATGGTTTCAAGAGAGCTATCCAGTGACACCTAACACAACCCCCCACCCCCACCCGCTGGGGGTGATAGAGGGGGTAACTTAAAAATTTTAAATGGGAACCCCCAATTTTTATTGCAGATTTTGCTTCCTCAGAAAAAGTTACGTAAATTTTGCCTACCATTATAATTGTTTTTGTTGACAGATGGCGCTGTAATCAACGAAATTAAAAAATTATTCTAAAAAGTTTTAAAAATCTCGCGAAAAACACAACGGATCAAAAAAGTAAAAACACACGTATTTAATGGTTTCAAGAGAGCTATCCAGTGACACCTAACACGACCCCCCACCCCCACAGGCTGGGGGTGATGGAGGGGGAAACTTAAAAATTTTAAATGGGAACTCCCAAATTTTATTGCAGATTTCTCTTCTTCAGAAAAAGTTACGTAAATTTTACCTATTATAATTATTTTTGTTAACAGATGGAGCTGCAATCAGCGAACCACGTACCTGGAATAGCGGACCACGTTTCCAAAATTTTAAATGACGTCTTTTGCCTTTAAATATTTCAAAGTTCACCGATTCTTACCGCGAGGAGGTAGACGATTTTGAGAATCTTTTTTTTTTATTTTTGTATATTTTTTTTTTGTTTTTACCTTTTATTTGTTTTTTTTTTATTTTTTTAATTTTTTTTCTATTTTAAAGTTTAAATTTTCCTTCGCTTCTATTTTCTTTACTGGATTTTTAACATGTCTATGCCCACTAATTTATAAGATGTTCGAATTGAAGTCCTTCAGCAACTTGACAATATCCCAATCGTGCATAGAAGTTATCATAAACTTTTTGCAGCATTTCTTGAGATACTGTATTAGAACCTTGAATTATTTTTTCTTTCAACTCATCAATGTCTTTTGGTTTCGTTTCGTAGACCTTGTTCTTCAAGAAACCCCAGTAAAAATAGTCCAGAGGAGTTAGATCAGGTGACCTCGGTGGCCACTCGATCGAACCCCTCCTACCAATCCAACGTCGGGGGAAAATATTATTTAATAGATTGCGTACAATCAAACCAAAATGACAAGGAGCTCCATCCTGTTGAAACCAGACATTATCAAACGCTATACCAGCAATATTTCGTATTGCCGGTATAATCTGGTTATTTAACAAATTACAGTACCTTTCAGCCGTGAAATTCTCTTCAACGAAGAAAGGCCCAACAATTTGATTGCACAAAATGCCAGCCCAAACATTGATTTTCTGTGGATGTTGTGTGTGAGTATCTCTCATCCAATGAGGATTTTCGTCCGACCAATATCGTAGGTTGTGCCTATTAACTTCTCCACTCAACTGAAACGTAGCTTCATCAGAGAAGCATATCCAGAAAGGAAATAATTCATTTTCGTCACAACGTCTCATCATTTCCTCACAAAATTCTAATCTCCGATCGAAGTCATCTTCCGAAAGTTCTTGTACATATTTTATTTTATATGGATGGAACTTATTTGCTTTTAATATTTCATGGACAGACGATTTGCCGATACCAGTGGCTTGCGCAATCTTTCTTACCGAAGTATGGACGTCCTCAACGACACTTGCACAGACCGCTAAACTGTTGTCTTCGTTCGTGGACGTTTTTGGTCTTCCTGATTTTGGTCGATCATTGACAGAGCCAGTATCTTGAAACCGAGAAACAGTCTTACAAACAGTTGATTTGCAAATAGGTAGACGATCAGGATGGGTATCATTAAATTGGCGGACGACTTGTTCGTATGTTCTTTTTTTATCGCCGCATCCTCGCAGAATAAGGATTTCGATCCTTTCTTTTTGTGTCAAAGACATAGTATGCCAAATTACAACAGGAGGCAGAATACAGAATGTATCGAAATGGAAGAAATATGAAGCAAAGAATGAAGAAATAAAAGAAATATAAAAAATTAGAAGAAATTCAAATGTTAGAGAAACATTACATTAAGTATCAAATAGCGAGAACGAAGAGAATTGCGATTTTTTGCGGTACGAATTTGACCAAGTTTTCGACAAGAGTGACGCTCGCATGTGTAATTTTCACAAAGCTGAAAAATAACCGAGACCTTGACTCATTCAAACAATAGAGCTTAACTAATACTAAGACGTGCTGTTTTGATTTGGACGCTGACGATGTTCGATTATTGACTACTTTCTCTGTAACACTGGCAGTTGAAAAAATCGACCGAGTGTATGCAATGGGTTTCCGCAAGCGATACCTACAGTACTTTCACACAAGTATACAAAATCACAGTCATGCAAGAAAGCCATAACACCATATGCGGATTTGGTCACCATTTACGCTATTCGGATACACGACATTCACTTCCTCGTAGAATAAGGATGTCGATTCTTCATTTTTCTGTCAAAAACTTTGTATGCACAATTACAAGGGGGAGCGAATAAAGAATTTTAATATCTGGAAGAAAAGGTAAGCAAATACATTAAAAAAAAACATAAAAAAATTTAATAGTGAAGAATAAAAAAAAGGTAAAAAACAGAAATCAAATAAAAAAAAAAGTAAAACAGAAGATTCTCAAAATCGTCTACCTCCTCGCGGTGAGAATCGGTAAACTAGAAATATTTAAAGGCAAAAGACGTTATTTAAAATTCTGAAAACGTGGTATGCTATTCCATGTACGTCAAGTTAAATATTTTTTAGTAATTTTTTAATTTCGCAGATTGCAGCTCCATCTGTTAACAAAAATAATTATAATAGGTAAAATTTACGTAACTTTTTCTGAAGAAGAGAAATCTGCAATAAAATTTGGGAGTTCCCATTTAAAATTTTTAAGTTTCCCCCTCCATCACCCCCAGCCTGTGGGGGTGGGGGGTCGTGTTAGGTGTCACTGGATAGCTCTCTTGAAACCATTAAATACGTGTGTTTTTACTTTTTTGATCCGTTGTGTTTTTCGCGAGATTTTTAAAACTTTTTAGAATAATTTTTTAATTTCGTTGATTACAGCGCCATCTGTCAACAAAAACAATTATAATGGTAGGCAAAATTTACGTAACTTTTTCTGAGGAAGCAAAATCTGCAATAAAAATTGGGGGTTCCCATTTAAAATTTTGAAGTTACCCCCTCTATCACCCCCAGCGGGTGGGGGTGGGGGGTTGTGTTAGGTGTCACTGGATAGCTCTCTTGAAACCATTGAATACGTGTGTTTTTACTTTTTTGATCCGTTGTGTTTTTCGCGAGATTTTTAAAACTTTTTAGAATAATTTTTTAATTTCGTTGATTACAGCGCCATCTGTCAACAAAAACAATTATAATGGTAGGCAAAATTTACGTAACTTTTTCTGAGGAAGCAAAATCTGCAATAAAAATTGGGGGTTCCCATTTAAAATTTTTAAGTTACCCCCTCTATCACCCCCAGCGGGTGGGGGTGGGGGGTTGTGTTAGGTGTCACTGGATAGCTCTCTTGAAACCATTGAATACGTGTATTTTTACTTTTTCGATTCGATGTCGATTTTCCGAGATATTTGAGTGTTTCCATACTTTTCGGACACCCTGTATATATATATATATAGGTATTTTGCACTTTAAAAAAACGTAATACAAGTAGTTTCAACCATTTTTTTCTGGTATTACCCTCATGTGGTCATTACCAAAGGTTCAAAGAAGAATTGTTTGGATCAACCAAAACGATTTGTTCATTGGGCCTCCACAAACTACATTTATATTATAGTATAATGTTGGTCCCAAATTCACCTATTTAAGGCCAGGTTCTCATTCTCAGGCCCCTAAAATGCCTCTATTTCAGGAACTCTTTTTTGATATAAAATAATTGTCGGGAAAACTTTTTATGGCTTTTATTTGTATATAACTAAAGATGATTTGTGACATTTTTCAATGAAAAAAATTGAAAAATGGCGGGTCCAGGTACGCGGTTGTGCAGCCGTCTGAAACACGAGTGGGCGAGGGCGGGCTCGTCCTCGGTTGATCTGAAACCAAAAAACCAAAACAATTTTTAAAATAGATGACATTTGGGGGGCCTTATCGTTTCCCGATATTTAAAAAAAGGCCTTTAAAATAAAATGGCGGCTATTTTAACGAAAAGATACCTTTTTTACCCCATTTTTTAAGTTTCAACGTCCGTTAAACATTATTCGCAATCAATTTATTTTTGAAAAAAAACTCGTGAAGGCCCTCTAAATTTAATTAGCTTTCTTTTGATGCGTCACTAATTAAAATCGGTGCATTAATTGAAGTTGTAGAGAGGCCCGCACTCCAAAATTCTGTTTCTAGAAAAACCCGTGTAATGTTTTACATCCTGAAAAATCGTAGTTAATGTTTGTATTTTGACAACTGACGTTCAGTCAGCAATCGCAACACCATACAGTATGCCTTCCTTTTCTTCGAACATTCAGTCTTTTCCGCTACTGCAATACGCTTTTCGACCATTTTCTCGGCGAAATTGTTGCTGTTGTTCCCGACAGCTGATCCTAGCGCATTCATTATCTTCAGAACAGATGAATAGCCTTCGTTGAACATGCCTGTAGCTATATATCACGCTATTTCAACGGGTTTAGCGTCGCAATGAAGGTGTTTAGGGGCCAGTATCCACACGCAAGAATTAAAATACTCGTTGTCATTTTGGTATTTCCACCGGTGCATCTTTGTGATAAATCGACGTAGGAAAGAGGCTCATATGCCGGTTTAATATTAGAAGGCCTCTGTAAAGGCAGATGCATCGTCGAAAACTGCTTGTGATACTAATATTTCTCCTTTCAGAGCGAACACCTTGGAAAAGCGAAATATGATTTCACAAACACGTGCGCGATTGATTCAATTTTACAAATTTTTGTACTAGCTGCAACTGAGCACTTGGATGCTAAAACGTGCCGCGTTCTGAAGGGAAAAATTCCGGTCGCGTAAAACAAATCGGCCGAATTTATTCAATAAACACCGTTGACTTCAACTCGCGATATTTCGGAGAAAAATGCATTAAAAAATCTGAAATTTTCAGGGTACATTCATTATGCATGACCGAAACTGGTAGACAAATATAAAGTAATAAAATGTTAAAAGAATTGTTAATATTAATTTATAAAATTTACGTTAATATTTAATGCGAAAAAGTGTTTTAATGTACAAAAAGAGTCGAGAGAAGTTTAGAGTTGAACAAACTTCCAGTGAAATCCTTGTTCCTTAGTATTTTACGAAGTTTTCTGGAAAGTTTCAGTCGAATCGGCTGCAAATTCACTGAAATAACGATTATTTAATAAAGCGCGCGGCGTCGTAAACGGCTGCTTTCCGTTAGCGCTGTATTAAATAATCTATATTTCAGTCAATTTATAGCAGATTCGTATGAAACTTTCCAAAACACTTCTTGAAATACTAAGGAAGAATGGTGTCACTGGAAGTTTGTTCAACTCTAAACTTCCCTCGACTCTTTTTGTACATTAAAACACTTTTTCGCATTAAATATTAACGTAAACTTTTAAAATTAATATTAACAATTCTTTTAAAATTTTATTACTTTATATTTATCTACCAGTTTCGATAATGCATAGTGAACGTATCCTGAAAATTTCAGATTTTTTAATGCATTTTTCTCCGAAATATCGCGAGTTGAAGTCAACGGTGTTTATTGAATAAATTCGGCCGATTTGTCTTACGCGACCGGACTTTTCCCCTTCAGAACGCGGCACGTTTTAGCATCGAAGTGCTCAATTAATCATACTAAAATTTCGAATTGTACTTGAAATGTTATTTCAAGTACGTAGCATTTGTGAAATCAGAAACCCTGGCGCTCAGCAGTATGATCCTAAAAAATGAAATTGTTGAGATGGATGCCAAGAAAATGAAAAAAATTGAAGATGCTCTATCAATTCCTTTTCTTTGCCCAAAAAATTATTTTAGGAAGTTCCACAATCAACATAAAAAGATGTGAAAAAAAAAGTTTTTCAAGACTGAAAATTTTGGCTGAAAATGTTTTTGAAGTATTCTATGATAAAAATAAGAATACACGTGTTTGAGAGTACACGTCAGATGCATAAATCATCGAAACATTCGATAGTAAAATTTCCTGGCATTTTAACCTCGCAAATTTATCGATTAATTGTCCGACTACTCGTCCAATTACCGCATAAGAAATAAATATGTTTTAAAAAATAATTACGAAATATAGTTACATTCGAAGCGGAATAAGCTTTAAATAATTAAATTGAATTTTCACAAAATTGCAAATTTATAACATCTTTTACTATCTCCCATTTTTTAAAATAGAAATATCTCGGAAACTTTTGCCCATTTAATAAACAGGTATAATTTGACAGCTCTATGCATTTTCGCACGTATAGCAAGATAATTATCCTCAACCACATATTAGAATTTGTTCGTTACGAAAAGAGTTCTTTTTAATATTTCAGGATTGCCTTTGTTCTAATTATTCTTTGCAATTTTTTATTGCAAATTTGCAAATTTGCATTATTATTGTTCTAATTATTGAAATTGCATTTCAAGAAACGTTAAAATTTACGTTTATTTACTGTAATATTTATGATAATAATTGAAATTATTAATTTTTTTTATTTACGAATGCATCTCAGACATGCAGACGCACTAGTTACAATTCCCCAAATTGAATAGAAAAAATGCTATATGAATATAAATTGAGCAATTCGAAAGCAATCTACAACGCGATTGAAAAAACCCTAGGTATGGCATATCCAGTCGGTTTTCTGAGGATTAATATGCTATATTCTGATATGAGTATTCTTATATAACTATGTATAACTAGTATCTGAAACAAAGTGAAATAAAAAGGGAAGGTCATGTAAGGGTTTCCAGATTTATTTGTTATATCTTTCTTACGCCAGAATCGCAAAAGCTAACAGCAGAAAATAACTCATACCATTCTATCAATTGAAAGCCTTCTATAAAATTTATCCATCTAGACTACGAAAAATCACGATTATGAATTTAGACTTAAATAAACGAGTTGATACTTGAAGGGCACAATCTAGATATCCTGTTCGTAACCTGCTGCATCTGGACAATGAATTTTAGGGAAATCATAAAGAACTAGTGATTTTTTGTCAAGGAAACACAAAAGTAATAGCGATGTAACAGTCATGTAACTGTTGTGTATCGAAGTAAGAACAATACAAATGTTATATCACCGCTACATTTTGTGTTTACAGGGTGATAACTGAATTTCGATAACGATACTTACATAAGTGATCAAAGATAATTTTGTTATCCGTTACATCATAATTTAAAAACTTCATATATTAATTATACATACAATTTATGGCATTAGTTCTGAAATTGCTTTCAAAAGATGTAGTGTAGAGTAATATTAAGGCATTGTGAATAATTGTGGTTAGAAAGACGCTGTAAACGAGCACTCCAGATATCCTGTCAAGATAAGGAAGATACTTTTAAAATTTATTTACAAATATTACAAAGCCTGAAAAAAGCAAACATCATCTAAGTAATCACAATAATTCAATAGAATATTTTAATAAACAGCTATAAAGCTATTAAGCAAACTAAGAATTCGATCAGAAATTCAAATAATTGAACTAGTCTTCCATCTGAATAGCATGTCCTATTTTAAAAGCTTCGTGATACCGATAGAGAATAAATTATGTATATTTTGATTAATGCGTCGTTGGTTAGTATAACCACTTAACTAATTACGACGTATTTACGCGTCTAGTGCATTACCAATGTAAATTGTCTAAGGATCCTTCCATATAAATTGCGAATCCCTCAACAAAATAAGTTTATTTAGTATAAATGGTTATCTAATCACTGCTTCTAGTCCGGCTGCTCGTCAGATCAAATTTTTAATGCAGACAACCGAATCATTTACGTGAATTTCAAAATGCCAAATTTTTTTGTTGAGTTTTTGAAAAGCATTTTACCCGATTTTTAAACAACCCAAATTAAGTACACTAAGAGAAATTTAAGATTACAGACATGCTAGTAGTGATAACTGCGGTGCAAAACGGGAGATGGTTGCCATTCGTAAATTAAGATAACGGCTGCCTTAGTTTGGGACAGCCGTTGTCTTAAATACGGACAACCGGTGTTCCATTGGAAAGGGACGGCGGCCATACTACAAATGGAGTGGTGGTATAACAGTCGTCTTTTATTTTGGTGGCACGGTGGGTGTTTTAGGGCATAGCACCTCTGCTCCGCTATACCCATTACAGCTGCTGTCTTAAACTTCTCTCAGTGATAGGATTGGACATTTTTAATATTGTTTAACATAAATAAACAAATAAAAATCCTCATTTTTACAGAAAAAAGTGTAATCCTAGGTAAAGAGTTAAATAAAATGAACCAAGATTATCTATAATGTTCTATAAATCTGAATTAGTATAGTTATTAATAAAGGAGAGAAAAACGGCCCACTAATTCAATAGTGAAATAATAACTAAATCGAGATTTGTAGAATTTTACTAGAGAATTAGTATTTAACTAGTGAAAGCTCTTTGCTAGTAAATATCATTACTAATTCAATAAGTGGTCGAATTTTTACTCCATTATTAGTTTTTGACTACTCCATATTGGGAGAGTTGATTCATTTATGGTGTCGTCAACACGAATTACTTTTGATATTTTTATAATGAAAACATTTAAAATTTCAATAAAATATTTTGGTGTAGAAATAACTTAAAATGTTGCGAAACATCAAATAATATTCTTAAAGTTAACAACTTTGTTCATATTTTGTAATGATAATTATCAACCGACCACTGCCATACCTGAATATTTACATCATCAACCGGTATTCAAGGATGTGCATCTTTGAAAGTCCGCATATTGTTCAATGTTTTCCAACCCACGAGGCTACGCTTAATAACCAATCCGTGAAGGGTCCAAAATTACAAAGTAACCGTTCCTTCATTCTTCTTATGAATGTATATCTCGACTATATCTTGTTATCTCAACGTTATTAGAGGATGTACCTCTCGTAGTATTTGATTCTTAGTCTTTGCACACGGCTGGGAGCAATTACACGGTTTTTGTGATGTATCCAATCGCGCTCGCGTGCTCCATTCTAACGAAGCACCTATAGTACCGCTAGAGCTTTGCGCTGCTTCATTTTTTATAAAAGATTTCTTTTAGAACCTTTCATTCAGTAGGTAAGTGTGAGGGCAATTAACAGGCAAATAAAACAGCACGCAACGAATTAATTGAAATAAGAAACAAAAAGAAACTTTATTTAATTTTAGAAGTCAAAGACTGAATTTGCAGGCGTTGTTGTCTATACACTAAAACCGATGCTTGAAAATTGGAAATAGATGCCGACGAAGTCGCATAACGCGACAGTGGGGGATGACACAAGTACGGAATTGGTAGAAACAGATCACTACGTACGCTCGGCAGAAAAATGGTTCGCCGAAAGAAAAATAGTCTTCTGGAAATGGCGCGATATCTCCTTCTTCAGGAGGTTATCTATACCACTAATTACATTCGTAACTAATGTCCGACGAAGATCCTACACAGAGAAAAAGGAGGTTAATGGAACCATGAAGAAAAGGTAGAAATGATTATAACATTTCATAATAGTACAATACAGCTCGTGAAAAGTTGTAGTTGACAGTATCTTATTTTTATAATTCATAATATTGTAAAATATAACATACACTAATTACTTTGTACGATTATAAACAGTTATTTTCGTTTAATTACTTTTACTAAATCTATTTTTCCAATTAAGAATATTTCGATCGATTATTTAACTGTAAAGCTACATTTGAGGTTATGTGCTATGCTGCATATTTAAGTATCGGGAAATAGTAAATGGAACAAGGTTTCTTTTTTCTTTTTACTATGGAAATGGTTAATTTAACCATTTTTTGTAATCACGTATTTTACTTTTCAAAAATGGTTCCATTAATCTTTTTCGTTCTCTCTGTATATATGGACGGACTCTCTATGAAACATAAAGAGGGAACATACCAACGGTTGCATAATTTAGTAAGTTTGGATGTTCAGTATATTTGAGGGCCAGGAAACCAAATAAAGATTCAACCGCGTTTCTTAAACTAGCAAAGCATATAGAATTTGGATTTCTGTTGAAAGAAAAATGTATGGGTTATTCTAAGTCAGATTTGCAATCAAAATTTGTTATTCAGCGGCATATTTTTGTTTCATGTTCTAGAAAAAAAGTAAAATACACGTATTTTAAAATTTTATTATGATATCTAAAATTTTCGAGTTATAATTTTTCAAAGTTTACGATGTTATAAAAAGTTACCATTTTCAAACTCCTGTAACTCAAATTCGTTTGAATATAGCAAAAATATTTGTTAGGATGATAGGTTCGTATATACTGACGCTTTGCGATGAAATATAAAAAAATTGAAAAAAACTTTTGACGTATTTATTTGGTAAATGTTATAAACGAATTCGTTTTTCTGAAAAGTGGCATGATGTTTTAAAATTTGTTTACATTAAAAATATTCGTTTAACTATGTAGAAAACACTGTTAAAATTTCAGATTGGCCCGTTAACAACTTTTCAAGTAATTAATTATTGTTTAAAGAACTGCCCGCGGACTCACCGTTTTGCAAGTCCGAGCGCACGGAGCTGTGACTCAATTGAACATGAATTTTTATTAGTTTAATGGTTAGCACTTTGAATAACGGTACAAATAATGTTTACTGTTAAATTTTAAAGTCGTTGTTGTAATCCTTTAAGGAGACAGCACATAGATAAAAAAATGTTCTACAAAAATTCGATTTTTATAAATTCGACATGATTTAAAAAATATTTGTTAATGATTCCTAATCCGAATCATTAACATCTTAATCTGATAACTCACGAAACGTTTCGCCGTGTAAAAATTCATCGCCTGGAGTTTCATTGTTAACATACTTTTATGTAAGTTCATAAAATTTATAACAGGCAACTTCGAACTGAATAATACCTATAAACATTAGTGGAATTTGTTTTGCTGAATTTTTTTCTACACGGTTTCAGGATATACACATTTTTTCAGGATAGAGTAGGGAGCCTTGCGTAAATTTGTCCGATGTTGTTTCGAACTGTGTGCTGTCTCCTTAAATGTAGACATTATTAGTACCGTGGTTCAAAGTGCTAACCATTAAAATAATAAAAATTCATGCAGAAGCAATCGCATCAAGACCAGTTACGACGTGCTCAATCAGGCCCAGCTCCGCGCGCTGGGACTTGCAAAACGACGTGTCCACGGGAGTTTTTTAAACAATAATTAATTACTTAAAAAGTTGTTAACGGGCCAATCTGAAATTTTAACAGTATTTTCTACATATTTTAACGAATATTTTTAATGCAAACAAATTTAAAAAAATCATGCCGCTTTTCAGAAAATCGAATTTGTTTATAACATTTACAAAATAAATACGTCAAAAATTTTGTTTTCAATGTTGTTATATTTCATCATAAAGCGTCAGTAAATACGAATATTTCATCTTCACAAATATTTGTTCTATATTCAAACGAATTTGAGTTACAGGAGTTTGAAAATGGTACGTTTTTATATCATCGTAAACTTTGAAAAATCATATTTCGAAAATTTTAGATATCATAATAAAATAAAAAAACACGTCTATTTTACTTGTTTATCTAGAATATGAAAAAAAATATGCCGCAGAATTTAAAATTTTGATTGTTAATCTGACGTGGAATGACCCGTACATACTCCGAAATGGTGTTTCGGTCCGACATTAAGACTGTCGAAAGAGTGCGAAGATATGAAGAGTGCTAAATTTCCATGTGCCACGAATTCGAAAGAATGGATGGCAATGGATGAGTATCATAATCCGGAAGACGAATACGGCGAAGTTCATGAAGATATTTGGATAGAACTCCGTCAGGCTCCTCGAAGGGCTTTAAATAAAGAGAACGAAACCTAAAGTCTCGGCTCGCCGAACGAGCCATGAATAATCTATTCAGGTACCCGAGGAAAACCGAAAAAGGCAGAAAAATATGCAACCGTTTCACTTTCTGATGTTAACGAAAATGTATCTGTTCTGCTCCTAGAAAGTCAAAGCAAAGAACAACATGATTTTAATTAACGGTTCCGATAAAGATGAAAGGATACAGGAGATCGTCCAAAAAATGCCGAGGTCGTCGGAAGTTATTTTGTACTAAGGAACAAGAAAAGTACGCTTTGTGACCCGCGAATTTACATAAATAAATGATGTTGAGTTCAGTCAAACATTCTCACCAGGAGCTGTTATCAGCTCAATCAGGATTATTGCAACTCTAGCGACGCAATTTGATATGAAGGTTTACGATTTTTACGTAGAAACGGCATGCCTTATGCCGCAGCATTTCTGATTTGTGAACTGCAGTAATTAGTCTATATGGAATCCCCGAAATACGCGGAAAGGATTCTTCAGGAGATCGTCGATTTCTGAAAGAATGGGAAGACGATTGAAAAGGTGTAAAAAAAAATAGTAAAAAGAATAAAAATGATCGACTTTAAGCTCGGCTTCACGTTACTCGAACCTGGAGTAAAGTTAAAAACGGTATTGAAGAGAACACAAGGGATACTCGGTCTTACCGACAGTTGACCAGGGCTTTAATATATTTGGCGCATGATGTATTTTTATGCGGGATATATATGGATGTCCGATATCGCGGGAATTCAGGAAACGGCTATCATCTAAACTCGTTCTCCTGCGGGCATCCTCGCCTAATCCATGTACAGGAACGGGTATCCCCAGTCTTATTCCATACCTGGGGTGGAAGTACTCTCATAAATAGAGACCGAGTACGTGGCTATTTCGACGCAACAATGAAAGTCCTTAAGTTGAAGGCATTTTTTCATGAATGTAAATTTAATATGTGAGCAATATCAATCATCTATATAATTATTCCATACCTAGGATGGAAGCACTCTCGTAAACGGAGACCGAGTACGTGGCCAGTTCGACGCAACAATGGAAGTCCTTAAGCTGAAGGCATTTTTCCATGAATGTAAATTCAATATGTATGCAAAATTAATCATCTACATAATGCCAGTAATTGTCAAAAATTGACCGACACAGAATAGGATTTTTAGGATTTATCATTCAAGAACGAAACACATAGTTGTGCGATACCACTTCCTATGTGAAGTCATGTACTGATGCCTGCTGAGTGTTCATTATACGTCTACCGGAGTCATGCCCGCTAACGTGCTGATTCGCGTTTTATTCTGCTTCATACATGTGTTCATCGAGGGGAAGTATTTGAAATATTCGTAATGTGCATATTTAAATTGCGACTCACACTTGTAGATTATGTTTTTCATGCGGAACTATCGGCTTATTCTCTCTCTGTCGCGTTATGAGTCTTGTCTCGTCGATATCCATTTCAAACAATGTCTAACTAACGTCAGCTCACAAATGGTTGTTCTTCGTTTTGCAATAGAATTGTGGTCGAACTCATCAGAAGCCATTCGGCTCTGTTAACACACATCGCGTTGGAAAACCTCTTTCGCTAACTGATACTAACACACCGATGCGAAAGGCCACTTGGTGCTACGTACCTAGTGCAGATAATTCGGCGGTTGTCTCTTGCGATGGATTATCTGAAGCTGAATTGGTTAACCAAAAACTGTGGTGGTCTGTACCCGACTGGCTTCATAGAGTAAGGTCCCGCAATTTTTTCTAGAACATCTCAGAGATGTCTCCTTAAAATTTTAAAACATAATTTTTATTTGTTTTGAAATGTCAGCATATCTTTCGATGCAGGTCCACGCTCGGTTTTTGAACGCGCGGCAGGGATCCCTAAGCACACGAAGAAGGGACGCTTCGTCTTCTTTTTTCCTTATTCATTTTCTTTGATTTAGGTATAGTTTAGTTCTAGTAAGAAAATGGGAATACAAAATGCTTCCAAACGTATCTAAACAAGGAAATAACCGTTGTATTTTGGGTGCGCGTCAGTTTTGCTCCGGCTTTTGACACGCGCGGATCGTCGTTAGAGTTTTAAAATGTCACATCAACGTCAAATTGTTATACCCACATATATTGTATAGCCACGTCTATTTATTTGTAGAAAAAGAAAAGGAAAATTTCATGGGAATCAATTTGAGCGTTTGAGCAAAATACAAGTGCCAGCGGTCGAAAAATGTCTTCCGCTTTAAACGAAGTTGTAATATATCCACAAATATCGTATCGAAGAACCTACTGTGTCACTGTTTTTTTAACACTCGCTCAGGATTTAATTTGTTCAAAGTGCAAAGGTCAACCAAGATTTCAAGAAAGTACTTCTTTAGGTCACAGTTTTAACAGTATTATAAATTATAGGCGTGGCAATACTGTAATTCCTTCTGGGCCAAAAATTTACAGCGGTGTTGAAATAACTCGTAGAATTGCATTTGTAATGCGTGTTGGCTTAGGTGTTGGTTTAGAAGGCACGAACACATTTTGTAATTACATGGACATTTATAAGGACTTATTGAAGACTGCTTACGAGAAGACTATTAAAAAAGGGCACGAGGCGGGAAAAAAAGTTTTGAATGCTTCCTGTTCTAGTTCCATGGAAAGGGAAAAAACAGAGACGAGCATGATGTTTCCGAGGAGGCATCATAGACACAAAGAGAATATCAGTCATGACTTGGTGTTGTAACATTAATTGCAAATTCGTGAGGTATAATAATAGATTTGGTTGTGAAAAGCAACTGCTGCAAAGCATGTTCAGCTAAGAAAAATGTAGATCGCGACACTGAGGAATATGCTGAATGGTGGGTAGAACACGAAAAAGAGTGCTAGAAAAATCACCAAGGTTCCGTAGGAAGCATTGAAGTAGGAAGGCAGTAAAAGAAATGTTTTCGAGATCCTTAGAAAAGTTCAATGCCAAATAAATGAATTATATAGGGGACGGAGAGTTAAACAAAATCTTATCTCTTTGAAGTGCGGAGTGTTCACGATGGCGCTATTAAAATAATATTTCACTACACTGTGGACAGGCTATTAAATGCACCACTAGTATATCTGTAACAAAAAATGCAAGACTCGATAATGGCAACATACTATCAAATGATTTGTACAGACCGGAAGCCGTAACACCATCTATGTGATCCACGTGTTGGCTGCCGGTGCAAGTACCAGAAAGCACTTGCCACTAACCAAAAAAAGATTAATTATATGCACCCCACAAATTTGAAAAAAAAAAACAATTAATCCAGATTTAGGAAAAGAAATATTTTCGTTTTGAAAGTGGTCGTGTGTTTTGCGGGAAACGCCAAATCTTAATTTTGACAGCCGATTGCCGATCTTTTTCATTGCGGTAGTCGTTGATAAAAAATGTCAATTTGCACGTCGTGCCCTGAGTAATGCGTACGACTTATACAGCTGTCGATGTGAGGAAGACCTTTATTTCAAATTGGATGCGTACAACATCGACTGTCGTGATAATCTATATTTTACCAATAAAAAAACATTAACTGACATAAATTATTTAAAGATTAAACTATTAGACTGATATTGGTATTTATTGGGCTGTGGCTTCTCAAAATAGACTAATGAAACATAAAGATTAGGACTAGTCAATGTCTATAAGGATATGTCCCTAAAAAATATTGGATAAATACAATGAATACATATGTCAGCCTCTTTTATCAATATAAGACATTCAATAATCCAAATATACTGTGACTAGACACTTGAATTTTTCTATATCTTACTTCACTGTACGCTTGTATTAACAAAAACATGTAAATTTAATATGCAACGCAACATTTTGCTGCTTTATAAAAGAAATTTAATAACTTTTAAATATAAGATGAGAATATATACGAGTATCTCGAGTTCCCTACATAATGTTGTGTAAATTTCATAATCAGAGCTCAAACCAACAAGCAAAAATTTAACTAGTTGATGTCATACATCAATCAACAGTATTCCATTAGCGTTTGATATGGATACAAAATATGCAAAAATAGATTTCCGAACTTCAAATTGACACATTATCGCTGATATAACAATAAATTATAATGAAAACCACAAGTGTATCGAAAATTAGGCAAACAAAGAACATACATGACTGGTATAATACTTACCATTGCTTGCTCGATTTTGTTGTCTATGGCCACTGCACTCGTTCCTGACATACTGTAAGAAATGGTTAAAGCAGTTATTTTAAATTATAGATCTGTCTTTGAAAATTGGTTTTGTACACGGAGAAAAATGTTACAAATATACAATGCTTATTTGTGAGAATTTCTGTAAAATTTACCGAACAAATTTTCTAAGATTAAACGCAAATATTATGGAAGTAATTAATGAGATTGCCAATTTCCTGATTGATACAATAACGATATTCGACGGTTTAAAGGTTGAGCGATTTATTTTAGGAAAAGAGAAATTTCATTTTCAACATTCGAGATGACAAAGTATAATTCGGAGTGAGTAGGGCATATTAGTCATAATAATCAAATATGACCGACGAATGATTTCTAGAGTTTCAGGAATATAATAATGGTGATAAAACTATGCGTTCTGACATTGTACCGCACAAATCTGCGACACATTGTAGACTTACATGCAACAATCTCAGATTATTATAAATATTAATTTATTATCATAAAAAGTCAATAAACTGACATTAGATTTCGTAACTTCTGTGCCCTATTATCATTTTTCATAAGTTATTATAGCCCGCAATTGACATAGACATATGTGTCTCAGTTTCACTAAAATAACTATTTAACAGCATTCAACCCAAAAATATTCAGTGTGTATGTGCATTTTATTATAGAAAAATTAAGCGAGGCATACTCTGCTCTGCTGCGCAATGAAACCCGCTCGGCGCTATACAAGATACACATCATTTAGGCGCTAAACAGGTCCGTTTGTTTATAAAGTCAATATTATTAAATTAATAAATTGGACGTTTTTTTAGACTTTAGTGAAAATATCTTAAACTTGACTTTTTTCGTTTTGTCAGTCCTTTATTTCAGAAGGATGTTAAAATAAAAGTTTGGTCTACGTTTCAACCTCTTGTGGGTATTTTACAGAGCTGATGACAATTTAGTTACAAGCAAATATTTATACGATCGATGGAAAGGTAGATAACACACAAAACAGAACAAGGGGGGGCGGGTATTTCCCACCCTGCTGCCATCTTTGATCTATTTTCCTCCCCTCGGGGACCTTGACATGTGAATAAATAAAAAAATTACAAACAAAAAACTGAAAAACGTTAATTTGTATATATGCACAGTGTCCTTTCTATTTAAATTAAAGAAATTTCTTTCGGCGGGATACCCTGCGTCTATATTTTATTTTATTTAAAAATTATGATGTTGAAGTATTGAACGCTCGATCGAGCGATTTAAAAATGAAATTTTTTCTTCTGCAAATATTACTTTTTTTATCTGGTATGTGCTAAAATGACAAAATCAGGCTTCCAAGGTATCCCTCCCATGAAATGTTCCCATATCATCCCTTGAGGTCAAAATTCACGTAAATCAGCGCTAAAGTGCCGTAGTTTTCTGAGGCTCTTTTTTATTGATGATAACGTTAGATAGGGGCAAAAGATGAATTATGATCATATTTTAAAAAATGTAAAATTTTATTTACGCCCCCATAAGGTCAAAAACGGAGTACATCAGCTCTGAATTGTCTTAACATTCGTTAGGCACATTTTTTAATTGATGATATCGTTAGACAGATGCAAAAGACGAATTGTGATCATATTTAAAAAAATTTTAAACCCATAGAACGTTCCCATATGATCCCCATAAGATCAAAATTCACGAAAAGCAGCGTTTAAGTATAGTAACTTTTATTCAGCTCTTTTTTTATTTATGATGATATCGTTAGATACATAGAAAAGACAAATTATAATCGTATTGTAAAAAATTTTAAACCCATGGAATGTTCCCATATCGCCCGATAAGATCGAAATTCAGGTGGATCAGCGTTTAAGAATAGTAACTTTTCTTAGGCTCTTTTTTTTATTGATGATATCGTTACATAGATGCAAAATATAATAAAAAAAAGAGCTTGAGAAAAGTTACGGCAGTTAAGCGCTGATTTACGTAAAATTTGACCTCATGAGACTCCATCGGTTTTATATTTTTAAATATACGATGATAATTTGAATTTTGCATCTATCCAACGATATCCTCAATAAAAAAGGAGCCTCAGAAAAGTCACAGCACTTAAGCGCTTAATTACGTGAATATGAGTGTCATATGGAAACGTTACATGGGTTTCAAATTTTTTTAAATTTGATTATAATTCGTCTTTTGCATCTGTCTCACGATATCATTAATAAACAAAATATGCGTAACGAAAGTTACTGTGAGTCAAACTTTCTGAAGTGGGCCACCAAAAATCAACCCATCGAATTTCCTATTTTTTATTGACGATTTCTGAAGATCCATATGTTATAAGAAATATTCCCAAATATTTATAAAAAATATTAATTATTTCAAAAGTTATCAACAATTGAATTTTAAGGCGATTTTTTTTTAAATGACAATTTCTCAGCAACTAATTGATAAAAATTAATGAAAATTGAATGGCAGGTTCATAATTAGTAGTATAATAGAAAACCATATCGTTCAGAAAACCAAAAGTTCAAAACAAAAATGGTTTGTTCGTGTGAAACCGTGAGGCGGTAAATTTAATTATTCAAAATAATGCGAATTACTTACTATTACAAATTCCTATTGCTTCAAACAAACCATTTTTGTTTTGAACTTTTTAGAGTGAAAGAATTTTTTTAATCGCTCTTAATTTACAGTTGTACCCGTACGGAAAAAAAGTCGATAAAAATATATGAAACATATATATATGTCATATATCAAATTTTTCGTTGAAAATATATGCATTATATATGTTAAATATATGCCGGATATCATTTTACACATATATATGCATACATATATCAACATATATGCGACATATTGCATTTTTCGCCGAAAATATATTTTTATTCAGCATATATTTCGTATATATTTATTTTCCGTGCGGGTAAAAATAGTAAAACATAAATAAATAATCATTGTAAATAAGTTATTAATAATCATGCCTAACTATATAAAAAATGCATAGACCTTTTATGACATTTGTAACGTTTCTTTACGTCTTATATTTCACGTTAATTATTCTCTGTATAAAAGAAATTAAATTCTGCCGGAACGGCAAATTAATAAGTTAAAAAAAGAAAAACTATTAGCCCTGACCGGCGTCAGTACGCAGAAAAATGCATCCGCGACCGTGGAGAGGGATCGGGATCGGAACGAAAGTTATCAGGCAATAATGAACCCGAATAATTTATAATATTTAAATATATTTTATAAAATGCTAAGATAAGTTAATAGTACAAAAAAAGAAAACAACAAACGTTTGGAACGAGATAGGAGGCGAATTTCCCGCGAGAGAGAGACTTATCGGAGGCCGGTACTTACATGTTTGCCGGGAAATCCTTTTTTTTTTAATCCTCACGACAGGTCTGAATCCGCACAATAATGGCACAACCGTTACAAATTTTTTTTGTGGCGCGATTTTCGCAAAGGTCTGCTAGAAAAACAAATAAATAACGCGTGTCGCTAAGAAGGAACCGATATCTCGCGTGTTCGTCGCTCATCTGCCTGAACTTTCGGTAATTAACCGTGAGGGGACAGTTTCGCGCATCACGTGATTTCGCGGACCTATTAGAGGGTACGTTCACGGCTTCTCTCTCTCTCTCTCTCTCTCTCTTTCTCTCTACGCAATGTTGAATCGCCTTATCTCGTTAAAACAAATTATTGTTATTCTAATTAGCTATATATAACAAAAAAAAAATAATACATTATTGTAAACGGCCCGAAGGAGGCCTGTAAAGTTCTCGTGAACGTTACACATTCTTAAATAAAAACCTAAGCGAATTAGTAAGCAAGGGACGCTGCGCCCCGGTCTCGGCCGAAGTCTAGCACGCTGGGCGCGTATATACGTCGACTTTCGAAAATTCATATCTTTTTTTGGGATCGAGTGCACTGAAATATTTTTGCACGATCGATTAGTGTTTACTTTAAGGAATATTTTCAAAAAAAAATTTTTGTTTAACGCAAGGAGAAGTCGGTTTAATAGTCATTTGTTTATTGCAAGATTAATTTGTTAATAATAAATTACATTTTTTTCCTGCAAACGATATGGTTTTCTATCATACTACTAATTATTTATTTATTTATTTATTTATGTACAAAATATACGGGACAAGGCCCTTACAAAATAAACGAGTGTTAAGTTCACAATTTAATAATTCACAAATGAAATTATGAAAGATTATAAAAGTATATTAACATGTAAAAGTAAACAAATTAAACTAATAAATGCATACGCCTGATTGCGTTCTTGAAAGAAAATAGACTGGCTAACTGGATGGAATGTGGAATAGTGTTCCAAAGACGACGGAGACGAGGTAAGGGGGAAAAGAAACGATGGGACGACCTAGAGGGTTCTTCAACAACTACTCTGGCATGCCTCAGACCATAATCGAGATTACGATTGGAAAAAAGAGAGGAAAGAAAAGGCAGATTGAAAAAATTATGTTTTATTTTGTAGGCAAAGTTCAAATCATAGTACATGTGGACTGAGGAAAGGGAAGGAAGATGAAATCGGTGAATAACGGATTCATAGTTATGATCGCTGAAATGCATTGGACTCCCAGATTTCCATGCCAGATACCTGAGAAACCTGTGATGTATCGAATCAAGGAGGCGCCAATCCGTGCCAAAATGAGGAGACCAAATCACAGAGCCATAAGTTAAGATGGAAATTACAAGAGTCTTATAAAGATATATGATGGATGATATATCGGTGAAATTGGACGTAGTTCGTTTAATAAAACCAACAAGTTTATTGGCCCGAATTGTAACCTCCTCAATGTGTGGCCTAAATGACAGCGATGTATCAAACCGAATGCCCAGGTCGACTACAGAAGGAACGTTAGAAATATTAGAGCTATTGAGAATATAATTAAAATGGAAGGGGGAAGTACTACGGGAGAAGGAGATGATTCGAGATTTTGACGGATTAATGTGGAGACCATTTCTTAGCGACCATAAACTGAGGGCGTGCAAGTCTTTTTGTAGACAAGACGCATCCATAGGACTTTTAATTACCTTGAAAAGTTTGATGTCATCGGCATAAAGGAGGAATGAAGAAAAAGGAAAGTTACTAGTGAGATCGTTAATGAAAATGGTGAAAAGGACTGGACCGAGATTAGATCCTTGAGGGACACCAGAGCAGATGCTGATGGGTTGGGAAAAACAGTCGTTAAAGCGCACCATCTGAGTTCTATCCGTCAAGTAGGATCTCAACCAAGACAGAAGGTCACATCTGATTCCAATGGCATGGCATTTCTGTAGGAGAGTATGGTTTACGACATCGAAAGCCTTCGAGAAATCGATGTAGACTGCATCAACTTGGGAGTGGCAGTCAAGAGCAGAGGAAACAAAATCAGTAAAAATAAACAGATTGGAAAGAGTTAATTTACCACGAGTGAAGCCGTGCTGTTCCTGAATAATTCGTGGATGTATAAGATTAGAAATATAATTAGCAATAATTTTATCAAATAATTTTGAAAAAGTGGATAGTATAGAAATTGGTCTGTAGTTCGATACAGTGAATCGATTGTCTTTCTTGTAAACGGGCTGAATAAAAGCAGATTTCCAATAAGTAGGGAATGTACTAGAGGACAAAGAAAAATTAAACAGAAAGAGCACGGGGTCAATCAAAGAGGAAATACAATTTTTTATGAAATGCGGCGGGATGTCATCCGGACCTCCATTCACATTTAAATCAAGCCCGTTAAGCGCGGCAAGTAAATCGGCTTTCGATATCGTAAAAGTATCTGATAGGGATGAAAAAATGGGTCCGTTATAATCATTAAAAGAATTGACGCAATAAACTGAAGCAAAATGGGACCAAAAAATTTTAGCAATACCGGAATCAGAGTCTACAATAGTATCTCCATGAGACAAGTAGCTGGGTGAGGTCCTACCAGACTTGAGATTGTTTACGTATGACCAAAAAGATCTCAAATTAGATTTCAAGTTTGACTAAACAGATACTACATATTTACTATATAAGTCACGAGAAAGACGTAAACATTGAGCGCGTAATTTCTTTAAATTAATATACTCAACCGGGTGACGACTGGCTTTCCATAGTAAGTGATAACGTTTTTTTTTCTGATATTAAATTAATAAGATCTTTGGAATACCATCTGGGGTACGTGTTGTTTAAAATGGAACGGTTTCTGAGGGGCACATATTTGTCAATAATAAAATTTAAAACATTATAAAAGGACGACACATCGGTTTCAACATTACAATTATCGAAAGTAAGGTTCCATGAGACATTACTTAGTTCGCGGTTAATTGAGACATAATCAGCATTTGCAAAATCACGGTAATAAAGACGACGCGTAGGCGCAGCATGTTGCGCATCTGCGATTTTTACATTAAACGCTTGAGCACAATGATGATCATCTTCTTTGACTAGTTGATCGCTGGGTGTTACCGGAACTAAAAGATCAGATGCAGCAAAGCACAAATCCAAAGTATATTCCTTGAGAGGGTGATCAGGATAAAGCTGATCAAGCCCGAGTGATGCAGCAAGATGTAGCAGCGTCATAACATATCATTTTAAATCGGCTTCGTGGCTCAGGCGGTTAACGCTCTGGACTACGAAGTCGTAGGTCGTGAGTTCGATCCCCGTCGGGTGAACAATTTTTCGATTTCGTTTTCAAGCAGCAGCTCGCTGTTGGTAAGACGAGCCACGTTGTTTGTTTACGTTTCGAAAATATTGTTTATCTGGCGGAAATCGACTCTTGACCGCTGCTGTACTTGGTGTAGGTTTCTGCAGTTTCCTACATTTCATACACAAATGTGAAGTATGGGGCCATCTTCTTAAGTCGATCTGCAGCTCTCGCAAATATAACAATTATTATTCAGTATGTATGAACAAACTTTGTAAAAAGGGCGATTCCGCCCGTTAAAAAAATATAATAAATAAATAAACATAAAAAAACATAAAAAAAAAATAAATAAAAAAAAAAACATTATCATGGCAAGCCGGGGAAATATAACCTTTTTGAGAGAAAGATAGTGGGCTATTCATCCAGTTAACAAGCGGTAGGTTAAAATCACCAAGGATTATGAGTTTGTACTCCGGATTCAGCGTTGCTAAACTCTCGACTCCGTTGCAGAAAGCACTATAATCGCTGGTAGATGACTTCGGTGGAATGTAAACACCGATGACAATAAACTTGCGACGACGAAAAGATAGACGAACTGCCAATGTTTCGACTTTTGTAGCTGGTGGCTCATTGAAGAATAGTTGAGATGCAGAAATGCTTTTATTTACTGCCACAAGTACACCACCTCCTCTCCTTTCCGAACCGTCACTAAATGATCTATCATGCCTGAAGACATTGAAAGACGATAGACCAAGTTCAGATGTTTGCGTACAATTTTTGAGCCAAGTTTCAGTTAGGATAAGAATATCAGGTGACGGTACAAGTAAGTGAATATTAGTTCTAAGATAATTAAGTTTGTTGTTTAGTGATCGAACATTCTGATAGTAGATACTTATGGATTTGACGCTGGCGGAATATATGTACGTTGAGGCATTTGTGAAACAATCATTGGAAACCCCTCTCGGTATTTGACCGTGCGTTGATCTAGAGGGTGAGCTGCATTATGATCCGCTACATCTCTTCTCAAATTTGCCAGTTTGTCCCTCTGCTGCTTCGTTTTATCCGACGAAACTGTAATGCCTGAAGGAAGCTCGTTCCTTTTTGATATGATGTACATAACCTCTTGATTGGAACGAAGTTGAACAACTAATGGTCTAATAGATCCTGGAGAGCGACGATTCCCTAGTCGACGTGGGCGATTGCAGCTACAATTAATGCCGAGCGGAAGTAAAAGTTCTGTTACTTGGGCTCTGTCATGTATAATGCTATCAACTGAGGCACTTTTATTAACATTATACAAGATAATATTATTTGCGCGACGCTGTCTATCTTCTGACTCTTTAGAAAGTTGGTCAGCGACGGAGTCAATATCTAGCTGCTTAGATGAACCACATCTTTCCTCCAAATTTTCTAATTTCTTTTCAAATTCTAAATATTTTTTTTGATAGTCCATCCAATTTAGATAAAACATTACAATTTGAGGCTTGAAGGGCATTACATTTAGAGACGCAGTCTTTAACGTCATTTCCAAGAGAAACAATTTGAGATGACAGTTGATTTGAGAGACTATCAAATTGTTTCATCATGTCCATGCGGACACCCAATATTAGGCTTTCAATGCGTTGCATGTAAGTATCAGGCGTAGATGCGTTGACAGGTTCTGATAAATCAACTAATGGTGGCAAAGTATTAATGACACGTTGATTTGCGATAGTCGATACAGGCGGTGCGGTGTTAACAACTGACTGCAATTCTGCATTCACGGTATGAGCCGATGGAACACCAGAAGATATAACTGCATCAGCAAATGTAAAAATCGTAGACTCCGTGCCGGACATCGTATGTATCGTTTCTTGTGGTTTTATATTATCGTAATTGTTTGATGTCAATATTGAGGTTGTTGAGACGGGCAATAAGAGCGATGGTAATTCGTTCACAGAAGTGACACACAATTCACAATAAAAAACGTCATCTTTAAAAATTCCATTTGATTTCTTGGAACAACTGGCATGAAACTTAGATGAACATTTAATACACGTCACGGCTTGCTGAAGGCGCTTAACTAATCCACCAGATATGGTACACATTGAATATGGACATTTGATAAGCGATAAATCCGGCGTCATATTCTGAACAAATTCTTCCGATGTATTAAGTGCAACACTCATAATTAATAAAACTGAATTGCACTATGATAAATATATAATACCGACGTATGAAAAAAAAACGTGTCACAGAAGTTAAACGAGAATGTAAATAACAATAAACACATGTAAACAAGCCAATGTTGGTACTATATAACGCACACTAGTATGTAAGTATAACTGTCCACAATGAATTTGTATTTAAATTATTATAATATTAAAATAGGATCCACTTTGGTGCAATAAAACAGTACACAATTGAAAAGGCAATCGTAGAAAAAGAAGTAACTGCCTCGTCCGTATAATAAAATTAATAAAATGACTGTATCTGTGCAACAATACAAGAAAACTGTTGATAAATAAATTAATAAATAAATAAATAATTATGAACATGCCATTCAATTTTCATTAATTTTTATCCATTAGTTGCTGAGAAATCAGTATTTAATAAATATATATATATAAATATAATCAGTCATTAAAAAAAAATCGCCTTAAAATTCAATTGTTGATAACTTTTGAAAAAATTAATATTTTTTTAAAATATTTGGGGATATTTCTTGTAACATATGGATCTTCAGAAATCGTCGATAAAAAATGAGAAAATCGATGGCTCGATTTTTGGTGGCCCACTTCAGAAAGTTTGACTTAAGCGCTGATTTACGTCAATTTTCACATTTTGGGGGTCATATGGGAACGTTTCACGGGTGTTGCATTTTTTTTAAATACGATCACAATTCGTCTTTTGTCTCTATCTAAGAATATAATCAATAAAAAATAGCCTAACAAAAGTTACGGCACTTAATCGCTGATTTACGTCAATTTTCACCTTATTGGGGTCATATGGAAACGTTCCATGGGTTTAAAATTTTTGTTAATGCGATCATAATTCGATTATATATTTAACGATATCACCAATAAAAAAGAGCCTCAGAAAAGTTACGGCACTTAAGCGCTGATTTACGTGAATGTTGACCTTACGGTGGACTTATGGGAACGTTCCGCGGGTTTAAAATGCTTTAAAATACGATCACAATTCGTCTTTTGCATGTATCTAACGATATCATCAACTAAAAAAGAACCTAACAAAGGTTACGGTACATAAACGCTGTTTTTCGAGAATTTTGAACTTATGCGGTTATATGGTTCCATGGGTATAAAATTTTTTTAAATAATATCATAATTCGTCTTTTGCATATATTTAACGATACCAAAGCCAAAGCCCACGTATTGTTAAAGGTTCACAAACCACATCTGTTGTGGAGAATTATTGTTTCCTCTGTGGAAACAGCTAGATATAAATTAGCATTTTAATTGTGTTCTTTATTACTGCCAATGACAGGTGGAACAAACTTGTGTTAAAAGCATTTGGACGTTTGTAGATTTCATAACAAAATAAAATATTTCGAAATGCCTCGTTTTAATATACCTAGACATACCAATTTTATAAAAATGGCATACTGAATAAATAATCCGAAAGAAGAGATGATAATAGAAATCAAAATTGCCGTTAAAAATACAGGGTTTTCCTCCTCGTCCGGTCACTAATCATTTGTCGATCTTAAAATGTAGTGTAACAAAATTGTCCCGAGTATTACGAGCGGGAGAGTGTGTGAAAGAGAGCGAAAAAGAGGCCTCACTGTGAAAGCCACAAAAGCAAGTTGTGTAAGTGGTTCCTGGACAAGGTCTGAGTAAGAAATAACAATTCTATAATTTTTCAAATCTTATTTCCCTCTTTTTTTGCTCCGGATTGCATGCGTTCTACTCCCCAACGCAGCCGATAAGACGAGGTGTAGTGTGTGCCATCGTACGCATCTGTTTTCGTGTTCCTTGCATTTCAGGCGCGGCAGGAGGAGAGACATCGTCCCACTCTGGACGAGTTCACGTGCTCTCCAGAGTTTGAGTGCGGAAAGTGGAAAGACGGGCTCGGGCATTATATTATCCGAACGGGCGCACGACGTCGTCGGACCTCTATCTGGCGCTGCGTCCCCGAAGAAGCGGAAGTCTCTCGAGCTGAGACGTTAGTCGGCTCCGAGACCTCTACCATAGTATAAAGTGGTGACGAAACACTTGCGACTAAACAAGCGAGCGCGTTATTAAGTAGCGCCGTAACGGGGGGTCTAAATAATCTAGATTATAATATACGAAATTAACAACAATTTTTATTTTACCATCCTTTACAACCCGAAAAAAGTAGAAACGTAGGCAAACATACAACATTTATCAAAAATCGGATTTTTATTTTAATATCCTTCCGAAATAAATGACAGTCAAAACGAAGAAAATCCAATTGAAGATATTTTATGAAATTGTAATGTACAAAAGTATACCATTATCATTACGGAGAGGAGAGCCTTATATTTTATAACTTTTTTTGAACGTATTGCTGCAGAATTTACATTGCAATAATTTGAGTAAGTAGTTCTTTTATAAATAATTTTATTATTTAAGTAATAGATTTGTTCTTTACACACTTAGATTATACAATCTTTTTAAGTGAATTTATATTTTTACGAATACCAGTAAGGCTGAATGCATTGGTAAAGGGTACTTTGCATAGTCTGTTAGACGTCCGAAAAGGACAATGCCCATGGCAGCAATAAAAACCTATATAACTTGTATTTTAAAAACGGATTATAGCGTACTCAACGTTTAAAATATAAACTAAATGCCTTTGAAATAAAGGAAGTTAATAAAACTAGTACCTATATGAAAAATTGATAATATTATGAATAATTTTGTTCTAAATCAATTAAATGTTTGTATTGAATATCTAATCATATTTAAGTAAATAAATTTTATACAATGTATTTTATTTAAGCTTTCTTTTATTAAATTTTTTTCCAATTATTTGTCGCTTTTCTAGTCATGTACGATACTCGGTTACCATTTTTATTACCTTCAACCTTCCAAACGTGGCCATTTTTAATTCCCGACATTGAGTGAACCTAATTGCACTGACGATTTTTAATGTTAAATGCGGCAGTATTGGTAGAACTAGACCAATGCGAATAATCAGTTTATGGCAATATAGGTGTCTTACGCGATAGACTAGTTAGACATAACGTGTGTGTACCATCACCTCAGTTGGCCGATCATCCCTGGGATGTGGGGACGGACGAACGTGGTGACAGAATATCATTTACTTGTGCAGGTTTAGTGCGAGGAGTCGCACAGAGATTTATACCGCGAACCGTTGTTAACTGAGTTAAGGAATGACGGGGAACCCGATGCTCATCACGAGAGTTCATCCGGGACCTGGATTGATGAAGTGATTCCATCGAGAGAATTAGAAGAAGAGAAACAACATAACAATGAGTCAGTATGGCAAGTCCCCCATACACCCCTTAGGGAAGGGGTAAATGTCAATATAGAACGAGACAATGGGTTCAAGACAAGGGGTCTCCCTTATTGCATACTGCAGATTTTTCAAAATGGCGGCGGTCTCCCTTATTCTCTACTTCCCCCACTCTTCGAGGTCGACGGTCGACAACGGTTCGGGATTCGCTCAGCCGCGAAGGTTAGGTTAGCCCGCAACGGAGGCGGGAAGCCGACCGAAGGGGAATATATGCAATAGGAGATCCTAAATTCAGAGAATAAAAGAAGTCTAGCGAATAAGGCAGGATTCAATAAGGGAGACCCTACTGAAATAGAACCCGGTTCGATTATCCATAGATTACGAAAATCGGTGGAAAGACCGATCCTAAATAGTGGAGTTGCAGTAGAAAACATTATTAGAGAAACTTGCCGGACCACTCTTGAAGAATTGTTAGCTTCATGCAATATTATTACCGGACAGATGTCAGGACAATGAATAGCGCCAACCTCCACTCAACTAAGGGGAACATCGGGAAATAGGCCGAATCCAATGAATTTTCCAAATAATGACTCACTTTCACCGATTCTCCGCCACGGGCCCAATAGAATGAGTACGGGACGTCGTACTACTTTTGCGCTTTAATTAAGATCACAAGGGACTCAAATGGACTTGTCAAGTAGTGACTCTGAGGAAGGAGAAATACACCAAGAAGGTCGGTTATAGAGAAAACGTGAGTCAAGAATTGATCGACAAAGCCAATGGAGGAGTATTTCATCTCATTCTCCAGGAAGGGAATCAGAATCATCAACTCGTGATAATGCTGAGTCAGTTTTCCAAAGAGATCGGAGACCTTTTTTCCATTCAGATACTTCGAAGAAAAACTTTTCAACGACGGACAAAGGACTGAGTCTACTGAGGAGATTCTGACTGACTCGGAAGAATTCCGACAATTGGCAGTTGTGACAGATGATGAGTTATTAGTAACATTAAAACACGTTTTCAAAGGTGAAGCAAGAGCCTGGTACCATATAGAACGGAAAAACTGGACATCATGGCGTTCATTTACTCGAGCTTTCAGGAAAGCATTTCAAACCACAAAAGATGACGATAATCTGTATGCTGAGTTGGCACTCATGAAATAGGAGTCAGATGAGTCATTACGGGCCGTTGTAGTGAGAATTCGAACCATATCAATAACATCCCAACAATTAGGAAGAGTATATAAGAATATGCAACCAGAGTATCGAGCAGGGATAAAACGAAGAGAATTTGATAGCTTTGCTGAATTACAGGATTTAGGGCGAGCTATAGAAAAGTCGCAAGAATGGGGATGATGGACGGCGTGGGACAAGATTACAGTCAGCTAAATTTTCGACGGTATAAAGTAGCAGCAGTGCGTCCACGTCAAAGTAGTATTTCTAGCATGGAGGAAGAATTAAAGGAACAAAAGAAGGTATTTGCTACTAAGAAGAAAGATAAGAAAAAGATTAAAAACAAACTGGTGAAAGTTAATCAAGTTATGTCGCCAAGATAGGAGATAGCCACGACTCAGGTTAAAAAGCCAACTGACGCTGCCAGAGACGTGCCTCGAAGAAATTTCCTTGTGCCATTGGAACTGATAGTACGAATTGTTCAGCCTCCAAACTTGAACGAAATCGAGCCGAATACATCGATCGGGACGAAAGAACCGCAAAAAGATACAACTAATAATTGTCATCAGAGTGGTCATATATTGCGGAGTTGTCCTTATCCAAGGAAAAGACAATTTTGTTTTCGGTATGGCAAAGAGGTTGTACCTTACAGACGTGTAATAACTTTAAATTTACAACTACTGGATCGGGAGACGGACAATAGGAAGGCCAGAGAGGAAAGTCTGCCGTCCCGAAAGTATATTAAACCAGAGAAAAAGAACATATCGAGTCGTTTTATTACAAGATGTTCTAATAGCCAGAAATTTCGAATGTGAGACGAATTTTGGGAGAGAAGAAATTGTTGCCGGTACGAATGATAATCGATTATATTTTAATATGGAGATTCGAGGAATTAAGATAAAAGCATTGTGTGATCCCAGCTCCACATGCTCGTATTTTGGACCCCAATTAGTTACGAGATTGATGATCCCATGTAACCAGACCGATGGTAGACTTGTTGGAGTCATAGGGAATAATAGCAGAATAATAGGGGCCAAAAGAATGTTATGTGAGATCGATGGCAACAAAAGTGATATCGAAGTAAAGTCAGTAGCCTCATTAGAGTATATTGAAATAGAGTTGAATTTACATCGTCGAACCTGGAAAATATTTAAAGGAAGAGAACATCACTTTGATAATTATACCGGACCAGTAATTCAAGCGGAATGTGCGGGACTCGTTAAAGTGTCATGTTCAGAAAGAGCCCAAGTGGATAAATTGGTGGCGGACCTTGAGAACTCATAAAGGATCTTTATTTGTAACTCACATGGAGCAACATGCTGATGTGCAGGGTGCCACGCCAATTAAACATCGATTCAGGAGGGTATCTCCAGCCATCTTAAAAGCTCAGCAAGCGCCCCCACATAGGATGTTAGAAGAAAATGTAATTGAGCCTTCGCAGAGTGCATGGTGCAGTGCGACCGTAATGGTTAGGAAAGCAAATGGTGAAGTTCGATTCTGTGTTGACTATAGAGAGGTGAATAAAGTAACGAAGAAAGACGCCTATCTACTGCCAGATATGGATTCGATTGCGGATAAGCTTAGTCATGATCGGTATATTTTCAAGATTGATTTGAGACAGGCGTATTATCAGGTGCCATTAGCAGAAACTAGTAAAGAAATCACAGTTTTTGCGGTGCAGGACAGGGCCTATTTCACTTCAAAAGAATGCCTTTTGGTCTGACAAATGCGCCAGCTACCTTCCATCGGCTTAGCGATTCGTTAGCAGGACCAGAGATGGAGCCATGTATTTCCTTATTTGGACGATGCGATTGTGGTAAGCGATACCTTTTAACGAATTTTGAAGAAATTATTGGACGCCGAATGGGAATTTAATCGAGAGAAATCCGAATTTTGTTGCCCTACAGTGACTTATCTCGGTTATGTTTTGGATGCTGTGGGATTAAGACCAAATTCAGAACGGATCGAGCCCATTGTGAAATATCCAGCTCCAACTAACCTGCGCCAATTAAGAAGATTTTAAGGAGTGGTCGGGTGGTATGCCAGATTTATCGATGATTTAGCTACCAAGAAATTATCTTTAGTGAAATTATTCCACAAAGGAGTAGTATAAAATTGGGGTTCAGAACAAGCGGATGTTTTCCAAGCATTAAAACTTGCTTTAACTAAAGCACCTGTACTGGTTAGACCTGATTTTAATAGACCATCGTAGAAACGACGCTAATAATTATGCCATTGGAGCCGTATTAACACAAAGATTTGATGATGGAGAACATCCAACTGTATTCATTAGTAGTGTCCTAATCGCACCTCAGAGGAATTATTCTGTGTCAGGAAAAAACTGCGGCCATATATTGAAGGAACGAGTTTTCAGGTTATAACTGACCACAGCAGTTTTGTTGTAAGCCAATCACCGACCAGTGTGACTGAATAGCCCTATCGGTCAGCAGAGACTTCACAGCAACAAAAAAATTAAACCCTTCACGAATTCCCAGCAGGGCACTTCGTTCCGGTTTCGCTCGTCTTGGTTCCTCGTTGTTTGCTCTGAAAAGAGCGGATTGTAAAAGTGTCCTTAAAAGGACAGGTCAAGGAAAGAAGGAGATGAAAGGAGAAAGTTTCTTTATTTCTTCTAGTTGGCTCGAGTGTTGGTCGTCCTGTCCTTCCTTCCTGTCACAGCTGGTGTGAGAACGGGGAAGGTTGAAGGCAAATATGATAAACGTGTTCTCTAATTGTATTTATTTTATTTCGTCTGGTCCCTAGTCCGCTGGCCGTTCGAGAGAGCCGAGTGCTCGGAGACCTGAGTCGTCCGGATGTCGAAGTTCTAATCCTCGGAATCACGAATGCGACCCGTTTATATACGTGTCGATCGTGCGGGCGCGCACCAATCAGCGCCGGCGCGCGGTGATTGGTCGGAGGGAATCTTGTTCGCGTACAATGAACCTTGCAACCGATGCGTTCTGACGGAGAGTTCGTATCGGCACTAGTTTAACAGCGCGTTAAGAGCGCGCACCAATCAGCGCCGGGCGCGCGGTGATTGGCCGAGGGAGGACTTTGTGTAAAAAGTGTATTTTTATTCGCAAACAAGGGCTTAGGAGTTTATAACAGTTTAACCTGGTTAAAGAATTTAAAAGATCCCACGGTGATATTAGCCAGGTCCTTGAAGATGCAGTAATATGATTGTGAAATAAAACATCGACCAGGGTGGAATCAGAAGATAAGATCAGGCGCAGAAGTCGTGTTCTTTCTTCAGCCGTTCGGAATTTTGCCGCGAAGCTAGCGCTGAAATTTGAGGGCCCGTAACAGATATCGCAAGTATTAGTGTAGTGCTCCTAGATGACTAGACCAGTGATGTGCCAGATGACTAAGAGCCGGAAGAGATCTTCCTCATCCTTTTCCTCGTGTAAGTATGTCTTGTATGCTTGAGAGCATGTATGAATGAATTTTGTAATTTTTAAATTTTTGTTTCTTTTCTCCGCGAAGCTTCCTTTAAGGGAGGGGGAATTTGTGACACATGTCATAGGTCACAATCTTTCTTGCCGACTTTACATTAAGAATGCGCCGCGAACGAGAAAATGCGAGACAAAATAAGAAACTGAATGGGGCCACTGGTGACATCTCTAGACTGTAGTCGCCAGATGTGTTTCGCGCGCGAAATTGACACTCGGTGTATAAGAAGAATGAGAGTAGCCAGCGGGAAAAATAATATTTATTGATAGGGCCATGTAGGTGACGTCTTCCGCGACAATTGTCAATGAGCAATTAGACGAAATTTGCGTTTAGAAAGAACGGACTTCGTGCGACAGTCTCATTCTGTTCTGTACCGTGAGTCTTGCGTATTTTGAAAATTTCAACTTATAAAGAATTAGTTGATTTGTCGGATATTTTATATTTGGAACGGCCGGATATTACGTATCAGGTTTTTGGAGTAGCTTTTTTGTAAAGATTGTAAATGTTAATGATTAATGACGGATAATTCACGAGAGAAAGAAAGCGAGAGTGAGAGCGAGTGTCAATTTGTGCCGTGTTAATATATTGCGGATAATTTTGACTAGTTTTGTTATTATGTGTCGCGAGAAATCGACGAAATCCTTTAGATAAGCGCTATTGCGCTAGTATATTTTACAGTTAATTCGCGTCACTCAATGCCGCGTCGCCTGTATATGATCCTGATCCTCCAACGCAACGAGCAATGCGTTCGTGAATGCAGTCTATTCGCGAAGATGAATAGAAGACATACTTAAATGGCATGGTTATAGCCCCAGGTTGTCGAAGAGAAATTACTCATAGCTTGTTTAGGACGATAAAATGTTTAAACGTATTTAATCGCTATAGTCCAGTCGTCAGAGGTTTCACCTCCGAAAATCGTCTAAACTAGCTGCGAATTGGTGAATATCTCAACTAGTGGACCGCAAAAAAGATGCAAAAAAGTTTACCACTCTCAACCCCGGGCTTCCCGAGAAAACTGCCCCCCTAGGGGGTAAAAAACAGAAAAAGTCGATTTCTCAAAAATCTATACTTTGAAAAAAAAATGTTTCAAACAAAAAAAGTAGCTGGCACGATTTTGAGCAAAAAAGTTCCTTAGCACATATTTGTTAATAACAACCAGTCTCTCAGAAATAACGATTCAAGTAACGGGTTATTTTGACTGCCAGTTGTGCGCGCGAAATCACATATTTGAAAATATTTATAACAAGTCGACGGTAGAAATTCGATAACTTTTGTTCAGAATCTCCTACGGGAAAAAATAAAAATGCATTTGAAGGGGAAGATATTAGCTTCCATATAGAATAATTACATTTTACCATAGACAAAGTCTGATTTTATAAATCTGTTAATTATAAAAATACTTTGAGGTTATGGCCGTTTTTTACGGTTTTCCAAGTATTAATGAAATGTAGCAAATCCATTGAAATATTTGTATGGAATATTAAATTTGATAGTATAAACTTCAATACATATACCAGAAACAATCGATTTCGAATTTTGGGAAAAAGTATAACATGTTTGAATTACCCCTAAAAAACGCGGAATTGAAAGTTTCACATTAGAAATGATCTCACGTCATCGAATATGCTTGGACGAAAAAAATTTTGTATGGGAATTGAAGCTGGAGGTTTGTACTTTACGAAGTGGAATTCAAAATTCTGCTGTTTACGTAAACAAATTTTTTATTGTTTTTCAATATGTCGACACTATTCCAAACAAATATTCCGAAGGTCGGAAAATATTCAGAAAGTATATTTGTTATCTAGCCTTTAGGAAGAACCGCGCAATTTATTAAAATATATGGCATTTGCGTGTGACGGGATATATCCTCAGATGAATGCCTTCCGGTAGTCTCTTGTAACCAGAAAAGAGGGAAAAGCTGCTGATGCTCCCCACTCTATTCACGGCGCCAGCAAGTAAGACCATCCACTCGCCTCAACAAATAGTCCAGTAAAATTAGGTTTTTACCTGGAAAAAAATCCTACATCCAACATTTTTGTTATGTCTGGGATGCGGTCTAGAAAAGCGTAACTATGGTTTTCGGGACAAAATCGATAGTGCTTTTTTGAGAAAAGTAGAAAAAAAACAAAACTGTTTTTTTTTAAATAACTTGGCTTGGAGTGAATGGAGTGTTATGGATATATAAAAGCTCATTTTATAGCGTTTTTCATGCTCTACAACTTACTTCTGATAACTGTTTCCTGTACAGTGGATATTTATCGAGTTATTGAAGAAAAACGTTGAAAAATGAGCTCTGATAAAATTTGTAGAATTTTTCAAGAGCTTTAATTTGAGAGGTGGCAGGTTACTGTACGATTAATAGAACGCCATACACAGCGACGCAAGTTCGGCGCAAGCCATCAAAATGCAAAAATAATGAATGAAAGCTCAAAATGTTCGTATTGATGAAGATTTTCAAATAAAATGTGGCTTTTTGAAAATCCAGCATAGTGAGAAATGAAGAGAAAAACAGAGTGCTCGCATGAAAAAACTTGTAAAAATAACAATTGGTATCAGACTCGATCTGTTTTAGGCTCAAAGTGGTATTAGATATTCTCAAAAAGTTGATGATATAGGTTTTTGAAATCCAACATGGCGGATTCAAATTGGGACCTAGAAGTTCAAAATTCTTTTCCAAAGTTAACAAATTTTTTTTTTTCAAAATTATAGACTATAGAGAAATTTTTCTAAGAACGATAATGCATTGGAATGAGTCAAAGAATACTCTCAAATTTGATCAGAGTGCATTGATACACTTTTTAATTTTTCAAAAATTCGAAAAACTGCAATTTTGAAAAATAATTTAAAACATCTAAAAAAATTTAGGAAGGTTTCTTACCTAATTTTTGTTCTAAACAAATTGTCTCTGAAGAGAACCGGGGATTTGGAAATATGTCGCAAGACCTATAGTTTATAGTCGAATCATGAAGCTGAAGTTAGCTACTTATTCACCAGCTACGGATTCGAAAAAGGGCATTTAGGAGTAATGGGCTCTGCCCGGTTCTAGAGCCTTGGGAAACATCATGTACGTACATTTTCAATAGTACAATACAATGAGAATGCCAATTGCGCGTTGCAGCGATTATTTGTCTACATAAAAAATATGTAAACTATTTTCGCCTATCGGATATTACAGGAACCTTTTAGAAACTCTTATAGCAGCATCCAAAAGAAACCGACGCGTCGGCGCATTTTTTGCCAGTACATGCAGTGAACCTTTTTTGTTCGTCACGAGCAAGGACGGAATAAGTAATATATGAAATAGAGGTTCTAGAATGCTCATCATTAATTGCAAACACAACATTCCACCGTTATTTGTGGCTAACCTATTAACATTATACAACCATCCGTATGCACTGCTTCACGGATGACCGTCCTTTGAATGGAATCATAGATTCATCAACAGAAACTGTTTTCGAAGAGTTATATACCTTGATTTTTTTAGGAACAGACAGTAAATTGATCGTAGGAGATTGTTCAAAATCGTGTTCAACGTCAAATTTTTTGGTATTTTGAGACCATTCAGAAGTTGCGTCAACATTTTGTTCTAGGAACAATTCATCATCAACTGAAGATACATCTGATTCCGCCTCATAATCTGAAACTTCATCTCTATCAGAATTTTCAGGATCCACTGGGACATTATCTTTACCGTAAGATTTTTTAGGCATTATTACCCACTACAAATGAAGTTCCACCCAATATTTATCGCATATTACTACGCAAAAACTGAATAAGTATAATTTCCGTAAGAATAATATAGATATCCGTTGTAAAAAATATGTATGATGGTTAGCACATATGTATATTCCACAATACTACTTCGCTTGCGAAAACTAGCTTCCAGAACACAATTATTATGATTATTTATATGGAACGATAAACAAAATATAAAAAACATGTATTGAATGTATGAAAAAATGTATGCGGAAAAGAAATTCTTGCTTAATCAAGATAACATCTGTTCGAGGGTTTTCGAGGTAGTAGATTACGATACATATTTACATCCATATTTTCTGAAAATCTAAGATCAAAATCGTAATCTCGACCCTACAAAGCCCTATACTTCCCCCACTCTCAGCTCAATCAGGTGAGTTTGGTCGGCTATCTGGGATCCACCGTTTGGAATCTTCGAAACCTGAGGATAGATTCGAAATAAGCAAAGATGAAACTCCCCGAGTAACAAATTTCAGAAATTTTTCTTGTGAATAAAAGAGTATGCTTCAAAAAGTTAAGAGACACAAGATTTGTTAAAATTTCCGACATTATAGCTAGATCAATTTTTGTAGGATGGACAGCAGCGAAAGTTGATTGAAGATTTTCAAATCGTCAAAATGACAAAATTATTAATACAATCAAATAAATTTGTTTATCAGAACTAAACTGTTTCATTTACCAAACAACTAAACAAGTTTGGTTGGGTATTGTAGTTTGACTCTTACAACCAAACAGTTTGTTTCTCATAATCGAACTCGTACGTTCAGGCCTATAACAACCAAATGCTTTGCTTGCAGTAACCACATCCTTTTTTCCGAGTAGCAGAAAGTTCACTTTAAATTTTATTTTGCTGCTAAAGCCTTCTTTAGTTTTCTAATAATCCATGCGATTGACCGGTCTTTATTTGTTAACAAATATTAACAATGTATTTATTTTATTTTCTTATGCTGCATTCATCGGGAAGAAGTCTGAATATTATGTGTCAAATGAACACTAACTATTTGGACATTAAAGACCACATTTTTTCCGGTATTAAAACAACTTTGTCAACCCCTGGTGCCGTTTTTACCCAGTCCAAGAATGCGGGAGTTAATTCATTGTTTATAAGATGTTAAACTTACTTAATTATTCATTTCAGGAACAGAAACTTAATTCATGAGTTTCATTGTTCTTTTAAAACTTCAGTAGTTTGCAACAAATAAAAATTGCGCCATAGTTTGCAAATTCAGTGATTCGGAAGGCGAAATGAAATTTTATATTAATTGCAGGTGGCTATTTGATTTTATTTAACATTTCTTTTAACTTTTAATGTAGTAAAATGTCTGAAAATATCTTAAAATTAAAAAATTTGTTGATACTCAGTTGTCTAATAACAATGTTCTTTTATTACCTAATGTAATTATTTTTTTTACTCTTCAATTTTAATAATTTTTGAAATCCGAGAGTTATTTTGAATTTCTTTTAAATGTCGAAACTTGCGTTAGGTTAGATATTCGACTAGTATTTCAAATACCACGTTACTGGTCGTACACAAAAGAGCATAGCCCTTGGCGATGGCGATGCTCATGTTATTTGGTTTCATTCCCGCGATGTTAGCCAATAGTGAGGCTGTTCGAACATCTCCCCGACAATGAAAAATCTCAAGCTCCTATGCGTCAATTTCAATGCTGAATAATTCGAAAATTTTATCTGTCCCGACATTTTTTCAAAGGAAAAAGTATCTTAGAATTGTCTAAACAATTAATCAGTGTTCCGTTGACATTAGTTGGAGACTCCCATTGTATAGTAAGTCATTATTACCGTTGTTTATTGTTCGAATTTGATTTCACTCATCATGAAAGTATTCAGCAAAGAAATACAGTATTATTTTACTGATTACTTTTATGACGAGTGAAATTAGCCTTCAAACACTAAAATACATTCAAATCAGATTAACTTAATCGATGGGGCATTTTACGTATTATATCCCAATATTAATATCCAAGTCGAAAAATCTGTATCTCGAGTCAACGCAAATCTTAATTTATTCCACTTTCGCATATAATGATAAAAATATCATCGCAAGTGATTCTTACAGATTTTGTTATGCTCTTTCGATTGAGGAATTTATTTTTTCAAAATTTTCAGAATTTGATGTTGATTTTGCGAAATTAAAAATAAATATCCTATTTTCTTAAAATTGGACATGTTTCTTTTTAAATAAACAATTTTAAATGAAAGCTGAAATTTTGTCCTACCTGTATACCAAATTTCAGAATGCCGTTTTCTTTTGTTCTCGAGATATTATATAACGACTATTGCGGTGCGCGGCGCAGCACCGCGATCCGACAAGGTCGCGCCCTGACGCTCTGTACTATGCAAGAGCTGTCACCACATATTCTCGCGACTCTTTTTCATTTTCATTATAAAATCGGATTTCTTTTGATAACGAATAACGAGAACTGATAACGAATAAGGATGAACACGGGTAAATCTACATAGAGGGTCATGAAAAAATTATTCGTATATCGTATTTAGTTCAAAAGTTGTTTGCGTAACTTCACGCGTACGTCGGTTAGTGGGCCCTCTGAATACATCAACTTAGGAAAAGTCCCAATTTGGAAGTGGTTTCATAAAATATGGTTAACTCTGAACATTTCAAAAAAAGATTCATCTAAATAGGTAAAGAATTGACTATGCAGTTTATCTCCCTGACCCCACTGTGCCGCGCCGCATCGCGTAATAGTTATATTTAAAATGTCGAAAACAAAAAAAATGGCATTCTGAAATTTGGTAGGAAAAAACCTCAGCTTTCATTTAAAATTATTTATTAAAAAAAAAGCATGTTCAATTTTGAGTAAATAGCATATTTATTTAAAAATAATGTAAATAAATGTTGCAAAATCAAGGTCATATTCTGAGAATTTTGAAAAAATAAATTCCTCAATTGACAGAGCATCAAAAAATCTGTAACAATCACTTGCGATGAAAGTTGAACATTATATGCATAATTAGAATAATTAAAGATTTATGTTGACGCGAGATACAGATATTTCGACTTGGGACATTTCTTGTAAAATACCCCCGATTCATAATAAAATTAGTCCTAAAGGCTTTTTTTTTATACGAGCAAGTGAGAAATGTATATGAAGATAGTTATGATTAGTGAAACGAGCATTCGAACACTAAAATATATTGGAATAATATTGATTGATCCGATACCTCATAACATTCTTTCTAATATTTTTTTTTGTATTTGAAGAAGTCAAATATGTAGAGGAATACAGTTGTGAATAGTGAAATCAGCCTTCTAAAAGTCCTATAATATAATATATATAATATAATATAATAATATATATAATATATATATAATATAATATATAATATATAATATAATATATATAATATAATATACATATAATATATATAATATAATACAGGGTGGCCGATTTATCTGAAGACATCGAAATATCTCGAGAACTAGGCACAGAATCAAAAAAGTTGTCGGATGAAAGTTGTTCCACACGAAAGGGGGCATCCAGTGATAATTAAATTTACCCCCTCCCCCATCCCCTGGAGGTGGAGTGGGGGCAAAAACAATAAAACTTAAATAGGAACCCCCATTTTTTATTGCAGATTTGGAATCTCCGGAAAAAAGTACACGAATTTGACCTAGGAGCTATTGCATTTTGGTTCACAGGTGGCGCTGTAATCGACAAAAATCCAAATTTATCCGAAGACATTGAAATACCTCGAGAACTATGCACAGAATCAAAAAAGTTGTCGGATGAAAGTTGTTCGACACGAAGGGGGGCATCCAGTAATAATGAAATTTACCCCCTCCCCATCCCCTGGGGGTGGAGTGGGGGCAAAAACAATAAAACTTAAATAGGAACCCCCAGTTTTTATTGTAGATTTGGATTCTCCAATATTGACAATTTTCGCCCGCGTAGCGGATATGGAATACGGTCATTCTAACAAAGCCGGGAAAAAATACATTTAGCGTTACCCAGGAACAACGACGTGGACGTAGTATTTTTCTGTTCCCTTTGGGGTGCTTGTTTTACGTGAGTCCCCTTGCCTCTCACTGTCTCACTATTCACTTACTTGAGTAAGTGTTCGAAATGTTGACCTTCCACTTCAATGAATTTATTTATTCTTTCTTCAAATGACTTTATACATGATAGAATCGTATCTGCAGAAATTTCTGCGCAAGCAGTTCTTATGCGTTCCACCATGTTTTCACCTCGCAGGCCAATTAATGGGGCCACCTCTACCTATCCACCTACCATTGTAATCACGGTCTAGTATTTCCCTTGCTACTCTTGAAAAATGTGCTGGGCAACCATCATGCTGAAACCACATTGTCCGTCGGACGTCCATAGCAACATCCTCAAGTAGTAATGGTACTTCTTGTTCTAGGAAATCTCGATATTTTGTTCCATTCAAATTACCTTCAATGAAATAAGGACCAATGAGTTTATTTCCTATGATTCCACACCAAACGTTCACCGACCAAGGACGTTGATGATTAACTTGTCGTAACCAATGGGGATTTTCTACGCTCCAATAATGCATATTATGCCTATTGACGCCACCATGGTTCGTGAATGTAGATTCATCTGAAAATAATACATTAGCAAAGAAATTGTGGTTCGTTTGCATTTTTTGAAATGCCCATTCACAAAACACCACGCGGTTATGAAAATCATCGCCATCTAGTTCCTGGTGCAGTGAAATGTGATATGGGTGAAACTTATGACGATGCAATATTCTTTGAATACTGCCTCTGGAAATGCCGGAATCCCGATGTAATTGTCGTGTGCTTACATGTGGATTTTGGTGAATAGCTGCTAGTACAGCTACTTCGTTAGCTTCTCTTGTAACTGTTAATCTTCGCTTCCTTTTTTTCATTTGTACGCTGCCATCAGAGTGAAAGGCATTCACAACTTTGTAAAAAAAAAGAACGCGAGCGAGCATTATCTGGAAAACGCTCAGCATACAACGCAACAGCATCGTCAATATTCCTCTTACATTCACCATAAATAAGAATCATTTCGATTTTTTCGGGAACTGTAGCAGGATTCATTTTTAACTTGCAATTCGATTTAAGCAATGAAGGGTAGACAAAAAATAGTCACGTAAACGGAAAGTTGTTATTCTACAAGCTCCCCAGGGGATGGGGGAGGGGGTAAATTTCATTATCACTGGATGCCCCCCTTCGTGTCGAACAACTTTCAACCGACAACTTTTTTGATTCTGTGCATAGTTCTCGAGGTATTTCAATGTCTTCGGATAAATTTGGATTTTTATCGATTACAGCGCCACCTGTGAACCAAAATGCAATAGCTCCCAGGTCAAATTCGTGTACTTTTTTCCGGAGAATCCAAATCTGCAATAAAAAATGGGGATTCCTATTTAAGCTTTATTGTTTTTGCCCCCACTCCACCTCCAGGGGATGGGGGAGGGGGTAAATTTAATTATCACTGGATGCCCCCCTTCGTGTCGAACAACTTTCATCCGAACACTTTTTTGATTCTGTGCATAGTTCTCGAGATATTTCGATGTCTTCAGATAAATCGGCCACCCTGTATACAGGGTGTCCCAGAACTCCCACATAATATTACAGAAGGTGAGTCTTGACATCATTCTGAGCAAAAAAGTTTGATACCAAAATTGGATCTGAAGCTCAGAATTTGAGTGGCGAGCCATTGAAGTTTAAAAAAAATAATAGTTTTCTTGCAATAACTCGGCTCGCTTTAAAGTTACTTTAACGAATGATGACTGATTTTGAAGGTTTTTTATAGCGCTACAACTTACCTTGTAAAGTCTATGACCTGCAACAAATATTTCGTCAGTTATCGACCTAAAAAAGGGTAAAAATGGCCTTTTTTGCAATTTTCGCGTCTAACTCATTTCTGTAAAATGCTAGCAAAATATCAACAGCGTTGTAGAGCTTGAAAAGGCGAAGAATTTGCCTCTTCAAACGTTTCGTTTTGACAAAAATTGAGCCCGCGGGGAGACGTTAAAAATCAGAAAATAGGCGAAAAACACTTCAGCAATGCCAAATCCATTTTTCGCCTGTTTTCTGATTTTTAACGTCTCCCCACAGACTCAATTTTTATCAAAACGAAACGTATGTGGGGGCGAATTCTTCGCCTTTTCAAGCTCTCCAACATTGTTTATATGACATTTCGCTAGCATTTTACGGAAATGAGTTAGACGTCAAAACCTGCAAAAAAAGCCATTTTTACCCTTTTTAGATCGATAACTGGCGAAATATACATTGCAGGTCATATGCTCTATAAGGTAAGTTGTAGCGCTATAAAAACCTTCAAAATCAGTCATCATTTGTTAAAGTAACATTAAAACGAGTCGAGTTATTGCAAAAAACTATTATTTTTTTTAAACTTCAATGGTTGGCCACTCAAATTCTGAACTTTAGATCCGATTTTGGTATCAAACTTTCTTGCTCAAAATGATGTTAGGATTCACCCCCTGCAATATTATTCGGGAGTTCTGGGACACCCTGTATATGTATCCTTATATATATATATACATATATATATATATGTACCTATATTACTTATATACATATGTATATGTACTTGGACTGTACAATTTATTGTATTGTTAAATATTTTCTGCAAAGCATTTAAAACGTATTGTACGTCATTATTATCATCATTTTCTTCACTATCCTTGGATCTTGCATCAAAGTCCACAATTTGTTTTAGTGCATCAAAAATATTTCTACATTTTTCTCTACGGTAGTTTTTGTAATAAACTTTTTTCATTTTAATGAGAGTCGTGGCAATCAAGCTTAATCCTCGATTTACTTCAGGAATAACTTGGGAAATGCGTTCATATTTTTCTGTAGAATATTCATAATTGTCAGTATTAACAAGATTTTTTGTGATGTTCTTCATTAGAATATAAATATTTCATTTTAATTTTAGCTTTTCATCATTGGATTTATGAATATTATTTAGAATTTATTTAATGAACTGATTATTAATCCCGTCACTTTAGATGACGTATATTTGCGCAGAAGAAAAAGTGGCACATGGCACTCTTGACGGTTACCGCCACAATGTATTTCAAATTTTCATTTCTATTTTCATAGATAAAAAAAATACTCTCAGCTTCTGCGCGAAATTTTGAACAAAAAATAGCTCTTGCGATTTTTCTCTAAATTTACTTGAATTCGTGGGGAAAAAATGCCGAAGTTTATGATTTTTTTTTGGTACATCCATCGTAACAGTCAAGGGGTTAATCAAATTATTAAAATGAGACATCGAAATCACATATATTTAAAACAATCTTTTCAAAATTTACACTACTTTATATTTTATAAATTAGATTTACAAAAAAGTTTTGCTTGGTGTGATTAATTAAAAAATAATGTAAAATATACAGAAATTTTTATATTCTCGGTGATGCATACTTTTTTTGCAGTTTTTCTTCGGTTGCTGGAAGACTCCAATCTCGATGTAGCTGTGCTGTAACCTTCTTCAAAACTTGTCTTTTGTTTGCGCGAGAACATAAATTATCAGTTGTCGGGATGTTTTTTTACTTCTATTTGGTCGATTTTGTCATTTTGTTAATTGCAGGTTGTGGCGTATCACCTGAAAAAACATAAGAATTTGCATTTAATTTCGTTTTACGAAGTTATTAAACTCCGTTCGTAATATTGGTAATTAACAGTATTTCAATTGTTCTTTTCCTGCATATTGCCTTGCCCTTTATTTATTTAGTAAATTTCGAACGGCAATTTAATATCTGGAGACTACCGTGAAGCATTGTATTCGTGTATCTTTGTTTCTCGGTAGAGAAACTACTTACTCCTTGTTGGATAGATAGTCCATGCTCGTTGCACTTAGGAGAGTAATTGAATGGTTTCTCTCTTCTTCCTTATGTAACGCACCCCCGTTCTGCATGCACATAATTATTCCTCTCCCCTGTTAATTATGTTTCCATATTTCTCCTATTTCGATGCCTCTTCTTCTAATTAAAATATATCCCAATGGTTCCTCCGTCTCTGCCCTTTTCACCGTAACTTATCGATATTCGCAAGAGAGGTTTCGGGCATTTTCGAGCCGATTTAGGAAATTTTGGGCGTCAAGGTGTAAACCACAATTTTCCAATTCCAATTAGATTTTGCTTATGGATTGCTATCGAACAAAATTTAGTGCGATTTACCGATGTTTGATATTTTGTGTTGCTTAACTGATATTGTATTCAAATTGGCATATGCACACTAACGAAAGTTTCAGCAGTACTTGGTTTTTGAGATTATTTTACATTACCTCGGCTTCGTGGCTCAGGCGGTTAACGCACTGGACTACGAAGTCGTAGGTCGTGAGTTCGATCCCCGTCTGGTAAACAAATTTTCGATTTCGCTTCCAAGCAGCAGCTCGCTGTTGGTAAGACGAGCCACGTTGTTTGTGTTTACGTTTCGAAAGTATTGTTTATCTGGCGGAAATCGACTCAAGACCGCTGCTGTACTTGGTGTAGGTTTCTGCAGTCCTACATTTCATACACAAATGTGAAGTACGGCGCCATCTTTCTAAGTCGATCTGCAGCTCTCGCAAAATCTTACGATTCATAATTCGCAAAAACAATTAAGTAAAAAGGGCGATTCCGCCCGTTAATTAAATAAATAAAAAATAAAATAAATTACGTACATGGCGTTGTTCGTTTTAAGTACTACGTATATACTTATTCGTTATTTTCATTATTGATATAGTGAAATAAGTGTAAATTTCAATTAAATCAGAATATATAACATAAGCCAGAATATAACCTAAGCGATAATAAGACAATATTAAGTGATGATATGAAATTTCATTTTCATTCTTGCGAATTCTTGCCTCTTACAAATTTTGCTTCAGTAGCAGTTACAAATTTTTATTTGAATATCTCTTGGAAAACAAAAAAAAATAATTAACAGAGAAATACCTATTTTCTTCAATAACATTTACTTCGATAAAGCCATTGATTGTCTTTTTTCAAAATTATCCGACTTGTCGCGTAGGCGAAGGGAGGTTTAATCTGCATCGGTTAGGACTATTTCAAATACTTATTACATTTTTTGAATAAATGATCCAATGTGATATTGTTCAATTTAGCGACCCAGGGGGACCATTCTGATTATGAACATTCCTTTACTCGTTGTATTTTGTATTTATATATATTTTAAGCCTTAATTACAATATATTGCGTTATCTTATGACTAAGTTAGATATAGATAATTAAATTAATTAATATTACGATTTACAGTATATTCCGTCGTTTGATTTATATGGTTATTAGCTAATAAATAGAAGTAAGACAGGAAAAATGGGTGTAATCTGTGGAAATGGCAGATGGGAACAAAGCATATTTAATGATCTACATGCAAAAAAGATCTATCAGAATATGTTTGTTCATATGACATGAGAAAAGAATGAAGATGAGATTTGAAGGTTGTTTTTGCAGGGATGAACGTATAGAGGGCGGAATGGAGTTACAAAGTCTGGCTGCCACAATTGTGAATGACTTTGAATATAATTGAGACTTTGAGAAGGGAACCAACAGGTTCCCCTGCGTAACCCGTGACGTACGTCGTTTTGTCGATTGGCGGTATATAAACGGCGCGAAAAGGTATTGTGGTTCACCATAAATAAGGGTGTTATAAGTAAGGAACCCCATAAAATATAACTGTCTATTCTTTATAGGGAGCCACCCAAGCTTTCTGCGATAAGGCTTAACATGGCAGTCTCTTTTGAGGTTGAAAATAAAACGGATACATTGGTTTAGAAGACGCTGACATTTGTCCTTCCGAGTCCGTGAAATGTCACTATATGCAACACAGCAATAATCGAGTTGGGGAGAAATCAAAGTAATAACTAGGTGTCTTCTGAGCTGTATAGCTAGTACATTTTTATTGAATTTCAGATGGTGCAGTATAGAATTCACCCCCTCGAAATATGCTTTATTTGTGCATCCCACGTCAATGTTGCGTCTATACGCAATCCCAGATTTCCTATCTCATGAACGATGGGTACCGTATACGCAGCTATTTTAATTTTAGGAAGTTCCAAAATGTTGAAGCCTCGTAAGATTCCTGAGGTTCCTAATAAGATTGCATTCGTTTCGGCAAGATTTAAAGTCAAACCGGAATCGCTGGCAAACTTTGATACTGCTATAATATCAACATTAATGCTGGAAATGGCATTCGGGAGATCCGAAACTTTACTTTGGAGCATAATTTGCAGATCATCCGCATAGAGCATATGGCTAGTATGCGATAGGATATTGGATATATCGTTAATCAATAAGGTAAATAACTGAGGTCCCAAAATAGACCCTTGCGGAACCTCCGATCCTACCTCAATCTGTCAGATATGAGGTAAACCACTTTAGGGCAACTGAAGAGATATTGCGGTCTTTAAGTTTGCGTAATAGTATGGATCTATCAACATTATCGAAAGCTTTAGAAAATCAAACAATATGAGTATTGTCACTAATCCTTGTCGATTCCTAACCGTATATAATCTGTCACTAATATGAGTGCTGTTTGAGTACTGCTGCCTCCATGAAAACCAGATTGTCTCTGATCCAAAAGGTTGTTTAATTTTAGATAATTTTTCAAGTCATCGCTACCTAGACGTTCCAACATTTTGGAAAAGAAACACAGACGTGAAATATCCCTATAGTGTTCAAGAGATAGGAGATGGTATTTTATTAATTGGTCTGATAATAGACTTTTTCCATTCTTGCGGGAAAATTCCGAGCTTTAAACTTATCGTAATTAAAAATATCGAGAATGGTGTTCGCTATGTGAGACCACGCTGTGCTGATACAATGAAAGTCTAATCCATCATGTCCTGCGGATTTTGATTTGATTGAGAGAAAAGACTGATTTAATGATAACAGCGTGATTTCTGTCAAAAAGAACATGTCAGGCGTGTCCGAATAGTTGAAAAATGAGTTGGGAACGTTAAGTGGACTATGCCGAAAACCGCGATTTAAAATAGAGCAGAAATATTTATTTAGTTCATCAAGAGAATATATTAGATTAGGTGATGAAGGTTTTGGTTTCATTAAGTCTAAGTGCCTGAGTTCTGACCAGATTGCTTTCAAATCGCTAAGTTTTTCCAACCGTTTTGTGCAGTACTGCGTATGAGCATTGGAGATAGCGTGTCGTTCTTTATTTCGTGCCACTTTGTAATCAACATAGGATAGGACATCTCGTCTACGTTTATAATAACTATACAATCCATTTCTTTGTTTTATAAGTTGTTTAGTGTCATTATAAATGCAAGGATTGTGAGGTTTCATTGGGGTCACTTTAGATATTGGCGTATTTAGATCGTAGTTGCTGAAGAGAGTATGGGTAAGAAGCCTTTGTTTCTCATCGACTGATTTTGATCAGACTGATAAGGTGGCCAGTCTATTGTGCTAAGTCATTACCAAAGCGCTCAGCTGAAAATCGTTTTAAGTTTCGACAAGTAAATGGAACTATTTCTGGGATGACTACTTTCAATTTATATTGCACAGATATTAACTCATGATTTGAGGTGGATGGTCCGTTAGTTTTGCTAAAAGACATAACCTTAGTTTTATAATCTACTAAACAATTATCGATCCACGATGATGATGTGGCAGTAAAATGTGTTGGTGTAAATGGGATAATGTAGAAGTGCAATGATGTTGCAAAATTTCGGAGAAATTTTGAGGCATAACTATTTTTGCAAAGTTTGGCGTTTAAATCACCCATGATCACTATGTTCGAGTACTTATGAATTATTTCCAATAGCTCCGATTCGAACTCCTTAAACAATGTGGCATCCGGTGGACGATATATTGATATTAATAATAAAGGAGAAGTGGTTTGAAAGGATAACTCTACAAATAAGAACTGGGTTTTGGTTTTCGAGGTAGTCGTAGATAAATTATAGGAAGTGAGTAGGGGAGACTGGGGTCAGTTGGCGGTAAAATTGTTAATCCATTTCTATAAAATGGTATACAGTATAATTCAATTAATATAATATACCATTTTGATGGTATAAAGTCTTGCAATAAAATTCCTTTAGTAATATTTCATAAATATTGTTAAAAAGAGAGAAAATGACCAAATAATCGGTAAGTTCAAAACCGTCAATACACCCCACACGTGGGGCACATTGGTGGGTGCAATGGGGCTAATTGACGGTTGATAAAAACTTGTGTTTTATTGAATAAGTGAATTCATAATACTCCGGCAAGATGTAAAAAGTAAATCAAATCTCTGGCTTTCTCTTAATTTCCTTTCTTGCAATAAAAATACGTTAACGGAGATTTTTTTGTATGAATACCCCCACTCTCTTGCGGCTATTATCGATTATCTACACCTTTATAAATCAAACATATATTTCGCACTTTTACACAAAAAACAATTTTATAGTATATTATATGTTACTATATTGTCATTACTTTCATCCATTAAACAATATTTTTAAACAATTTTTGTATCAAATTAATATAGAACTATTTTCTTAAATGTTTCTTTATATTTTAGTATTTTTTCTGGCGCCTCTTTGCCTGCTGTATTAGTTTCGAACCATTCTCTGCAATAAGAATATATTTTACATGCAATACTGACACCGCCAATGTGCCCCATGCAAAACCCGCCAACCTGCCCCATCCCGAGTTTATAAGTTAAAACGTAATTTTCGTAATGATATATACAAATATTATAATACTTCTCACAGTGGTTTTGTGCAGTGAAAGTAGAGGAAGCTAAATGTATAAATACTTACTCTGATATCGATCGCAACACGGAGAAAAACGCTTATCTAATCGAAAATAAATAGTTACAATTCATATGCCAAATCAATCAATCCAAACTATAACCCAATTTAGTTCGATAAACAAGCGTTACTATGGAAACGCGATGAAGCTGGGCACAATGAATATACTATAAAATGCATAGAATTTTTTAATGTGCAGAATTCCAGAAAAGTGCAAACCGCCAATGTGCCCCGACCGCCAATTAACCCCAGTCTCCCCTATTAGTTCTGATGTAACAGTCTTATGGATATAGATGGCCAGCATACTCACAAAATCGATGAAGGACTAATCAGGTACAATCCGGAAAAGGTGCATAATTATGTGCTTTTTATGTGCTTTTGAACTATACAAACCGCTAAATCCGTATACCAACCCTTATCGCCATAACCACAGCAAAGAATAAAAACCCACCAAAATGCTTAAAAAATTAAGTAAATGTGCCAAGAAAGCAGATAAATAATATTTTCTATATCAGAGAGATTTTCCGATCTTTATGCTAACAGATACAACAAATATCTAATTTCGCGTTCCACCCCTCATTTCAAAATGCATTATTTAAGAAGGGAAGGCAGCACAACATCATTTTACAGTTAAAAACGTACCCTTGAGGCATTTACTAACCAATAAGACAATTACCGAATTTTGTGCCCTTATTGGAAAAAAACGCAACCTCAAGGGAAAATAGTCATTATTTATGAATGAAAGGTAGCACAAAATTATTTTATAGATGAGAACGTACCCTTGAATGGTTTACTAACCAATAAGACTAATACCGAATTTTGTGCTTCAATCGTTATATTAAAAAATTCACCTTTAAGGGAAAATAATCATTATTTAAGAAAGGAAAGTAGTACAAAATTATTTTACTGTTAAAAGCGTACCCTTGAGCGGTTTACTAAATGATAAGGCTTATATCGAATTTCATGCTCCAATCCTCAGCTAGAAAAAAACCACCATTAAAGGTAAAAATGCATTATTTAAGAATGGAAAGTAGCACAAATGTGAAACCACCTCCAGGATATTTTCACACCCCCTGACTGTGATACCCTATTTGCAATACATAATTTGTAAAATTTGTATGTTCATATACGAATTGTATTCAATTTGGTAAAAAATATATTTCCTCCAAATTGTTCAAATATGCATTGTTGTTGCTGAGTTATTTCCTAATTAATTCACCATTTCTTTTTATTGAAATATCTTCACAAGTCGGTATTTGCAAAAAAACATTGTTGATTCCAATTTCATAACATTTTATAAAATGCTTATAAAAATATATTAACTTTGTACAGACTTAAATATGAATAAATGGAAATTTGTGCCGGTGGAACATTGCAAGATATTTGACGTAATTACTACCCAATGCATTGCAGGACAAAGCCGCCAAATTTGAATTATATATGTTTAAGGGTAGGAAAGCCGTGGAACACAACAAGAAAATTCGGCATTAGTCTTATTGGTTAGTAAATGACTCAAGGGTACGTTTTTAGCCATGAAATAATTTTGTGCTACTTTCCCCTCTAAAATAATGCATTTTTTCCAATGAGGGTTGGAGCACGAAATTCGGTATTAATCTTATTAGTTAGTAAACCGCTCAAGGATGCGTTTTCATCTATAAAATAATTTTGTGCTACTTTCCCTTCTGAAATATTGCATTTTTTCATTTAAGGGTGGGTTTTTTCCAAAAGAATTGGAGCACAAAATTCGGTATTAGTCTTAGTGGTTAGTAAACCAGTCAAGGGTATCTTTTCAAATATGAAATAATTTTGTGCTACTTTCCCTTCTTAAATAATGAATTTTTCCGTTGAGGGTGGGTTTTTTTTTACAATAAGGGTTCGAGCACAAAATTCGGTGTTAGTCTTATTGGTTAATGAATGACTCAAGTGTATGTTTTCAACTATAATATAATTTTGTGTAAAAAATTATTATATATAAGTAAATACTTATGCACCTTTTCCGGATTGTACCTGATTACTCCTTCATCGATTGTCTGAGTATGCTCTGCTAGCTTGTGTCATGTCAGCAGTACATTATAAAATGTCTATTCTTAGAAAAACGTAAGGAGCACAACATTTTTAATTAGAGCACATAATTAGCACATAAAAAGCACATATATGGTACTATTTTTTTCGTTTTGGACTACCTTGCTCTGCCAGCTTGATAGACGTTAATTTCGAAGTTCTGCATTTTCATTTTCAAGAGCATCACAACGTTCTACTAATGAATTATGGCCAGTTTTAAGATCCTGCAGATTGTTTTGTACCTCTGTAGATAGCTGCTCAAATTGTTATGACATTTTCAAATTGTGTAATTCCTGTTTTTCTACGGATTTGGTAAATGTTTGGTTTAAGTTATTCAGGCTAGTAAAAGTGCGGCAAAATCGGGTTGCATATGCTATCCTGTTTGCTGTGTATTACATGTTATTGGTGAGACTGCTGAAGTTGAGGACGTACGAGAGCGAAGCAGTACTGGAGAATCAGGATTCGCATGTTCAGTGCAAGATGTACATACTGAGATTAATTTCTTATCTTTGTTAAGAACCTTTCTATATGTAGTGATTTTGAGTGATATATATATATATATATATATGGTAGTTTACGTTTATCACATACCGACACTGTTGACTTAATTTCCTTACCACATCCCGCACAAGTATTATTCGAGGCCATTTTCAATGTTTAAGTCAAAGAAGGCAAAACAGTCATTTTAACGATCTTTGAAACTGATATCAGTTTATATGTACCTTCTGCTAATAAATAATTTCATACAAGCTTTTTGGAGATACTCGTAGATGGCGCTGATTGGCCCTGGTTCTTGTCTGAGGTTAATCACCCTGTTAATTCAGCACTTTACGATGTTTGTTGTAGACTAATATTTTGACAGATTTTAGTAAGTGAGGCGTTATATGGACCCGCTTGCACAGTCGTCAATCCCGCCAAAAACAGCCGTTGACAGATGTACGAAGAAAATGTACTTTATGTAATTTTCGAGAGAGACAAAACTCAAGGCTATCGCAGAAAATCGTAACACGATTTGTTGGTCCACTTCTGGTGCACCTTCTACGAATAATATCTCCTCCGGAGAATTACAAAAAATAAGAATTTATCCAATAATTTGAGGAGCTGAAGCTCCAAGTATCGTGCGTTACTCACGGATTCACAGATGTCACTGTTGTAAAGAGGACTCTTATCCGACACGTTCGCCACTGTATCTGTAATTGATTAATCTACTGTGCTACTTTTCATATTCTCGTGAAAGGGGTTCATTATTTGGATTTTTGATTCGTGTATTTCCGGCATCGGATTGACGGGCTTTCTACTCATCTCATGTTTATGTTATTTTGACAATTGTGTTCCTAACGGTGTATTATTCACTGTATAGTGCAATCCTATACTGAGTGTGAAGTTCAATCAGTTTGTGAAGTTTTTTATGGTATACTCTTATTATTATTGATTTGGACGATAAAGGAGATTTTGCATAAGTCATAACCTGCAATTTAGCATCTGCCTGAAGTATTGTTGCCTGACTGATTGTGTTTGCAGTCGACGAATACCTATCTGGATCTGGGAATTGGGAGACATTCTCTCACTGTGGAAGTGTACAGACTCGGAGGAGTAAGAAATAAAAGTTATTCTCCTAAAACCTCGTGGCAGTAACACCACTTCCACGCTGTTTGTCCGCACAGTTGTAAAGTAGCGTCTTCCGTTCTATGCGCTGTATTCTGAACGGTAAGCGTTTTGCATTTTCCATAATACTAATTTGAAATAGTTTCTTCTGTGGTGATGGTCAAAGATGCATGGATTACACTTTAACCTTTGACTTAATGAGATTATTATACGCTGAGATTTAGCCATTTTTAAGGCAATCCAAGTAGAATTTTTCTAAAGATGGATAAAGCTTCCCCTATCTATTGCGCCTTAAGCTTGATTTGTATCCTGTGGCTGTAGAAACCAGAGAGCTTGTCTTGATGGTCAGGTTGCTGAGACCGCCGACAACCTGCATAGGAAGGATGGGCCTAATAAGACTGATTGAATTCAGACAGAGGCGAGTAGTGGAGGCGGCTCTAAAATAGTTCACTCAGTTGAAAAGGGTACTGAATACACCTGATTGTGATGGTTTGTGGTTGGATGTGTCCTCTGATAACTGGGAAACGCGCATATGTTCAGCGTTTGAAGTTTATACCACAGTTCTACAAACTGAGCACTCCAAGAATAAAAAATTCTGAAAAATTAATATTTATTTCTCACATGATTCTAAGTAAATTTCAAGTATAAAATTTAAAACAAATAGAGAGATGATTTATTTCTCATATATGGGTATACATAGTTTCGCGTGGAGAAAGTAAGTCAATTACGAAACTGTAGTATATAAGTAAAAACATAGTAAACATTTTCTTAAATACAATTAGGTTATCGCACATTACTGACAGCGGTATAATTACTCGGCTATAAATATTCGCAGGATAAGTCTGAAACGCGCAAATCAATTACCAAAAAAAATTCTCGGCAAAAAAAGCATTTAACATAATGAAACATAAATTTCACCAAAGCGACGTCGCTCGCACACATGGCTTTCATTACTGCAGTTTCGATCGACTGTTCATGTGGACACAAATTAAGTTGTAGCATTCAAGCGAAAGCCCATCAATACTCGACAATAAAGAAAGATATGTAAAATTGATTCCGGCTCGCAAAGATTACAGAGATTACACGTACTTGAGGGATCATAATCAAATTTACGACCGCTAATTATAGCGGAACTCGAGTAAAAGCTAACGAGTCTTACTTCCAACTTAACTTTCAGACAGTCGAGAGGCAAGCGAGCGGGATAGAGCAAGTAATAGCTTTCAGATATCTGTCGAAAGATCGGAAGTTGAAAAGATTGCGAATTCAAATAGACTGACAAATCTTTTTTTCTACTGATTTCTTCAAACTTACTGACAAACGCATCGCCTGATACTGTCCAAAATTGTGCGTTAAAGTTCTCCTAAATGTCGTATGACTCTACACTATCCTTAATAGATTTAATTTGAAACAGCCAGTTATAAGCCTTGTTCGAGTGTTCACCGAGGGCTAAATGCTTCAGTCTATTGAGCAATATTTTTGGAATTCTATAATCAGGCATTGATAGTATGCGAAATACCCACTTGATCGACCGATTCAGGATATCTACTACTATGGGATATAGTCCCAGCTGTAGCCTAATCAAGTATGAAGCTGTATTATACGTTTTCTCGCATTCCTTAGTACCAATAGAAGAGAAGTGTATGATAAAGTTGTTATAACAACGGCGCCGTACAACTTCCTTATAGCCTCCTATGAATCATTATTAGCTAAAGCAATTATCGATTTTACCGAAGCAGATGTAGCATTTTTCCTGCCCTACGCATCTTCACTCGCCAGCAGACTCTGAGCAGAAAAGGAGAACAACATCCCAAGGTATCTATATTTGTTAACAACCTCAACTATCTCTCCGTTATATAGGAAGTGTGGTGAATACGCGTTTAGCTGTCCTTCTCTTCTGAAACAGATTATTTTCGTTTTTCGGATGTTATGAGGCTGAAACTAGCCTCGTATTCCAGCACCGTACTGGCGCGCCGCAGGCGAATTGTATGCGGGGCCCCGACAAAAACAAAAGAAACTACGAGCTTATTTTTTCAAATTAAATAGACTAAAATGTAATATTATATAATAATTTGAAAAGAACCGTTAAGCTTTTGCTCAAAGAATAAATTAATACATACATTCGAAACATTTTATTTAAAAAAATTCCCGACTTTAACTGCTATTTTCGAACGTTTGGAAACAACGCTTTAAAAATAACTTCATTGCACACAATGGTTGATATAATATTAACTTTTATTAAATATTTTACAATATTCTATAGAAACGTATGAACACATTATTCTGGCGCCATGCTAGAAAATATATTGTTTAAACAATTCTTTTCAGGAATCTAACAACGGTGGTACATGAGGCTAGTCGAAAAGTCGCCATTAAACCACCCATGCTCGCGATTTCGATTATTACATTGATTTATTTGATTAGATTATAGTATTCTGAACAAAATAATATAGGTTTTATTCTGGTGCCATGCTAGAAAATATATTATTTAAACAATTCTCCTCTGGACTCTACGTGCTATGATACATGGGACTAGTCGAAAAGACTCCATTAAACCACCCCTGCACGCGATTTTGAATATTCCATTGATTTATTTCATTAGATTCATCGATGGCATGTGTAAATATTTAAAGAAAACTTTAATTTAAATATAGAATTTATTGCTGAATAAAGGTTAAGAAATTTCCAGTTCAATATTTCTAATCGAAACCCTGGAATGATCTTCATTTGTTTAAAAATGTTCAGGTCCATATGGCTTGGTTCCTTAATATTATCACCGTGGCGTGAAGGAAATAGGTTTCTCGATAGATATTTGTATTTTGGAATAGTATATCTCATGGAAGAATTCTGGCAGCATGTATACATATGTATATGACAGATATTTTTATTGCCTGTGAGTTTAGTCGCTTGCTTAGAGTTGTGTTTGATTTATCGTTTAGATTTATACCGAGGAGAGTGATAGATTGGTGGGCGACTCAGTTTTAAAATATTATATATGTTCGACTCTCCTTTCATTTCATTTTATAATTTTTTGTGAAATTAATGTCACTCCTGCGCAAGTGGCAGAAGCCCTTGAAAGCTTATTTCCTGATTTAAATTTTGATGATTTCAAGGATTCTGATGAAGCTCATTCATATAGAAAGCTTGGAACTGTGTGGGAGAGAGTTTCTCGATATATGTTTCCTGCTAGTAGTCATCCTAAGATTATTAAAAAGCTAACCTTAAAGTGTTATGATACTTATCGCCGAAAATTATCGGATATTCAATTGCATTTGGAGTAGAAATGTTAACAGAAGTTCCTGATGAGATATTAAAAGCTGGAAATTTGAATAACGCGCCATGTAACACTATTCTCCAGAAAATATCAAGCGACAATAACTGCAAAGGAAATCGCTGTCCGAAGCCGTTTCTTTCAAACTTAATTGAGGAGTTGCAAAAGAACTGGGCAGGTAATGTTTTGAAAGGTTACGTGCAATTGTCCTGCACTTATCCTCTATACGTTATTTTAATGCCGGAAGATGTGTTGCGGTATATTTTAAGTTTAAAATAGCCATTATTTTTATATATTGATGCGACAGGCTCTACAATCAAAAATATTTTTGATTTAATCAACAAAACGATCTTTGTGTATGCTGTAGTCGTTGCTGGTTCTGAGGACTACAGTCCTTTAGATATGGCAACGTTTATTTCGTCAAGGCACGGAATCAAAGACGTGGCCATTTTTGCTGAATGTCTTGCGGATCCCATGCGCAAATTATCAACGAGAACGGTAGCAGTTGATAAAATCGAGACCGATTTTAGCCTAGATTTGATGCAGGCATTCTGCAAGGCTTTCAATGGCGTAAAATTGTCAATATACTTAACGGAGTGTTTCAAAGAAATTCTAAACGGCCCGAACACAAAAACTAATATGGTTGTACTACCCATTTGCTCGTCACACTTAATTAAAACAATCAAAAAACAAATTAATAAGTACATATTTGACAAAATTGGAAAAAAGATGGCACTGAATGCTATTAATAGATTAATGCATAGTACATCATTACAGGAATGCGCCGAAGTTATTAAAACGTTATACTACATCTTTAGATGTCTGTATCGTTGCACGCATTTTACAACATACTGCAGCGATTTAGAAAATTCTCACGATGAAAATGCCAATTTTAATATGTGTGACGAGGAAGCAAGATGTGAAATTTCGGAAAATGGGGTTTATGAACACACAAAAAAGAGTCGCCTTTTTATAAATATTTTTATACCATCAAAATTCAATGTAACAAAGAATGCGGATTTTCTGAAAATGAGAGCTTATTCTTCTCTCCCGATTTCACGAATTACATTTTTTACTTTCTCTTGCCCTATCCTGCTTGATCAGGTTATGATTAAAAAATTTGGACTTCTAAGAAACAGCAACGCAACCGTGGAAAACTTTTGGAAAATAGAAAAGCATTATGTCTTAAATAATCGAAAAAACATTCCGATTGAGAAGTACATTCGACTAAAAGAAGAAATAATACGACAACGATTGCGAAAGAGAAACTTCTGTTTAAAAACGACAAGGACTCTGAAGAGAAGAGCAGAACTTGTAAATTTGAAGGACAAAGAAGTTTTTCCAGAGGAAACCTGGAAAAGCACGAAACAACGAAGGACTACAAATAGGTATTTGAAAACAAACAAATTTATTGACAATTCTAAAACATCAACAGTTTTAAACAATGCCATCCAGTTGAACAAACTTGAAGATGAAACGGTTGTCATGGAGATTGATGTTCTTGACGAAGACCATGTCATTGATCAAACTCGTATACAATCGACTAACGAGATTGCTCCAGGAGACACGAACATTATGCCCAACGAAGATGCATAATTAAGTGATAATAATGATTTAAACATTTTTTAATACAAGATAACCAAATTTCCTGATGTTTTAGCAAGTTTTAAAACATTAATAAATGGAATCACTTTACATCGTATGAATTTGCATACATTATTGCCAAATGAATGGCTAGATGATTTCGTACTCGGTGCATTTCTGTCTGCAACTGTCTCTAAGTTTTCTCCAGAAACGATAATAGTTTTCTTGGAGAAAGTCAATCCTGAAGGAGTATTAAGCTCAGGCTTCGAAAAATGGGCAGAAAATACGAATATTTGGTTAATTCCAATCCACTGAGGAGTACACTGGACTATATTAATTGTTCTACCTCAAAGAAAATTATTCATCTATATCGACTCATTGCACATGAAAATAACAATTCAGATTTTAAGTAAAATCTGCAAATTTATGGACAGCATTCAAAGTGTTCGCCTCACGATTGGACGTAGGAAACAAATATGGAGTGACTGGACCATACTGCAACCAAACGATATCCCTCGTCAGGACAACACAGAAGGAATAAGCGGAAACTGTGGAATACACGTATGCATATGGGCATAGAATTTCGTCATAGAATCGTCTGTTCTGGAATACACGTGCACTTTGATAACCGCATAATGAACAATGTACGAATTAATATCTGCAAATTCCTACAAAACTTTAAGTCATCTCAAGTTCGAAAGTTCTGTAAAAAATTTAACAAGGTCGTCAAGGCGAATGAATCAGATGCAAACGAGATCAACTCAGAAGAAAACGTAGGAATGTTGGGCTTTGATAGTACATATGAATTATGTGCGACTCTCAGATTAATATCGCAGTAAATCTAAATCACATTTTAATAAAAAAAAACAAACAAAAAATGTATATAAAATACAAAAAACACAAAAAAAATGGCACCAAATCTTGCTACGTCCTCGTTGAGGTTCTGGATTAGATTGAATGCAAGAAGAATCAAATAAATCAATAAATAATAAACTCATTGTAATGATGGAGACTTTTCGATGAGCCTCGTGTATCTGAATGGACCATTGTTACCAAGAAGAATTGTTTAAACAGTGCATTTTATAGCATGGCGCCAGAATAAAATCTACATGATTTTGTTTAGAATACTATAATTTAATAAAATAAATCAATGGAATATTTAAAATCGCGTGCAGGGGTGGTTTAATAGCGTCTTTTCTACTAGCCCCATATATCATAGCACGTAGAGTCCAGAGAAGAATTGTTTAAATAATATATTTTCTAGCATGGCGTCAGAATAAAATCTACATTATTTTGTTTAGTATACTATAATCTAATAAAATAAATCAATGGAATATTCAAAATCGCGTGCAGGGGTGGTTTAATGGCGTCTTTTCTACTAGCCCTATATATCATAGCACGTAGAGTCCCGAGAAGAATGGTTTAAATAATATATTTTCTAGCATGGGGCCAGAATAAAATCTATATTATTTTGTTCAGTATACTATAATCTAATAAAATAAATCAATGGAATATTCAAAATCGCGTGCAGGGGTGGTTTAATGGCGTCTTTTCGCCTAGACCCATATATCAATTGTCAGGTCATCTGCGTAAACTAGCGTAAGGAAATCGAGGAAGCGCATGACGTCCAATCCTCGTGCGCCCCTGTCTCTGAAAAAGGATGACAGATGCCAGATAAAAAGAAGAGGGCTGTGGGTTTCAGTCTGTAACACACCCGCAGTGACCTGACAATTGAGCATTCATATTCATAAAATATAGACCAAAATGTCATGTACAGACACAATATCATAAATTTTTACATGAAAGTATTTTTTATTTGTTTTGATACGATTTCTTTTTGTCCTGAATAACAAGATCCGGGAAAAGTATTAATGAATGTATTTATGTATTTACGTATGGGTCATTCCACGTAAGATTTACAATTAAAATTTTAAATTCTGCGGCATATTTTTTTTTCATATTCTAGACAAAAAAAATAAAACACGTTTTTTTTTATTTTAATATGATATCTAAAATTTTCGAGTTATGATTTTTCAAAGTTTATGATGTTATAAAAACGTATTGTTTTCAAACTCCTGTAACTCAAATTCGTTTGAATATAGAAAACATATTTGTTAGGATGAAAGATCCGTATTTACTGACTCTTCGCGATGAAATATAAAAAAATTGAAAAAAAAAAGTTTGACATATTTATTTGGTAAATGTTATAAACAAATTCGATTTTCTGAAAAGCGGCATGATTTTTAGAAATTTTTTTGCATTCAAAATATTTGTTCATCTATGTAGAAAATACGGTAAAAATTTCAGAATGGACCGTTCACAACTTTTTAAGTAATTAATTATTGTTTAAAGAACTGCGCGCGGAGCTGTGCCTATCGCACGTCGTACTGGTTTTGATCCGATTCCTTCTACACGAATTTTTATTAATTTAATGGTTAGTACTTTGAACAACGGTACAAATAATGTCTACTGTTAAATTTTACAGTCATTCTTGTAATCCTTTCAAGGAGACAGTACATAGTTCAAAATATTTTATTAAAAAATTCGATTTTTATAAATTCCACATGATTTTAAATAATGTTTGTTATTAAAAAATTTCACATACAATATCTAATGCATAGCATAAAATTTAAAATTCGTGTTGAAAAAAAAAATATGCCGCAGAATTTAAAATTTAATTGTAAATCTGACGTGGAATGACCCGTATATAGTTTTTATAAGTTTATATTTTATGTTTAATATTATATATGCGGGTATTTTAACATCATTTAGCCTTTTTTTAAATAAAAGAAAAGTTTCCTATTCTGACGACGAGCAAGTAGAATGTTTATCCAAAATCATTATTGTTTTTTATTTATTTTTGAATTTTGTTTTTTGCTTTTATAACTCCTTCATTTTTTGCTTTTATAACTCCTTCATTTTTTCATTTTTTGTCTGTTTTTATTATTTTCTTATTACTTTATTCTTAATTTTTTTTTCTTATCTTTTAATTTATGTAAAATGTTTTGTAACGTTTGTAACGTTTTTTCATTCGCGGTTCTCACACGATTTGAATTCCGAGCCTTTGTTATAAAATCCGGGATAGATTCGGCCCGATCCACACTCGTCATTCATGCGTACGACTTACTTAACTTACTTAGAAGATGGAGAGCAGAATATTTGTAAATTATTGCCTGTCACTACAATATAAACATACGCCGAAAATAAATTCGGAAATGTAGGCTAGAAAAGTTACACATGTGGAATGTATGTATGTACTCTCTCTTGTAAGGGATACAGATCCTGTAGAGGGAGGAGTTCCGGAAAAGACCGGATTACATGGACGCAGAATTATACACAGCATTTAATTGGAGCGCACGAAGAAAAATTATTACTACTCGCAGATACACTAGTTAGTGGGACTATTGACTTTTACTACAAATCATTCGCCTAGTAAAAACCCTAGTCTAATAAACATTGCCTTTATATACTTAAATAAAAGCTTCGCGGATGTTGGGTCGGTGTTACTAGTCAGTTCGTATAGAAAATTGTTCCCACGCGAATTGTGCCCAGAAACACGTTCTGCAAACTCCCGTCTGACGGGTGTTAGCAGAGGGCATTCAGCGAGAATATGCCAAAACGTATCGGCAACATTCAGGACGCATAATGAACACAAACTTTGCGGGTTATCGTGGAAACGCATTCCGGAAACTGAAAGCGAGAGAGAATAGACTGTCGCCAGTCTGATTTGGGCTCTAACTCTGAGGCGGGCTGGAGAGAGGCGGAGAGGGTACAACGTGAGCGACAAGTCCGTGAGCTGACGATGGAGCGGCAGCTGTACAGTGTCAGAATTGTAGTATCTCGCTAGATCTCTTGCTCTACAAGACTCGGCAAATTTGGCAACCAACCGCGGTCCAGCGGCAGCCTAGTGCTCGGCATCAAAATCGACCCACAGATCGCCCTCGTCCAAAAGTGTCTGAGAAAGCCGATTTCAAGGCTCTTGCGACGACACGAAGGAAGCCAGTTCTCGAATGCGAAGAAGTAAGATTTTGGGCAATCTGGAGTCTCAGGGTTTTGATTACCCAATTTATCGACATTTTGAGAATCTCTACCGCGATCGGCGGAATGCCGAGTTCTAAACGAATCAGGTATGCCGGTGGGTTTCTCGGCCGATCATCTAATCTCGATGGTCGAAAATCAATCTAGGCCAACTCCAGCCTATCCAAATGTCGCAGGGCCCAAAATGTAGCCGCATACAAAAGGACGGAGATAATCATGGCTCCCTACAGCTTCCAGAATGCGTTCCAGGAATCAATCTTCGCGGAGTTAATTAACGCTAGGACGCAGCCGAGGCGGCTCTTGTACGGACGACGGCATCCTCAGTACGCTGAAGGCCGGATGCTGAGGATGAAAAAAGTATTCCTAAAAATCTGTAGGCATTCATGACCTCAACCGGAGCGTCCTCGTAAAAGAGATCACTCGAATACTGAGCCAGCGGACCAGCCCTCCTGAAACAAACGATATTAGTTTTATCTGCATTAACGGTAAGCAGGTTGCTAGCACAGTAAATAGAAAGAATTCTTAGCTTATTACGAAGGTCGGATGGAGAGAATGCAAGGATAGCGAGGTAATCGACATAAAGCAGCATTAACAAATCCATAGATCTGGTAACGGCTACCCCGCGTAAATTATTTTCGCGAAAAAAAGAAACAATATCTGAAAGATATAAGATAAACAATAAAGGGCTTAGAATTTCGCCTTGTAGCACGCCGATTGTTACTTTATATCAGGACGTTTCTCCATTTTCGCTACCTTACAAAACTGATGCGGAACTATATAACGCGCTTAACACCCTGCAGAATTTAGCGCTAATGAAAATTAATGAGTCGGCCCAACCTGAGGGAAAAGTTTCCGCCAAAAAGATCATGTTAAAGAGCGAGAGAAGGAGAGAAAGACCAATGGCCTTTCCCACATTCAGAGCTCTCAGGCTGTCTCTGAGCTCGATCATTGAGAGAGAATGCGGTCCAGACTTCTTCTGACACATTATTACATTATTACATTATTTAAAACGTTGAAAATTCGTAATATATTCAATCGGGCGCATATTTATTGTCATTATGAAAATGGTGAAAGCATTTTCGTCCCGGCGACGGACTTTTAACTTTTTTAAAGCGGCACTGACCGAAAAAATCTGCAGACGCTACATAAATTCGCATAAAACATAATTAATACGTCGAAATTGCATATTCTATTCTGTTAGGACAATCGTAAAACCATTTTTGTCCCGGCGACGGACTTGTAACTTTTGGAAAACGGCACTTATATCGAAAAAACATGCTGCTTTGCGTAAAATTGCATAAAAAATAATTTATACGTCGAAATTGCATATTCTTTAAATTAGGCGTGTACTTGGTACTGTTGTGAAAATCGTAAAACCATTTAGTGCCGTTTTAAAACAGTTACAAGTTCGTCGCTGGGATAAAAATGGTTTTACGATTTTCATAACAGTACAAGGTATACGCCCGAATGAATAGAATATGCAATTTCGACGTATTAATTATTTTTTATGTGATTTTACGCAGCGTGTACACTTTTTTTCGATATTAGTGCGGTTTTAAAAAAGTTACAAGTCCGTCGCGGGGACAAAAATGGTTTTACCATTTTCATAATGGTAATAATTATGCGTCCGATTGAATATATTACGAATTTTCAACGTTTTAAATAGTTTTTATGCCATTTTCATATGCACCGAAGGGACTTTACGAGACTCCAACGTCTTTTAAACAGGACAATTCTTAGTAACCCCATTTAGAGAATTCTGCAATTCGAATCTGGTGTCTAATCAAGATTCAGAGCTTTCAGCCTAATATTTTACTGTACTCGCTGTGACTTAACCCCGTACCTTCAATGTAAAAATTACTACACGACAAATGTTTCATCGATAATTTTAAAATGACATACATACTCTTATTAACAGAAATTTGTCGTTCTATGATGTATTTGAAATGAAAAAAATAGAGTCAAACATCTATGCATGCGAGTGACACTCTGTTTTTTGAGTGTAGTAGTGCAAAACTCAAACTGAAATAGTGTAGTAATACAAGGGTAAAACAAACAGAAAAGTGTTTTGGCCAAGGTTCTGTACTGGTGTATTTCCGCGTAATGTTTCCCCCTGAATCCGAATCAAAGGATTCTTAAATTGGCTCATGTTAATGAGATATTAGTAAAAAACCAATATGTTGCCCAAGGGCACAACTTAGTTTCCGTCAAATTTCGCGCCAAAATTAGTGTATATGTAAAAACTATCTAGTATATTGAAGGCATCAAGAGACCGGAAGAAAAACTTCGAGAGCAATAATCGACACAGGAGGCCATGCCCTTCGTTTTTATGCATACGACATTTTATGTACTGAATACAGAAAAGCGTAATTTTGCATCTCTGGGGATATCCTACAGGTATGCTCGTACGCAATATTAATATTACGGATCAGTGCCTTCCCAATAAAAAATACAATGTTATTAACTTGACGCCTGAATGATAAACTGGATATTAGCACACAATGTGTAGTATCACCACACTATCATAGTGTACCCTTCCACTTTTCACTCCCCCTGAATACGAAATGCGTGTCAGTTTATTAAACCAGCTCAATTTTGTTGTAATAATCACAAAAAATTGCTTATAAATAAAAATAAAAGGAAAAAACAAATTTTAGCCACGTACTTTCCCCTTTGACTCTGAACTCAATGTCATAGGCCCAAATTTTTGAGGCAATCTTCAATAAACTATTTATAACTACAAGCTAGGGACATGTGATAACATTTTTCGACGAGATCTTACGCTAATCTATTCCAATGTAATCCGAGACTGACGTTTTCAGACCCTGCAAATAAGTTTATATATTCATTTCTCACCAATTATTCTCATCCGAATTCTCATCACATGTTTTTAGAAGACAGTGCGGAAATGTATTGGAAATAATACATAAACCTAAACCCCATAATCTGATAGTTTAAAACAGAAAATAAATCATTTAATTCGGAAGAATTAAAAAACTTTTCAAACTCATCTGGCTAAGCCGGGCTTTTTGCCGGTTTGTTTTTCTAAGGTCGCTGTGTTCACGCTAATTGTTTCATCGTATTTTTACAAGTTTTTAACATTTTGAATTTAATTCTCAAGACGTATCCTCGTTTTAATAAATTAACGTTACTTAGAACCGATTATTTCCTCCCTCAAGGCTTCTCATCTCTGGACGTTTCGTCTAAATTATGTTTCTGTGCTTATTTATTCTTTTTATTTTTCACGTGTGTTTCTACCGATTCTTTAGTCTTCAAACTTGAATTCACAAGACTAAAATTTAAAAAAAAATGCTCCTATAGCATACTTAATGATACCAAAGCTTTATTGATTTTACAGAATTTTTGTATATATTTTAAAGATTTACAATTACCGTTGTAGATAAAATCTGTCTACACACGTATTTATAAATGTAACAAGTAAATATAGATTGTCAAAAAAAAAAATAATTTTCCATTAATTTTTTTTCCGAATTTAAAATAGAATGGAGTAAAACCTTGATTATCGATAAATGGAAAAAATGATGAAGAAAAAATATCGAAAAACTCAGCGTGGCAGTTGCAAAGACTTATATACTCAGTGCGTTACTAATTACCTACAGATAACGTTAAACATTCGATTACTTTTTCATGATCTCTTAACATGACTCTCGAAAAACAACTCATAAGAAAGACGGTAAGCGATATTTTATGACGGGTAATTTTCCTTATGGGAATGATTTTCTGTAGGAACATATATATCCGACTAAAGTTTACTGCCGTTAAATTTAATCCACTTGTATTTACAAATTTGAGGCATAGTATATTATTGTAAAAAATTAGTTATACTACTGTTTTATAATTAAAAGTGTCACATTTTAAACATTTTCAGTAAATTTACCGATTTTTTCTTCGTGTACAAGTAAAAAATGTGTTAAAAACCTTTCGTTATCTTCGTGAACTTGTTGGTCATCAATACTCTGCGTGACTTCAGCGAGAGATTCTAGAAGAGTTGTATCCGAACTTGCAGATTGTATGTTAGAGGTAGATGCAAGGCTTGAAACAGAGTCCGGCTCATGATCAGGTTGGTGAAATGTTATGCTTCCGTGCGACACACCACTTACTACGGATCCCCTTTGTACTTGAACGTTATTTGTAGATTGTTGCGACTGGATTTGTGTCGACGATATTACTTGTGGCTGAGATATCTGCTGGACAGGGTTCGGCTGTGAGGCATTGTGAACACCTTGCATGCTTTGTATTCCTTGTACCGATGTTAATGGATCGGAAATATTAATTTGCTGATTATTTTGCAATGACGGTACGAGAATATTTGACCCTTGTGAACCAGCAGAATTGGAAGTCGACTGGCATACGGTCTGTCCAGGTATAACCTGAGTTTGAGTATTCACGGCAACGTACGGCTCATCCTGTACTGCGTTGGTGTTACTACTCTGTGTAATTACAGAAATGGATCCTTGAGGTTGTGGTATATTACTCGAGTGCGAAGAATGTAGCTTTAATGGCAAAGTTGACCCCGCAGCTGTCGAGCCTTGTTGCGGCGACTGGGCTTGCTGTTGTGTAGGTGGCGTTTGAAAATATTGGGGAGGAATTTGTGTAGATTGTACAGTCTGCTTCGAAGATGTAGCATGTTGGAGTGCTTTCCCCATCGTGTTATTTGCTATGAACGAATTAGTCGTGCCTGAAGTTGTACATGCGCCACTTGAAACACATTGTGCTGGATGAGCATCCGGGTGGGATATTTGGCCATTTAGATCCGAATTTAAATTCTTTTCATCGGATATTTTACTGTCTAATGAAATAATGCCAGAATCCGTCACGCCATAGGATATACAAACCTCATTTAGAGCTGATGTCTTTGGGGTAGTTGTTACTGAAGTTTGATGGACAGAAGTGTGGTCAAGATAATCCATGCACGTCCACCTTCCTCTCTTAAATGGTTCAGTACTTTCAATCTTGACTACTTTAAAACGCTCATTTCTACTATGTGAGTGTACTTCGCGTAAGTCTGAATCTTGCTTTGTGCTATTTGATAGTAAATTAATAATATTATTATTAGTTACAGATGTAATATCTAATGTATTTATATTACTATCATTTGTCAAATTATTCGAATTACTTCTTTCCGAAGAAGGAACTATCGCCAATCCGTATTGGGAACTTGTAGGAATTACAGGGGCAGTACTAAGGGCCCCGTTACTGGCGTTAAAAAATACGTCTTCCTTGGAAAATGTTTCTTCAGAGTAACTCGGGGTTTCAATCTCTGCGACACGTGAGTGCTCGATTGAATTTTCTTCTGTATGCGATTCGTCGAGGTCATCATTCGAGTCTTCACCTGTATCGTTACTCATTCGACAGCCGACTGTGACACTAGTAATTTGAAAGGAAGAAGTTTTTTTACGGCATTGACTATTTGAAGTTACGGTGGAGTTACTTATAGATTGGGATCCACAGACTGACTGAATGTGAGATTGCAACTGATTATCTGATTCATCGAGGTATGCTGTTTCTGCTACCGAATGGTGAACTGGAGTTGATAATTTTCTACCAGCCAGGCAACCGCTGCCGTCCGTCGATACCCTATGTATTTTTTTGTGAACATTGTCAGCCATTTCAGTGAACTCTTACTCCGTATGTTCGACAAACTTTTTTTCTATTCCAATCACTATTTTTCTTAGGCATATTAGTATATAAAATATAGGCGTACAAATCCACTATGAATTTATTTTTTATTTTGTTGCCGTTTCTGGTGTGTTCTGCTTGCTGAAAGGAAAGAAACCATTGGTTATATAACAATAATAATAGCAGACGACAATGTATTATACTATCAATTATATTAATGTTCAAATAGATTGAATGCAAATATTTGCATATTTTATGCTATTTTATGTAACTATATAAACAATTTTGAAAAGCAGAATATTCTATATTCAATAAAAGGGGCTCTAGTAATTACTAAAGAGCCCACGAATTTCATTTAATTTTGTCATTTATTTTGTATAATGCAATACACGTGTGTCCGATTTTCGCAGTAATCGAAAGATCTTTTGTAAACGCTTTATGGTATAACCTATTATAAGATGAATTGACTGAATGTTCTAATATATCTATATTAGCCACGATCGACGTAAAATGTATAATTCGGTATTAAAAATATTAATAGTAAACTTAAGAAATGAATGATCACATCTTCGAAGTAGGTGTATACGAATGTGTAACGTGTTCTAAATTACGATTTTTTCGTGCTTCCGTTATGCTTAAGATATAGTTAATTCGCAATAAAATAACCTGCAGTATATTACCGAAAATAGAAATAACAGCGTGACGCATCTGCATAAAACACTTCAACGTATTCGAGTAATTTAATTCCAGACACAGTGACATTCGATTAAATTCAACCCTAAAGTTCTCTAACCCTGGGTATTACTTCTGGTATCTATTTAGGGGTAGAATATATGATGTTTTCATTTCTTGAGATTGTTACTAATATTTTAGCTGTGATAAAGTGTTTGCATTGTTTATTTTTAATTGCATTATTTGGGCCTTAACATTAGAAGAATAATCCGGAATTGAACAATATGTTTTTTATATCATACAATCCGAAATACACTCTCATATACATATAAAGAAAGCTACTTTTGACCGACTTTTGTTTTATTTCTTTTTTATATTGGATTACAAGATAAAATGAGAAGAGAATGGATTAAAATTATATGTATTCCATGTTTATTTTCATTCCGTAATTTTACTAAAAACCGTCCAATCTCTTGATATTGCATTAGCTAATGCAATGATAATTTTTTAGATCGGTGTTCAACAAACGGAGTTTAGGAGGCGGATTATTTCGGTCTATCTATAGGATGTCGTATCCTTTGTATTCTTCTAAACTATTTTTTAAGAATAATTTGGAAAACTAAATTCACCAAAGTGCGAACAAATCGAGGCGGGACTTATGCACACTACCGGAGTATTATATGATTTACTAAGCAATATTATATATTAGGGTTCACGGATAGGGTTAGGTTGTGAAAAATAAAAGTTGCACAATTTAAAATTTGTCTATAAGCTATAGTCCTATCGATAATAAAACTTCAGTACAAATTTGAGACTAGTAGTAGGGGTTTGAATTTTAAAATTGGTAAGTTCATACATTTTTTTATAATGTTACTATTAAACGTTGTTTCATTAAGGATCGACGACTCCGATTTTACTGAAATAAATTTTTTAAAATAGCAGGATTCCTTCTGAACAAAAAATTATGGGATGTCCAAGTCGGGTACAGCAGTCGCTTTTTGAAGATGAAAATTGATGTATCAGCTCTTAGACGTTCTGCGCAATGCCCGACACGTGGCGTGTCGACGCACGTTGATCCTCGTATAGACTGGCAATTTTAGACCTATAGGAAGGCATTATCTCCGCAGTAATTATAAACCTAACAGCCTGCGGTTTTAATTTAAAAAAATTTATAAAATAGTAGGATTTTTTGTGAGCAATTCTATCGAATGACAAAGAATGGTGGAGCGCAAGTTTTCCAAGTAGAATTCAGTTTGTTAGTAGGCGAACGCTTTATTTTAATATAAAATATTTTCATTGTTGTTATGTCAATAAGTCGCACTTATAAAAGTAAAACTGTGACTTTCTCAAAAAGTATGAGTGTTGCGAAAAACAAGAAAAGGTCATAATTTAGAGGCGAATAATTTGCAAACTCGCATACAAATCTTATAGAAAAATCATCACACTCAAAAACTACCGTTAGCAGCAAATAAATCTCAAAACCACTTGTACAAGTAACGATGTACTTAAAATCAATCCCATCTTAGCGCTACCCTGAATGAACGACGTGATGAAGCTAAAACTAGCCCCGCATTCTAGCCCCGTGTACACGGGCGACCGTAGAATCTCAGGAACGAAACAAGTGCAGGGCCCCAGAAAAAACAAAAGATACTTGCACGTAAATTTCGCATATTTCTTTAAAAATAAAGAGATGTATATATATTTTTGGGTTTATTGACGATTATTATTTCGTGAAAAATTTATTAAACCAAGTCAAGCTTTAAATGAAATTCTCGAACACGCGTAAAGAAAGACAGAAAGTAACTGTCACATGCGACCTTCGACAACCAATTAATAGTCATTACCAAATGTGGCAAATAAAAAATATGTCTTTTCAACAACATTTATCGAAAATAGTCTTTGCACTCGATTTTTAATATTCCATTAATTTTGCTGAATAGCTTAAGACATTCTAAAGAGAATCTAGATAGTTTTATTCTGGCGCCATACTAAAACATAAAATTTTTTAATCGACTTTTAAGGAGAACAGGGAACGGGCAGATATGAGGCTCACAGAAATGTCGCCATTTAAACGTCTTTGCACTCGATTTTTAATATTCCATTCATTTCGTTGAATAGCTTAAGGTATTCTAAAGCGATTGTAGAAGGTCTTATTCAGGCGCCATACTAATAAATATATAATTTCATTCGACTTTTAAAGAAAACACCATACGGGCAGATACGAGGCTTGCTGAAAGGTCGCCACTTAAACGTCTTTGCACTCGATTTTTAATATTCCATTAATTTTGTCGAATAGATTAAGGCAATCTGAAGAGATTCAAGAAGGTTTTATTCTGGCGCCATACTAAAAAATAAATTTTTTGAATCCGTATTTAACGAGAACACGAACCGGGCAGATACGAGGCTCATAGAAACGTCGCTATTTAAATGACTTTGCAGTCGATTGTTAATAATTCATAATTTTGTTGAAAGCTTAAGGCATTTTGAAGAGATTCTAGAACATTTATTTGGACGCCATATTAATAAATATATTTTGTTAAACGACTTTTAAGGAGAACACCGAACAAGCGGATACGAAGTTCACTGATATAGCCATTTAAATGCCTTTGTACTCGATTTTTAATATTACATTAATTTTGTCGAATAGATTAAGGCATTCTGAAGAGATTCAAGAAGGTTTTATTCTGGCGCCATACTAAAAAATAAATTTGTTTAATCGGTATTTAAGGAGAACACGAACCGGGCAGATACGAGGCTCATTGAAACGTCGCTATTTAAATGACTTTGCACTCGATTGTTAATAATCCATAATTTTGTTGAAAGCTTAAGGCATTTTGAAGAGATTCTAGAAGATTTATTTGGACGCTATACCAATAAATATATTTTGTTAATCGACTTTTAAGGAGAACACCGGACAAGCAGATACGAAGTTCACCGAAATAGCCATTTAAACGCCTTTGCACTTGATTTTTAATATTCCACTAATTTTGTGGAATAACTTAAGGTAATCTAAAGAGATTCTCGAGTCAATTATACAAATATAGCGCCAGAATAAGACGTTCTAGAATCTCTTTAGAATACATTAAGCTATTCAACAAAATTAATGGAATATTAAAAATCGAGTGCAAAGACGTTTAAATGGCGGCATTTCAGCAAGCCCCGTATCTGCCCATGTCGTCTTCTCCTTAAAAGCCGATTAAAAAATGTATTTATTAGTATGGCGCCAGAATAAAACCTTCTAGAATCTTTTTAGAATGCCTTAAGCTATTCAGTAAAATTAATGGAATATTAAAAAGCGAGTGAAAATATCATTTTCGATAAATATTGTTGAAAAGACATATTTTTTATTTGCTACATTTGGGAATAACTATTAATTGGTTGTCGACAGTTACTTTCATGTCTTTCTTTATTCGTGTTCGAGAATTTCATTTAAAGCATGAGTTGGTTTAATAAATTTTTCACGAAATAATAATTGTCAATAAACCCAAAATATATATAGGATCGTCACCATTTGAAGAGCCTTTACATAATTTAGCTAACTGACCTGCTTCATTTTGAGAGGTACCCCCATTCGGGTGTGCAATGGCGTAGGGAAAACCACCTTTGTGGGAAAAACATTCCCCCCCCCCTGTACGAAGTGTACGGACTCGTACATCTCACTAGAATCGATGTTTTCATAAGCCTTTCAAATCATCATCGAAGTTTTCACACGTTATGCACTTTACATTAACATCTTTCAACTCGTATGGTACTATCAGATAGTACCATCATCATAACGTAGCAACCAAGTACAATATCCTGCTCATTCATTTCCAATTCCCCCTTGTAATATTTAAATATATAACTACCGTCAAAACTGAGCACTAATTGTTGTTCCAGTGGAATGATTAGCAGCATTCTGAAAAACAAATGTATAGTTTACTGAAAAATCGCATTGAATTAGAAACTGGTCTTTTTACAGACCATTTTTCAACTCCATTACGGAAGATGTTTGCACTTTGGATATAAAATCGTGAGGCTTTAACTTTTCTGTATAGTTTACTGAAAAATCAAATTGAATTAGAAACTGGTCTTCTTACAGACCTTTTTCAACTCCGTTACGTAAGATGTTTGCACTTTGGATATAAAATCGTGAGGCTTTAACTTCTGTAACAAATTACAAAGTTGCTCTGATTTTAAGGTACTCCTATCAGTGTATTGCCATGCCTGAAATTCCACTTTCTCAACAAAATTGGCATTTAAGATGCTCCTGAAGTTAACTACAAGATGTTCTTTTCGCTAGGATATGAATCGCATAATCCAAGATGACAGATTGGAGTTGGGATCTTACACGTAATTTGTTGCAAACGTTCACGGCAGGATTTGAGAGGGAGCGTAGAATTTGTAGTTATTTTCTCCAAATTCATTGCATCTAGCATAAGGTTGACATTTTCATGGTGGCCTAAACTCAGAAAATTTTGTAAGTACAATTTGCTCGTTAGGATGCATCTCTTTAAATTTATAATACAGTTCAGAAAGATGACTTAAAACAAGTCGTTTTTGAGCGTGCTCTCGAGACCCATCTTTTTTTCGAACTGATATCAAATCTTTTATCTCGGATAGGAGTCGGCTGTTTTCATCGTCTTCGTAAAATGATTAAACTCTCTTTTTGGGGTTAAGTGTTGTCAAAATACCGTTTTCAGCTGCCAGTGCTTTTGCTTTTCTGCCCTGAAGCTCTGAAGCATGAAACTCTGGTGACACTCTCTTCCGGCTCCATGATTTTTGCTATGCTCCAAAACTTCAACACCCGCATGATGGTATTCATTATTACATTCTAAATATATTTTTTTTAGAATGAAGAACATTTGTCACCTCGCATTTGTTGACCGAACCTTACCCTCCAGAAGGCTCTAAGGCTCGGGCCCCATGGCGCGGAGCCAATATCCGCCCGGACCAACGCGAGACTCCTTCTTCCGATAGTCTCTACCAATCTATCTCAAAGCGGCAAGACTACTCGAGCTCCTCGGTGAGGAGAGGACCTTTCTAATCCCTACGACACTCTGCAGGGTCGCACACGAGTTGCATTGCAACTCACACATCGTAGCAAGCGAGACCTTTCAGACCCGGGGAGAGTCCTTCTAGTCCTACAGAATGCTCCTAACCCAGCATGCGAGCTATTGAAACCACTACCCGCGCGAGTCCAACACCAATGGCTGAGAGGGTCCCCCGAAGGTTTCCCCGGCTTGGAACAGCACCCACGAGTACCATTTAATATGACCTGGTGAGATATTGCGAGGACTGGCCATGATTCAATCATCAGCCCTCTACCAATTGAGTACTTGCCTATATGGGATTGGTCGCCCAGCACGGTGGGATGCGGGGTCGCCAGCTCCCGAAGCCCTCCCCTGCATGCTAGAATGAAGATCAGTAATCATCATCATGACCATCATGATCATTATCATTGTACAGAGGCGTATCTCTGATGGGGCATGCAAGGGCGCGTGTCCTGGGCGCCATTTGGAGGAGGGGGGAGGGGGGCATTGACAAGCAGAAAAGTACTTTTCAAGAAATAGCATAAAATCCCATGGCAATGTAAAATGCTTTTTGTTAGGCACAGAAGCATGTCAGAATTAAAATTATAAAAAAGTTTAGTTTTTTAGGTCTATTTAATATCTCAGAAAACAAGTAATGAAATTGCATTTCTAACTTTATTACAATATGAATTCCTCCTTTTTCTTTTTTTTGCCTCCTTTATTAGAGATCCAGACTAAATGATCCAGACTAAAACGAAATATGTTCTTTAGTAAATGACCTACATAGGTTGTTGACATTCATATCGTATTTTTGTTGTTCAGAATTAGAAAGTAAACAAAGCTTGTGGTTTGTTTACGTTCTTTCTACAAGAACAAATATTTAGTACGACTGAATATATGCATCTAGTTTATGAAAAATTTTTGTTTTACGGAATAAGGGCATATCGCGAGATATGCACTTTTTGCTCAAATCAATCATTCTACAGCCAATTTCATTGATATCGCCTTCAAATTTTCAGGACTTATACATTCTGATAAGCAGATTAAAAATATGCATTTCTTGAGAAGCGCCCTTATTCCTTAAAACGCTTTAGTTACATCTCAACTTATATTAGCCTTTTATTTGGTGTATGAAATGAAGCCTGAGTGGCTCGTCGAATGCAGCGCACCAATCCCTTTTTGGAAATGAATGTACAATTTACATATTTAAGTTCCAAACAAAATTTAAACTATTGCACAAACCTTCTTCATACATTGAGGAACAACTTTCCCGCTGAAAGTTTTCGGTAACTTGAATTTTACAACATACTTTTTCTCGATAAAGTTCGCAAACGGCGAATTTTCGAGAGCATTAAATTAACATAAACTTTGTAAATTAATATAAATAATCTGATGAACATTTTGTTAATTTAAATTCGCCTATTATGCCCGCCAGTTATGGAGAGTATCGGGGAAATAAAAAACCCAGGGCGGACCAAAACCCATTCAATCGAATCCTCGTGAGATTGGGCCCTAGTTTCACGCATTATTTTTCGAAAGGGCATAATCAACTGCAAATTTGCAAAGGCAATGTGTGGACCTAGGGATACTAAAGTGCTACCTATCGAATAAAAGGAAGTAGTATGTGTAGTGAATTTTCAGTACAATGCGTGAACCTAGGAGGTGCTTGTATAATGGGGGACTCCGCCCCCCAGACCCCCCTTTTATACCAACCTAACCTCCGACCACAGAGATGTCGGTGATAATCAAACCCACGTGCTACATTAGTATGTTATTTACTACAAACCTAATATCTGACCATTCAGATAGCACATGGTATTGATTCTCACCCATACCAGTGTGGTTGGAGGTTAGGTTAATATAAAAGGGGGGCCTGGAGGGCGGAGCCCTCCAGCACGAAATCACCCCCTAGAACGGGAACTTTCAACCGTTATTTACGGGCTTACTGTTGCAATTACGGAAAAAATGTATACAATCTTTTTTGTCGAAAATTTTGCGCTCTACAACTTTTATTGGAAATATTTTTCTGCCAGATGCGTATTTTTGAAAATAAATGCAAAAAACTAAAAAAAAAAACGCGTTTTTTGGCTATTTTTTTCAAAATAGCGGCTTTAATACGTCCGACCCGCAATTTTTGTTGTCATATTCGTAATCAGGAGGCAAAAATACGTCGGAATAGGTTACAAACAAATTTTTCTGGGAGGAGGTGCCTTTTCCGAAGGTTTACCTCATTTTTTTTCATTTTCGGCCGCCATATTGCATCCGCCATTTTGAATTTTTAAATTTTGACTTCAAATTCGGATTCAGCGACCCCAAAAACCCCCAAGTTTGACTTGGATTCCATATCGGAGCCAGTTAAATACGCACTATTGCGTCAATGCCACACAGGGCACCTTCCAATTCCGCGCACTATTGCGTCAATGCCAACGAAAGGGTTAATTAAAATAATATAATAATTTACCACTCTCTGCTAATCCCAAAACCAACGACGTGGACGTGGCGGTAGTTTGGTACCATGTTTTTTTATTTTTTTTTATATTTTTTTCTTTTACTTTTTCAATTTTATATAATATTTTTCTATTATCAGAATCATAATCTACAACCACAAAAATCCGCAGGTATCAAGTTTTTTCTTGCTCAAGTAACTTTTCACATTTCTGACCACTATCTTACATCCACCATTTTGAATTTTGAAGATCTGAGATTAGATTCATATTCAGCGACCCCGAAACCCCTCTAGTAACAAAGGCTATAGCGGGATAAGAAGGTAAAAACTGCCCCCGCCTGGATTTTTATTTTGAATTGGCCATTCGAAAGGACATATTTAAGAACCCCTTCAGCCAAATTTTCAGCCCCCTAGGTGGTAGAAGGTTGCTCCTATCGTAAAAAACGTGTTTTTTAGAAAAAAAATTCTCTTGCTCCACTGTTTGGTCTAAATAATTTTAAAAAATTCATGAACGTGTGTTTTTGAGTGAGAAAACACCCTGATTTTTTTCAGATTTTTCGGGTCTAAACCGGAGCCGCAAAAAATTCTTGAATTTTTCAATGATATTTTAGGTTATGAAGGTCATATTTGGCCAACTTCTAAATAACAATTTTTTGTGTACTTTTTCTCGTACTTTCGAATGCCGATGTTAGAATTACCATTTTCAAACCGGAACATGCTCAAAATGTGAAAAAACCGCATTTTTCCCACTTTATTGGTACATAACCTTAAAATTATATAGTTCAATAGATATTAGAACACCCAAAATTACTCTAGGACTTTCTTTCACGTCTAAACAGTTTTTAGAATCAAGTATTACTTTGCTGTCGCTGCAAAAGTCCTTATTCAACCAGTTTTGAGGTGTAGGAAAACTTCATATTATTGGAAAGATATTAATCATTATAATTAATGCTATAAATAAGTAAGTATTTCTGATAGAAATTAAGATAACGTTTATCAAAATGTTATAAATATGCTCCTTTTTTCATGAAAATAGTAAAATAATGATTCATTACGTGACAAAATTATATCAGTTAGCAATTACAAGATTTTTTTAACAATTCAACATTTAACTAGAAAATTATTAATCTTCGTCGCTATCGTTGTCTATTACTGGATCAATGTCTTTGCTAGAAAATAAATCCGTAAGAATTTTCGCTGGTCTAATAATTTTTGATTTGTATCTAGCATTACTAAGATAATATATGACTGCTGCAATGTGAGAACAGGAACCTACAGTTCGTAATCCATTGGCACAATCGCATGCATGTCGTAGAATACCGCTGCATCCTATTGAATTAGGTTTGTACTCGACATAGCATTTATAGGTCTTACTATTCATATGCCTGGACCTTATTAATACTTTAATAATGTTTGGTTTCATCTGAATATACTCCAAATTGATGTTATCACTCTCGTCCATTAACTCTGCTAGATAACAGACGGCTTGGCCTAATTGATAGGTACCTGAAAAAAATATTTTGAGATCCCTTTCAGTCATCTCCGGAAAGTCCGTGATTTCTTCAGATGTTAGCTTGGTGGTAGTAGTGGGTCGTCTAGACCATCTGGCTGCCTCAGCTTCTGAAGCCAAAGTATTTTCAGTTTGATTTGAATTTAACATCCTTTCGATGATTATATCTTGCAACCCATCGTCATCTTTATCGCTATTTAAACGCTTTCCAAAACGGTTTCCAAAAAGGTTAACATAACCACTTTAAGTGTACATATTTACAAACGTTCTGATTTCCACAGATCATTCTCCACAGAGTATTCATGACTTCTATTTATGTTACACTTTTTCTAACGATGTTCCTATTAAACATTATTTCACATATACGTGAGCATGAAAAATATTACTTACCTTTCTGTAATGAAATGATTTCATCAATGACGAAAAAGTAATAAAGTACACTCAATTACCAAGCATACTTAGACCAACTGAGAACAAACTCAACTATTCATTTTTTACTATAGTCAGTTCATGGAACAGTACACGGAGAAACATTTATCGAAAAGTGTATAGTGAAGAATTTGGTTTGGTTATGGTATCGCAAGAAATGAAAGAATAGCAAGGCGAAACCCAACGCGTGAGATAGTTCGTGCTTGATTCTGAAGTTATAACGGGTCAAATAGAGCATGAACAAACGAAAATTCCTTAGAAAGATTCTCCTTTATGGGATTTTCCCAAAGAGGTTGCCCATCTACGTACATGTACATGTATTAGAAACTTGTGACAAAAAGCGCTTTCTCCTTTTGCACTGGGTTTGCACTTTTGCACTCGATCAGTTTTCAGAGCAAAACTAGGTTTGTGCACTAATTTGTAAGCAGACCACGGACTGCACTGGATTTGCACCCGATCTGCGTATCTAACCTACAAAGATTGTTCAAAATATTTTAAACCAACAAAATTTTCCAGAATTTTCGAAACCAGAATGCTTTGAAAATCACGTGCAAAGTTTAATGTGATTTGTGGTGTCTTCAAGAATGCTCAATGTTTCTTGTAGATGAAGAAATCATCAATCTGGTTTCAAAGTTTGGTGACATCAGCTGATTTCTTGAGCACTGAACCAGCACTGAAGTGATGCAAATTAATAACACTGAATTCTAAGCAGAACACGCAGACACTGACTCAGTGCAAATCGAGTGCAAAAAGTGCAAAACCAGTGCAAAAGAAGAAAGCGCTAAGAATCTCGCTCCGACGATTCTTACCTTTACCTTCCGGTCGACATGTTGTCTTTGTTTTCACCTATACAGTGCGACCTGTCCTAACGCATCCCGTCCTAACGCATCATCCTGTCCTAACCCATATTTCTTTCCTGTCCAAGCGCATATTTTCCCCTTCGTTCCTCTCCCTACCATATGATCCTTCTATGGCCACAGTGGGACATGTGCGCATGCGCAATACTCGTGCTCAATGCCGAGTGTACTACATAGAGTCGAACTGATGTGAAAGTGGGGGTTGAGGGAGGGCATGCGTTAGGACAGGGGCGACCATTTTGGTCGGAACGAAAGTTATGCGTTAGGACAGGTCGCACTGTATGTATATGTCTTTACGTAAAAAACAAAGACAGCAGATGACCGGGAGGAACGAATCGTTGCAGTTTGGTGTACACTCAAGTTGTTCGATTCTTTCCCGTTCGAGTTTCGATCGATTACAAAGTAGATTGGTAAGCGTGTCCCGAGGACTCCCTAGGACCTTGCTCAGTTTAACTGAATACATATTGAACTGAACTTACAGACAACGATAGTGACGAAGATTAATCATTTTCTAGTTAAATGTTAAATTGTTAAAAAAAATCGTGTAATTGTTAATTGATGTTTTGTCACGTAATAAATCATTATTTTACTATTTTCATGAAAAAAGGAACAAATTTATACCTTTTTGATAAACGTTATCTTAATTTCTATCAGAAATACTTACTCATTTTTATCATTAATTATAATGATTAATATCTTTTCAATAATATGAAGTTTTCCTACACATCAAAACTGGTTGAATAAGGACTTTTGCAGCGACAGCAAAGTAATACTTGATTCTAAAAACTGTTTAGACGTGAAAGAAAGTCCTAGAGTAATTTTGGATGTTCTAATATCTATTGAACTATATAATTTTAAGGTTATGTACCAATAAAGTGGGAAAAATGCGAAAAAAATCGGTTTTTTCACATTTTGAGCATGTTCCGGTTTGAAAATGGTACTTCTAACATCGGCATTCGAAAGTACGGGAAAAAGTACACAAAAAATTGTTATTTAGAAGTTGGCCAAATATGACCTTCATAACCTAAAATATCATTGAAAAATTCAAGAATTTTTTGCGGCTCCGGTTTAGACCCAAAAAATCTAAAAAAAATCAGGGTGTTTTCTCACTCAAAAACACACGTTCATGAATTTTTTAAAATTATTTAGACCAAACAGTGGAGCAAGAGAATTTTTTTTCTAAAAAACACGTTTTTTACGATAGGGGCAACCTACTACCACCTAGGGGGCTGAAAATTTGGCTGAAGGGGTTCTTAAATATGTCCTTTCGAATGGCCAATTCAAAATAAAAATCCAGGCGGGGGCAGTTTTTACCTTCTTATCCCGCTATAGCCTTTCACTTATATTTCATGTGAAGAAAATATGTGAAATGATTAAATCTAGGTAAGCTGAATTTAAACGTACAGAATTGATTTCTGAATTTCTCAAAAACGGGATCAGTTACGATTAAAGTAAACGTGGTTTTTTAAACTCGAATAGTATGCCAGTCATTCTGTACAAACGGTTTTGGTTGACATTTTAGTCGAGCTTAGACATGCTTCAAGCTCAGTGTGAATCGCTCAATGAATAAATCTCGGTTCAAGATAAAATTGGGAAATGGTTCTGGTCTGAAAATAACCCGTTCGTGGCTGGTTTATTCACCAGTTAAAAAATCCGAGTTTTGTATCTGCTGTCCTTTTTTTGAGGTGAATGCATCAATCCTCATTAGAACAAAAGAGTGGGTTCAATCACTGGAGAGCTCCTGAGAGAATAACTGTTCATGAAAGAGTCAAAAATCATCGTGAATGCTTTATGCAGTATAAGAGATGGAACGAAATTTGACTCTCAAGAACAGCAGAGTTTACTGAGCAGCATTCACAAAAGCTAGTATTATGGTCTTCTCTTTGACTCAACTCCTGACCAGGTTCATAGGGAACAAATATCAGAAGCAGTAAGATACGTGGAATTTGATTTTGAGAAGAAAACAGTCAAAGTTAGAGAAACCTTCCTTGGTTTAATTACGATAAGTCAGAAAAATACTAAGAATTTAGTTGAAGACATTTTGAAGCTGATAGAGAAAGATGGCATGGATCTACAAGATTATCGCTCACAGTGTGATGACAACGCTGCTATGATGGCTGGCCGTAAAAGTGGCATTCATCAAAGAATCAACGAAAAAAATCCCCTGGCAATGTTCGTCAATTGCAACATTCGTTGACTCAATTTAGTTGGTGTTAAACTAAGCAAAATGTAATGATGATTAATTTGTTTGGAACCTGTTTTCTTTTCGCGATCAACTCAACTTTGGGAAAAATTAAAAAACGCTATCCCTGTAATTGTTAAAGCTGAATCAGAAACCAGATGGAGTTCGAGAACAGAAGCTGTGAAACCAATTGAAAAGTATCTGGAAAACCTACTTTATCTTCTTCAGGACTTGAGTGAAGATGAAAACGAAACTACTGATACACGCAGTGGTGCAAGTAGTTAGTCTGTATAACAGAATTTTACGATTTTCTGGTTTCACTTGGTTTTTGGAATTATGTTCTGATTACCATTGACCGAGTTCCAAAGAGGTTACAAGATCCTGCCAGGAATTTCCATGGTGTTGTGCTGGATTTAAAAGCTTTACGATATCATTTTAATAATAAACAAGAATCATTGACCAGTAAATCACTTGAAAAAGGATATTCGATTTGTGCAGAATGGAATGTCGCAGTTGAAAGACGTGATAGGATGAAAAAACGAATGGATGGTGAGAAATCACAAGATGCGAGAGAAGAAATAGAACGGGTTATGAAAGATACCACTGGTCGTATTGGAAATGTACTAAGTGAAGGTTTATTCGATTGCAAGACGGTGACGTTAAGTTTCGATTTTTTCTTGATATTAAAAGACTTTGTTACGTCGATAATACTAATGCTAATGAACTGAAACATTTGGGCGAATTTTATAAATGTGATATTAACGGAGAGCAGTTCTACGATGAAATTTTAAATTGTAGAATCCTGCTATCAACTCCAGTTCACACGAAAATATCAAAACTTATAGATATATAGAGCTTCTCGAGATCATTGTTCAGTACGGAGATGAAAGTGTCTTCTCTTACCCAATCTTCGCATTGCAAATCAAATATTATTGACCATCGCAGTTTCTATCGCCAGTTGTGAAAGATCGTTCAGCAAATTAAAATTAATACTTTCGTATTTGAAAGCATACGTGGGGCAAGGCAGATTATGTGATCTCGATTTACTGAGTATAGAAAGAGAAGGAACATCAAAAACAAAATTTGATCCCATGATTAATCAATTTACTCAAGTTCATAATATAAAATAACCAGTTAATCATATAAAAGATACTCTTAAGGAAATTCCAGTCTGATCTAACGATAATTAACGCAGACATTTTTAAAAGGAGATACTATTAAGCTTTTTTTTAATATTCGATTACATATCGGCCCTCTTCAGGGCCAAAATTATGTGCAAATCCGATCGCACGACCTCCACGTGGTGCACATTGGGTGACGCTAATGCCGACGGTAATGCGCATACTCGCGTGCGCGTGGCTTCTTTGAAATCCCAAGCTAGGTAAAAACTGCAAAGATGATATCGACGTCTCTTACGAAGATTAGCACGTTTCATTTTCCGCCTATAAGAATAACGCGGGCGTAAGAATATCGGTGGTGTAAATGTCGGAGTCTGCTTTTTTTTTTAATTACAATGCCGTATGACGCAATAACAAAAATTAGGCATATTCCTACATATTTTACAAAGTCACTCAATGTATTTCATCCACTTTTGTTCACGTAAACATTAGTTATGGTAGCTTAACCCTTATGTGCCCAACTAACTTTTACCACGTTGTTGCCCAACCGGGGTACCCAGGTACCCACCTCGAGATTATCTTAATTTTTAAGAGTTTACGTGAACGGAATCTTTTGAAATAAATTTCTTTCATTAAATATACACCATTAGAAAGTATTTAAGTCATATTGGTGATTCTGAACTCGAACGGAGGGGATCGGACGGTCTTTGGCCCCTCGCTGTGTTTTTCAATATTCTCGATGTAGGGGCTCTTGCTGCGTATATCATTTATTATGAAAATAATAAAATGATAGACAAAAAAAACAAATCAACGGCGTATTTTCCCGCGGCTACTGTGCGAAGAACTGGCGAAGCCATTTATCGAAGATCGTGCTGTGAATCAGCAAGTAATGCGGCTGTTCAGCACCAAACTTGCAATTCAGAGCGTCCTCGGCCTTCAACTCACTCCTTCCGAGGTCCCTGCAGAACAAAATCAGCCACGTGACAGAACTGGCCGAAAAAAACAGTGGGTTCCTGTCACGTATGCTATAAACAAACAATCAAACGACGCAGGAAGACACGTAAAAGTTGTACGGTATGTAAGAAATCAATGTGGGATGAACATTGCATTACAACTGTAAAATGTGTAGATTGCGCATAATAATGCTCTAAATTATAAAATTATAATCAATGTTATTAATTAATTCCTTTGTGAAAACCTCATTTTACATATAGTGGATACCCGGGTACCCGGTTGGTCAGAACGTGTATGTTCGATAATTTATGAAATTTAGATTTAAAAAAATCGAAAAAAAATATTATGCCAGTGATTTTGTATTCTAAAATCGTTAATTGAAGATGTCACAAAGCGAGAAATCGATATTTCAATTTTTCACGAAGTTATGAGCAATAATATGGCACAGTGGATATCCGGGTACCCGGTTGGGCACATAAGGCTTTAATAAAAAAATTGATATGACGGGATCTTAAAAGGTTTTTGAAGTTGTAAAAAATGGAAAATATTCGTCTTTTCACATGCTTATCAGCCCCGAAAAGAGCGCTTAGAACAAATGAAAAAACGCCGAGTAAGTTCATTTTTAATTTAGGATTTTTTTAAATCCTACGGCAGTTCTATGAGGTTTAAAAATCTGAAATTTTCACAACTTACTTGTTTTATCCCCGGTAATGCGTAAAAAAATTGGAAACTCCTCAAATGCCTTAAAAAAAAAAAGTTACAGTGTCATTTGCAACTTTGTAATTTTTTCTAAAAAAAAAACTATAGCACTTGGTGTGCTCGGGTTTCGCACACTTCTTGTATCCATTGATAACTACTTTCACCCAGTATCATCGCTCTACGACTTTTTATTATTCAGTTATATGTATTTTAATTTTTTACGATTGTTTACGGTTCTTTGTGTTTTTTACGTTATAAAAATGCAAAAAAAATATTAATACATGGAAAAAATACCTGACATCATAAGGAACAACTTTTATACGCAACATTTTTTTATCCGAATTGACCTTAAAAAGATGTATGCCAGAAACTACAAATTTCCACATTCAAGGTTAAATTAGGGTGGGACGCAATGCACTGCCGTTGTCAAGTTTTTGATATGTTTTTCCTGATAACCTAAATTTAATTTACGCGAAACAAAAATCGCAAGTATCGGCGATTTTATTTGTGCATGTTCGTTGCTTTCCCCACTGTCAACATTCGAGCCAGTTGCTTTCTTATAGTCTTGGTCCCATTTCTGTTCTTGTTCATGTTGTTTTCCCAACTTCCGCAACTCCGAGAAACTCTCAAAATCTCGGGAAATTTTTTAATCATGCGAAACACTTTGTTTTGTCTGAAGGCAGTTTAAGAATTTCACATTGATCAATCTTAAAGGAAGTGGTTGTCTGCTATTAAATTAGAAAATTAAATGTTTAGTGATCATACGACCGGCACGCAAAGCATAAATAGGTGGAATGCCTCATTTAAGAAATTTCTGGGTATAGGAAATTAAGTAACATTATTTGTACAGAAATGAAAATGCTAATGTTAGATCGTCCAGCATTTTGTGATATCTACAATAGAATCATATTGAATGTGTGTAGAATACCGGTCAGCGGAAATTCGTATGCAGATAGTGCTCGAATTGCTTTACAAGACTAGATCAGATAATCAAAATCATGATTATATTAATATTTATTCATTAATTTTTTTGAATTTCGCTTTTATTCTTTTTAAATTAACGTTGTTTTGACTATTTTACCTGTTGTTCCGACAGCCCTTTTCCAATTGTTAACGAAATGCAAATTATCCAAAAATACGGAATTTCATAATGAAGTAATACGCATCTGTGCAGCATTTTAAATTTTAACGAGGAGGGCAGAATCATTATCCTTTTAATCGAAACATTTTTTTTTTATCCAAAAATATGTAACCTGTTGAATAGAACTGAAAGCTGGACTGAATTATTTGTTTTTATTTGCAAATAACCTCTTTTATTTATTTTACTACCTGTTTCAATATAGGGTTACTATTATATTTCATTATTGATAACGAATAAAAGTGATAATGGTGCATTTTTCTGCAATGCTTTCAAGGAAAAGTAATCGAAATTTTATAGTGTAGAAAGTTTATTATCATTTTTGCAATTAGATAAAATTGAATTTGGAATTTGCAAAATACTACATACATACATATCATTTTAATTTAAATTATAAGTATGGACCCAATCGTACTTTTTTCAATTGACATTCTTTTCGACAATGAAATTTTGTAGAAATATAGGAATAGTTACACTACAAGTAGAGGAAGTTTTTTTTTTGGAAAATTTTAGGTCGATTGCCATTAAATTCACAAAGTTATAGCGATTCTTAATACAGCGTGCGGGGAAACTCGGAATGCGTTTCAGTTCCGTATAAGGGATCAGTGACCTGTGAATTCGACGATATTTTCAAGATTTTTCTCGATTTCATTTAGGTTATTAAACAAGTATTATGTTAAAAATGAATAATTTGTATAGGAGTGACATACTCGTGAACTTTTGTAGCTCTTTAACACAATGTTCGTCCTGATTACTTTATTCTTTATAGGCGTTCGTCTTTGTTGTCAACCTTTTAATGTCTCTTTATTGTTTGTGTATGCATATGCATTGGAGACATCGGAAGATCTTGGACGATAAGAAGGTACCACTCTACCCTTTTGGAAAATTTTGTCGAGTTACGTGAAAAGCGCTTAGCTCTCTAACCTGTCTGCTCAAGACGAGGGAATCTGATTGGCCCACAGAGTGTAAACGGGGATTATCTTACTCACACATAACCACGCCTTGTATCTTTTGTCGAACTCAAGTTAATGTTAAGCAACTATGATATAGCTATATTAAATAATAAATAAAATATAATGGTAAAGCTGATAATTACAATAATAATAATAATAATAATAATAATAATAATAATAATAATAGTACCATTAACCCCAGTGGATGGCGAGGTAAGAGACAAACGAGAGAGGCATAACAACGGGGAGTAGGGCTAACCACCCTACTCCCTGTATTTGCGGTTACTCATCAAATAATGCGCAGGGCTCCTGACCATCGGGCTGCTTCGGATGCAGCCCAGTCCCGAGGTGGAGGAGCCGAAACAGGTGTCCCGGGACGACGACCAGCTGATGCCCACGGACGATTTCAGTGGACGGAGGATCTCAGGCAAGATCTAATGCGCTGCTATGAGGAGAGCTGTCCGCAACAGAGAGGCTACATGGCGCGAATGCACAGTCGGTTTGCAGTAATGCATCCCGAACTGGCAGATCGCTTTTCTCAACAACAACTGAGAGATTATGTGGCCTATCTGAGGCGGACGGGTTTCGTTGTTCCCAGCAGTCAACCGGTACCGGATGTGCGGGCAATAACAACTGAGCCCGTACGCGGTGCTGGGAGAGATGCTCCACATTATGACAGCACGACACCCGTGTTTAGGAAAAATTTGACAACAAAAATTTTGCCTAAACAACGAGAAATAGACAGAGCAAATAGCCTACTTCTAGATGCTCTTCCAGATGACTGCGACCTGTGGCAAGTCAATTGTGCCGTTTACGAGGCTGCAAGTGATCTGGCGACTCCGCGAAATCTGACACAGATATCGGGGAGTCGGCAGATTACAAAACGCATGTCTCAATTGTACGGTAAGATTCGACTGACACGGAAACTCGCTTCCGGAATTCAGTGTGTGATCGACTATTTAACATCTGGCCGTTCATTTACAGCTAAAGTCAAGAAGTTCGCACAACAACTGCGGACGTATTATCACACACTGAACAAACTGAAGTTGCTCAACATCAAGCAACGTTTAGCGGATAAAATTCGGGTTATGGCCGATGCCAAAAAGAGGCTGCAAAGACGGGAAGAAGGAATTCGACAAAACTCAATATTTTGGACGAATCCTTCCAACCTCTTCAAACATCGTATCGCAGCCTCAAGCGAGTTTCCGTCGATGGCCGCAGTTGAGGAATTCTGGAGGAGCATCTACGAGAGAACATCTAGGCTTAATGCAGACACTCCAGGTATTGAAATCTTCACCGAGTTGTGCGACGAAGTCACACAACAAAGTGAAGATTGCCCACCCGTCAGTGCTTTAGAGGTGAAAAATGCCATCACAGGAGCGAGGAATTTCTCCTCGCCGGGCTGGGATGGAATTAATAACTATTGGTGGAAGATGTTCACTTCTGTCCATCAACACCTAGCCCGAATATTCACCTCTTATATAAGTGGAGACCAACCCATTCCGCACTGGCTGGTGGAGGGCCGAACGACACTGATCCCAAAATCGGGAGACTTGTCCGATCCGAAAAACCATAGACCGATCACGTGTCTCAATACGTTATACAAATTGTTCACTAACATCTTGAACGTACGTATTGAGAAATACGTGAAACCGGTGTGGCAACGGATAGTAGAACAGCGAGGCTGCAAAATGGGTGTATCCGGCTGCAAGGACAACTTGCTTATCGACAGGTGTGTTTGTCAGGACGCAGTCCAGTACAAGCGTAACCTGTCGATAGCCTGGCTGGATTACATGAAGGCGTATGACTCAACATCGCACGAGCTTTTAAGCTTGTTGCTCAAACGCCTTCATGTCCACCCAAACATAGTGAGAATTGTAGAAGACCTGATGCCTCTTTGGAAAACACGCTTTGTCATGACATCGGGCAAGCGTCGAACCATGTCTAGACTGGTTCAATTCCAAAGAGGTGTCTATCAGGGAGATTCTCTGAGTCCTCTGCTCTTCTGCATCTCACTATTGCCTCTATCCGTTGCTCTCCGGAAATCTCAAGGGTACATGTGTGGACCGCCTGGTGAACGTGTACATAAGATCACCCATCTTTTCTATATGGACGATCTTAAATTATACGCATCAGGCGAAGATCAATTACATCGATCTCTGAACATCGCCCTCACATACTCGAGAGATATCGGCATGGAATTCGGATTGGACAAGTGTGCAGTCGTTCATTTGCACAGAGGAAGGTCAGGCTCCCATAACAACGATATGGAGCTCGTCAACGGAAATGTCATCCGCCACCTTAGCGCCGAAGAAGCCTACACATACCTGGGCGTACCTCAAAGGCATGTCCAGGATGTGCAGGCTGCTAAAACCACCATCATTAAGAAATACCGGCGCATTCTCCGTCAGATCCGGTCATCAGAATTGACCGGGAGAAATAAGGTGGCAGCCACGAATATGTTGGCCGTATCACCAGTGCTCAATTCTTTTGGAGCACTGAAGTGGAACGTTGACGAGCTAAGGGATCTTGACCGAAGCACACGGAAGATGATTTGTATGCAACGCAGTTTGCATCCAAGATCTTCCGTGGAACGACTGTATTTGCCCCGAAATATGGGAGGTCGTGGCCTTTTAAGCCTGGAGTGTATGCATGACCGATTGGTCCTGGAAACAGCTTGCGACGTGATTAATCGAACGGAGGATCCCCTGATGATGCTAGTACATCAGCATGAAATTCAGGGGAAGGGGGCGTTTTTGTACAACGCGGCGGAACGAGCGGCGCGAAACCTCGGTCTGGTTTTCAACGTGGGACGTAGTGGTGCACAGGAGGCTGAATCAGTCATCAATCTGTGCCCAGTGCGTCTCAGGGCTAACATACGGAAGGAACAACTCCGTATGTTGGAGGGAAGGCATATCGACAAGCCGTTACATGGACAATTCTTTCGAAATGTCCAACAACTTGGCTTGTCGGCAGAGATGACCTTCTCCTTCTTAAGATCAGCCGGCTTGAAATCCGAGACCGAGGGTTTTATCTTTGCGTGCCAGGATGGGGTCATCAATACCTTAGCGTATCGCCAGAACATCTTACACCAGGCGGTACAGAGTACGCTTTGTAGATTGTGTAGATGTCATGCTGAGACACTCATGCATCTTTTGGCAGCATGCCCAATGTATGCAGTTTCAGCATACATCGAACGTCACAATGCGGCTCTTCGAGTGCTGTACTACCATCTTCGCAGCACTTATGGTATTGATGCAACCCCAGTTTTGCCGTACGTCCCCACTGATATTGAATCCGTTGTCGGGAATGAGTCGTGCCGAATATACTGGAATTACTCATTCCCGACGAGCAGGCAAATATCAGCTAATAAGCCTGACATCGTCCTTGTTGACTTCGATGACAAATCCATCTTCGTCATCGAGTTTTCTGCACCAGCAGAAACAAATATAGTCAGCAAAGAGGACGAAAAACGGATGAAATATCAGGAACTCCTGTTCGAGATTCGCAAGCTGTATCGAGGGTTCAAAATCAAGCTCGTCGTGCTGATAATTGGAGTGCTGGGAGGAACGAGACCAACTTTCCTCCAAAACATCAAAAGCATTCCGGCCTGTCGAGAACATGCAAGTTCCATCGCAGGCCGAATGCAGAAAGCAGTGCTGCTGGGATCTCTCCGTCTACTGAGGTCACACGAGATCCTGTAACCACTTACCCAATGGTAGAGGGAGTGGTTACAGTTGCAAACGAAATGGCCCGGTGCAGTCTGCAGCGGAGGAGATGGATATCGGAGCCACTTTTCTACTGCAGACTGCACACGTGGATTCTGGAGGGCCAAGGGAGGTTAGGGTTTTAGTCGGTAAACCTTGCCGTTAACATCAAAGGTGAGGGAGTCCGACACACGGGGGGTTACACAACATCTTCAACCCCCTATGGTGCCTAATGCCTTTCCCCCCCCCGAAAAAAAAAAAAAAAAAAAAAAAAAAAATAGTACCATTAAAAATTTTGCCTAAACAACGAGAAATAGACAGAGCAAATAGCCTACTTCTGGATGCTCTTCCAGATGACTGCGACCTGTGGCAAGTCAATTGTGCCGTTTAAGTGATCTGGTGACTCCGCGAAATCTGACACAGATACAGAGTCGGCAAATTACAAAACGCATGTCTCAATTGAACGGCAAGATTCGACTGACACGGAAACTCGCTTCCCGAATTCAGTGTGTGATCGACTATTTAACATCTGGCCGTTCATTTACGGCAAAGTCAAGAAGTTCGTACAACAACTGCGGACGTACTATCATACACTGAACAAGCTGAAGTTTCTCAACATCAAGCAACGTTTGGCGGATAATATTCGGGTTTTGGCCGATGCCACATTCCGTCGATGGCCGCAGTTGAGGAATTCTGAGGGGCATCTACGAGAAAACATCTAAGCTTAATGCAGACACTCCAGGTATTGAAATCTTCAATAATAATAATATATTGGTATCAACATCTTCAACTCCCTATGGTGCCCAACGCATTTCCCCCCTCCGTAAAAAAAAAAATAATAATAATACCATTAATGCCCATGTGTAGTAACACAAATCATTATAACAGTAATTATAATGGTAATAGTAATTTTGGTATTAACAATAGAAACAATCTTAACAATAATAGGGATAACGAATATATTCGCTTATGCATCTTATTATAGTTGCCATCCATATATACATTATTGATCAACAGCATTTGGGATAAATCAAGAGGTGCAGTGTTCTTTTGCTGAATTGGATGAGCCGAAATAAAATTTTCAGCAAAATAAGCATCAATCGCAATTAAGGTTTAAAGATTCATTTATATTGGGGCTTATTGTCCGAATGTCTTTGCCGTGGAAAAAAAGCAATGTTGGTGTCAGCACGGGTCGAACGAATAGAAAGAAACAAATCCGGAAACCAAATTGTCAAAAAATGATGAAAGACAACATAGCCTAAAACGACCTCTTAATTTATTTATTTAGTCAATATTTTTACGGGCGGAATCGCCCTTTTACACAGTTTTTTTTACACATATTGAATTGTAATATTTGCGAGAGCTGCAGATCGACTTAAGAAGATGGCGCCATACCTCACATTTGTGTATGAAATGCAGGAACTGCAGAAACCGACACCAAGTACAGCAGCGGTCATGAGTCAATTTCCGCCAGATAAACAATATTTGCGAAACGTAAACAAACAACGTGGCTCAGCTCGTCTTACCAACAGCGAACTGCTGCTTGAAAACGAAATAAAAAAATTGTTCACCGGACGGGGATCGAACTCACGACCTACGACTTCGTAGTCCAGTGCGTTAACCGCCTCAGCCACAAAGCCGAATTTTAGTACATTTTTAAGGAATTTTAATTAAATTATGCAGATTTCTCGTATGATTCGTTTAAATGAAACAACAACAAAAAAGTATAATCTTTATTAATCATAATATTTCAAAAACGAAAATTCACACAGAAAATTTTATATACGATTCATTTCAAATCACGAAAACTAAATAAATTATTCCAATTATCTCTAGAGTGAAAGCACCCAAGACCGACTTTTCGTTATAGACATTTTCGTGTTCATTTACAATGGGACAATGAGGAGTGGTGCTCTCCAATTTTATCGAGCATTACTCAAAATGTAATACATAGTATACTTTCAATTCTCAGAAACCTACTCATGGGGTACGAAGACTTTTTCGAGAAAATCGCGTTTGAAGATATTGTGATTACCTCTTATATCCTATGAACGTAGAAAATGTCGAACCTGCTTATGAATCTGGTTATGGTGGTTCGAGTCTAGTCGAACGTTTTTTTTTTTCTCTTTGCCACACAATTTGTTATAAACTATTCGGACACTTGCTTTCGGGATCTTTTGAAAAGTGAAGAGCTATGTCCGTCTCGAGGAGACGCAGTGTGTTACGTAGTACTCATGCCTTTCAGAGTGGGATAGAAAGAGATCCTCAGATAGGAATATCTCATGGTGATGCGTCACCTGCAAGACAACCTTCTTTTCACTGTAAGGGTTGTCCGGTACATAACATGTATGACGCAGTGCATCAAAGATCGCTATGGGAAAGATCTGTGATTATTATTGTCATAAGGTCATGCAGATTTTATATACATTTCGTACATGAAATCAAATACCATTCACTCAATTGAATAAAAAAGCAAGACTAAAGTTCGTTTATCAGATTATAACAATCGCAGAAAAACAAGTCCATGACCGATTTTCAAATTTCTGCATGCTTTGATGAGAATTTTAATATAAGGTACGCAGATATTACATATGGTGTAAATGAAACCAAAACACAATAAAATTTTTGAGGCCGACGTTATTTAAAATTCATATCGAGTAAAAAAATTAGTACGGCAAACGTCTGAAATTGGAACGACAAAAATATGAGTTGGTGGAGTAATCCTGCCGTAGTACCCGCATTTTAGAAGCTTGGAAAATATCCGGAAAAAACGGCACAAATACAGCAATAATATTGATACGATACACGTATGGCATAAGTACGCAAACGTGTAGCAAAACCAGGTAAAGAAAAGTACGTTTTGCAAATTATCACGAACAAATAATATCCGCTTCGACTATGAAATAATTATTGATGCAAAAATATTATCCCGTCCGTGATTTTATTCAAAAGCGAAAATTTATGTTTACTATCGGACGTCTACTTTTCTTAACTTGCTTCTACCTTCATATTTCAGCGCCAAATAGTGACGCCGTATCTGTTCATCGAAGATAAAACACCGTATTAGGGCCATACTGTTGCCGTAATTTGTTGGTCGCTTCTACCACTGCGCTGGTACGCTTAGTCCATCATCCCGTTCTTTTGCTCTATTTTCGATACCGGACTTGCCGTGCTAAAGTGAAGCCCGTCGTCAGCGGGCAAGGTCAGTTTTTATTGAAAAATACTGAAATGATGGATTTAGATGAATCGTAAAATCGGCATGACCTAATTTAAAATTCTCTAAATAAACGTAAACATGCAGGAAAGCATTAACTTAACTATAAAAAACTAAGTAATTCATAGGCTAAGGTAGCTTTGGCTGAAAATTCATTTAATGCATGTCGAGTGCCAGAATGACGAAAAACGAAATTCTGAAAGCCTGCAGCCTTTTCAGCTGACTTTCCATTTTCGGTAAAATGGAAAGAGCAGTTGCATTAAAACCACAAGATACCAAACTCCTTATAAATTTTCGGAAAAATCAACTGAATCCAATTTCATTAATCTAACAATAATTAGGAAACAGTAGTTCGTACGGCTATGCAGAGTCTTAAAAAAAGTATAAAACAAATTCACCTGACATAATTCTCCGAAAATAGTAAGTAACCATGCATGCTACAGCTCTTTCATTTGATGTTCGATTAGATAAATCGAAGTGGGCTATGGGATTAAAACGGTAAATTATCAAAATTATCAAAATCTCTTATTGGGTTTGAAATATTCGATAATGATTGAAACGCCAAAACTCTGAAAAAGCTTTAAAATCGTCGGAAAATTAATCTACATCATTTATAAATGTGCAGTACACAGATCTTACAACTGCGTTTACATTTTTAATACATCAAAAGGAATCGTGAGTTGAAACGTGAGTGTTGTAAAATGCCATAAAAATGTTGAAAATGTTGACTCTTCGAAATTCGGACTAACAAAGTTTAGTCTTGTTTTTTTTTGGTTCAATTGAAGTAAATAGTACGTTAAATCTCTGCGACCTAAGTTATAATTTTTTAAATGCAGAAATATCGAAAACGAAAATTCGTTAGCGCCCTTTTTCGGGTTTGTAATAGTGTGATAAATAAAGACTAAGTCTGGACGAAGTATTGAATTTGGTCACTTCGGGCATAAAAATTATTTTATCAAATGTCCACGTTTCAGACCCTAAGGAACCCAAATCAACAATAAAAAAATTTGTGTCCGTGATCTTGTACGTACGTACGTCCGTACGTCCCGTTTTTTTTGTCTCGCGATAACTCGCTAACGGATAAGCGTATTGACATAATTTTTTTTTATTTTACTAAATTGTTTTTTTATTTACATTACTAAATAAACTTTATTTATTTTTTACATTACTAAAAAAAATTAGCCCCAATTAAGTTACTTCGTAGTTTTTTGCATTTATTTTGACAAATACAAATTTTATTTAAAAATGTTTAAAACAAAAAAGATAGAGCATGCAATTCTCTACAAAAAAGGTTATATGCATTTTCTTCCTAAAGTCAACGATAATGCCATAAAAACTGGGTTAAAATGTTTATGACCCTATAGTTTTTCATCAAATTTCGACGTTTCGACCCTCTACCCTCCAGGGGCAGTCTTCGCCAGCCCTTCGGGCGCAGTGATCACCTATGGACTCATAAGTTCTTTTACGCCCTTGATACGAAAATAACTATTTCGATATATCTAAAAGATGTCTTATAGTATCTAAAAGATATCCGTCAGAGATCTTTTCGACACTTTCGAAGATATCTTTGACGAATTAGATGTATATATATTATATATATATATATATAAGATCATAATGATACTGACAGTAATTAGTAAAACACTGTAAACATGTAATATGCATCGAATAGTCTATTACAATACAAGTGCTTGAAGTAAGTGTTTTGCAACTTTTATTTATTGATACTTCGGCTGGCCTGTTGTCGGGGTCGAAGTTTTGAAAATGCTCGTTTTCAATTTTCATACATATAAAAAATACTATATTGTTGTAACATATCTATCGAGGCCACTTGGACCTAAATATGATTGGACCGCCAAATATCAATATAATTTTATAATATAATTGAAAGCTGTTAGTAAACAAATGAGTATTAAGGAATAGCCGACTCTCTACTGGGTCGAAGTTTCTGAGCGTGCGAAACGAGCGAGGCACCACGCCAACACTAGTTTCTTTTGCGTTTGTAACAATATGATAAAAATAATTCATTATCGATTTTTCTTGGTTTCATTTAATTGAATGGTTAGGGAAATCTGCGCGAACTAAGTTACTTAATATTCTATAAACAAAGGCAATATTAAAATTTACTAAATAAAATAAAAAATACCTAAATCGATAATTAGGCCTTGTGGGCGTTCGCGTTTGGAATAATCGGACTAACAACAAGTCTTATTTTTGGTTTCATTTCAACGAATGACCTAATTTAAAATTCTTTAAATAAATGAAAAAATCCAGAAAACGGAAAATCGGCCTTTTCCCCGCGTTTGTAATAAGGATAATTAAAGTTTTGTTGTTGTTTCATTTAAACGAATCATAAGAGAGATCTACGTAATCAAATAAAAATTCCTTAAAACTAGTCTATAATTAGGCGCAAAGGAAGGGATTGGAGGCAGGTGCGTCGTGCAGGATAAGGGGTGGAAAGGGAGCCCATCGACGGGCGTGTTTGCGATGCCTTCATTCTCACCCGTGATGTTCTCCATATTTTTTGTCACATCTGTACGTAATAAACTGCGCTTTATAATGCCGGTGAAGTACAGGGCAGGTGCAAAAGCGCGAAGCGGGCGAGAAAAAGTGAAAAGCGCCCGGTGAAGCGGTCGCGAAACCGGGAAAAGCACCCACCGGACCCTGGCAAAAGGCACAAGCGTTGAATACGTTTCATGTCGCATGCTTTACCTGCTCACAAAGGCACGATTTCTGTGCAGGTGTGACAAAAATTTTATTTTCGGGAGTTTATCGATTTGTGTTTTCAATTGTCAACCAGTTGCGCGTTCAAACTGAAAAAACGCGCAAACGCTGCCATTGCTTTGTGTCCACGGCGAAGACATTGGGGGAATAGGACCTAAAATAAATAAATCTTTAAACCATAATTACGATTAATCTTACTTTGCTGAACAGTTTTTTGCGATATCTAATTAAGAAAAAAATATTGCACCTTGTTGTATATCTCAAATGCGGTTGCTCGATAATACCCTGTATACAGGGTGGCCGATTTATCTGAAGACATAGAAATATCTCGAGAACTATTCACAGAATTAAAAAAAGGTGTGGGATGAAAGTTGTTCGACACGAAGGGGGCATCCAGTAATAATAAAATTGACCCCCTCCCCCACCTCCTGAGGGTGGGGTGGTGGAAAAACCGTAAAACTTAAATAGGAACCCCCATTTTTTATTGCAGATTTGGATTCTCCGGAAAAAAGTACGCCAATTTGACCCAGGAGCTATTGCATTTTGGTTCACAGGTGGCGATGTAATCGATAAAAATCCAAATTTATCTGAAGACATTGAAATACCTCGAGAACTATGCACAGAATCAAAAAAGGTGTGAGATGAAGGTTGTTCGACACGAAGGGGAGCGAGCATCCAGTAATAATGAAATTGACCCCTCCCCCACCACCGGGGGTGGGGTGGGGGAAAAACAATAAAACTTAAATAAGAACCTCCATTTTTTATTGCAGATTTGGATTTTCAGGAAAAAAGTACACCAACTTGACCTAGGAGCTATTACATTGTGGTTCACAGGTGACGCTGTAATAGACAAAAAGCGAAAGTAAAAAATCCCTGAAATTCGTCGTCTCCAGAATTCACATCACATCTGATAAATAATAGTAGACGCATTTTATTTTAAAAATACTATTCAATGCCACCACTACGAAATGTTCGTTTTTCTTTGACTTTATATTATTCTTGTAATGTGGTTTCTAGCCGCTACAATGGAAATTATCTGAGAAATAATCATGGATTTGGTTGTGTGTCAAAAATAGTATATTATGCTTTAAAGGAGGAAAGAGCGTGATCCCCGAGTGGAAGGTTTGCTGCGCGAGCGAAGCGAGGGCAGCCCTCTCACGAGATGCGCGCGCATTGCTCTCGTGAAGCATACGCTAGTTTTTTCCTGGCCGCATCCATTACGCCCGCGGGCAGCACTTTTCGTCCCACGGGAGTAATAAGACCTAAGTGCGCACTCAGACGGAATTGACAACTTTCGCCGCGCTTAGCGGATATGGATTACGGTCATTCTAACAAAGCCGGGAAAAAATACATTTATCGATACCCACGAACAACGACGTGGACGTAGTATTTTTCTGTTCCCTTTGGGGTGCTTGTTTTACGGGAGTCCCCTCGCCTCTCACTGTTCACTTACTTGAGTAAGTATTCGAAATGTTGACCTTCCACTTCAATGCATTTATTTATTCTTTCTTCAAATGACTTTATACAGGATAGTATCATATCTGCAGAAATTTCTGCGCAAGCAGTTCTAATGCGTTCCACCATTTTTTCACGAGTCGTTGGTACTTGTTCATAAACCTTACCTTTTAGGTAACCTCATAGGAAGAAATCCGATGTATAGGATGTTATATCAGGTGACCTCGCCGGTCAATTAATGGGGCCACCTCTACTAATCCACCGACCACGGTCTAGTACTTCCCTTGCTACTCTTGAAAAATGTGCTGGGCACCATTTTACTTTCTTTGATCTGAAACGAATTCTGGTGACATTCTCAATTTGTAACGATATTTTACACATTTTCATTTTTATCATCGAACCAAAACTCTAAAACTCGTCGATTAAATTGGTGCACTTTTTTCCGAGGAATCCAAATCTACAATAAAAAATGGGGGGTCCCTATTTAAGTTTTATTGCCCCCTGTGGGAGGAGGGAGGGGGTCAATTTCATTATCACTGGACGCCCCCCTTCGTGTCGAACAACTTTCATCCCACACCTTTTTTGATTCTGTGCATAGTTCTCGAGATCTTTCTATGTCTTCAGATAAATCGGCCACCCTGTATATACGTATGTAAACATATTTTTTATAAACTATTCATTAAGGTTCTCCTTTATCTAGTTACACGGAAAAATTATGTGTTGCAGAAATTATTGAACTTGGTTCCTTTATTGAGGATATGAGAAATATTTTACAGAAATTACAATGTTATGTCTAATTATTAGGATATGTATAATTAATAGGAATTCGTATTCTAATTAATATACAGGGTCATCGAAAAGTATCGGACCCCCCTAATATCTTCAGTTAGAATGCACTTAGGAGAAAATGTCCAATAGCAAAGTTGTATGGTTTCAAGCGGGGAGTAAGATGATGACCTTGACTTTGACCTTGACCATGTCTTTCAAGGTCATTTCAAGGTCAATCTTATTTTTTTAAATAGAACCCCCTACATTTTATTGCATATTCTTATAGCTTATCTCGAGAGCTTTCCAAAACACTATAATAAAATATTTTTTTATTAAGTACTATTTAACAATTTTTTGACACAAAATGTAGTATATCTTGTAAAATATTATTTAGTTTTCAGTAATCATAACCTTAATACTTTTGTGCGCGGAATAATGAGACCAATTAACTCGCACACCACTCTTGCCTTAACTGGTCGGACTCGCACACCACTTAACAAATTGTTAACTTCAAACCTTTATAACTCAAAAAGTACTTGATAAAAAAATATTTTATTATAGTGTTTTGGAAAGCTCTCGAGATAAGCTATAAGAATATGCAATAAAATGTAGGGGGTTCTATTTAAAAAAATAAGATTGACCTTGAAATGACCTTGAAGGACATGGTCAAGGTCAAAGTCAAGGTCATCATCTTACTCCCTGCTTGAAACCATACAACTTTGCTATTGGACATTTTCTTCTAAGTGCATTCTAACTGAAGATATTAGGGGGGTCCGATACTTTTCGATGACCCTGTATATGTGTAATTAATAGAAATTCGTATCAAATTAAATTTAATATCTGAAATCGTTCATAATAGGTTAGTAATCAGAGTTCACATGGTTAAGAAATGACGTACAACGGAAAGAACATCAATACATGCTAGATACATTTATTTCTAACACTAGCTAAATTCACTAATACCTTACTATTAACTATACATTCGCACGCACGCTACATTAACGTGAACGATGGAAATTAACAATAAAACGATTAGATGTAATAATAGACGTCGAGCATGAATCATTTATACTAAGAACTTCCGAGTTTCTGCGCTTGCATGAAACACGCAATTCCGCGAGAACTTAGTTTTATAAAGCCCGGGAATATTTAAAATCTAGTTCTATTATATAATACATATAAGCCGTGCGTTACAGGAAAGGACAATACATATTCAAACTAACCCGCTAATGACGCTGAAACGAGCACTGGATTCGGTAAGCCAGGGATTCTTAAAAAAAAACAACAAACTATCGCTCAAATGGTTGAAAATGACATGTTCCAATGTTCTTCAGTTATGTTGAGACATTATGGGCCTTTTAAATATTACATAATAAACTATTAGGTAATATTTTAGATAAAAACATTATGAAACGCACCAACGAAATTCGGCCTATATCTCGAGAAAGAGAGTATTCTCTTTCTATTCTGAGTATTCAAGGCTGAAAATTTTATGCAAGCATGTTGATAGTATTAAAAAACAATTACAACGTAAAAAAAAAATTTAAATGCGCGCGATTGTTGTAACAATTATAAATAACGAAATAGCGTCTTGCCGATCAGTATCCGCATTTTAAGCTATATCTCGAAAACTAGAGCATGTTCGGGGCTGACAATTTCGCGAGAGTATCTTGATAGTCTCTAAAAACATTCCCATATTGCAGAAAAAATTAGAAAAAATATGCGCGATTGTTGTAGAATAATTAAACAATTATATTTCGCAGCAGTGGATTCTAATTTAAGCAATATTCCGAAAACCTGGGTATGTACGGGGCTGAAAATTGTTCAAGAGTGATGATAATATTTAAAAACAATCCCACACTGAAGAAAAATTATAAAAAATGCGCGCGATTGTTGTAACAATTATAAATAGCGAAATGGCATATTGCCGATCAGTATCCATATTTCTTCTCATATCCTCAATATCGGAACTATTGCAGTAATTATTACCGCGACATTATTTTCCGTGTATAAGGAGAAGAAAGGCAAGTATGAATTACAATGGAAGACTATAAATAATTTTTGTTTGAAATAACACTTTCTTCTGTCTGGTGGTAACCCGACCGACGGTGGCATCTCATTGGAATTTAGAATACGTGTGTTAATACTTATTTTCATCGGAGGTATACCATGAAACTATGTCGAAATATGTAGAGTCTCCAGGCGTGATACCAATCTTCGTCTCCAGCGAGATTCTAAATAAACTTAACGAGAATGATCATGTAGATCCGCGATAGCGATGTCGTTGCTGATGATGAAGAAGAGGAGGAAGACAGACAATGCGCCGGCGAAACAGCTGCGGCGGCGTCGATGCCGTTTAGCATTGGCAATCATCGACGAAATCTGCGGCGAAGCAACTTGATCGGCGGTATCCAATCGGATTCCATCTTTGTCGATCGTCCAGGGAGCGAGACTCTTGTGCTGCCGAGGTGTTGGTGTTCTCATGACGGCGAAGCAGAGACCGATTCTTCTAGATACCGTGACTTATCCCGATGTTCTGATGGCCTCCAGATCTTGAAGACTCGTGCTGGTGACCTACCTTACCGACGGTGGATACATTCAAAAATTAATATACATCATTCCAACATAGTTTCACATTCATACTTGCATACCAACCCGATGTTATCGCTCTTCTTCATAGATTCTCGCTTTACTAGGTAATACGCGAGACCCGATGAAAGAGATATACGCCGTGATTACATGGTTTGGAAAATACCACATTACAATAGATATAAATCATTATCATTATTGATTGCTTTTCGAGTATTAGTATACGTAAGGTGATGACCAAATGCATGCGACGTGAGCACTCAGAATATTTTCTCGTGACTTTGTTATTGATCAGATGATGAGAATACTATGGCGAAAAGGCAGTTTCTGTGAATAACCTTGAGAAATGATCTCGAATCTAACTTACATAGGAGCAGTAGATAATTATGACGTCCTTGATCATGAACAGGATATGCTGGTACCACTTCTGCGACTGGTTAACGTAATTCCAAACATTTCTAACAATTGATTAGAAATAATAGAATGATCAAATTGTCATTTACAATCAATATGAGATTAGAACGAACGAACGCGTCTATGTTCTATAATAACGGAGCATATATGGCCAGAAAACTGTATCATACTATTGAGAAAAGGTGAATAGAAAACCCCACATACTAAATAATCAACAAAATCTATTTCATTAAAGAGTGTTTCACACTTGGCTACCAGTTGTGACTTCAGCAGGGATCTGGTAGCCGACCCTGGTCGCGTGTATTTAATTGTATTGAAATTTTATAAATGTTTAGAATATTTCGAGTTTTTGGGGAAAAAATTCGAATATTCTAAACATTTAGCATTATAGACTTAATAAAACTTTTTTAAATCTAAAAAAACCATATAGACATATAAATATAATTCGCACATATTGAGGAGAATAAGACAATAAAATTTTCGTTGCATCTTTTAAAATAATTTAATGTTTCTCGGTGTGATGGCAGATTTATTAAATGTAGAAAAAGAACGAAAACATTAACATGTTGTGACGAAACCCGTCACAGATCGGCACGCTGGCCGAACCCCGCGCCATCTATTAAGGCCGGGCGTAACCCCGCCAGCCCCTCCCGGAAGAGGAACGGGTTTTGTACCGGAGCGCGCCTCCACTCGTCCTCCCCCACTGGTCGTGCCGCAGTGCGCCTCGAGAGTTCCCGAATAACGGGCCTCGGCCACCGCCGCCGACCTCTCTCTATCTCTCCCTATCGCTCTCTCTCACAATGGCGACAGCTAGCCCGAGACGAGACGGGGACGCACGAAGCGCTTTTCGGCGCTCCGTGTCGTCCCCTCCCACCACGAAGACCCCGAGGACGGTGCTCGTCATCACCCCGACGAGTACGTCCCCCAGATAGGAGCCCCGGACGAACCCCTCTCTCGCGCTGGTCGCCCGAGCGCGCACGCGCCGGCTCGACGGCGCACCGCCGCGCAGGAGAAGAGACGAGAGGACAGACAGTATCGTACGAGTCTCTCGACACGAAGGTACGTTCGTTCGCGCCCCGCGCTAACCTCAGTAAATCCGCTACAATAAGAGAAGATAGCCGTGCCAATCCAGGAAGAAGAGGATCGAATCCGAGTGATCCCGGTACCAGTTAGTGTGGACGCCACCACCCACATCCCGAGGACAGGTGCCAACCCGGACCCCAGGTGCCGGACCATTACGCGACCCTACCGGAAGCCGTCGCACCAGAGCATCACCCGTAAGTAGACTTTATTTTATACCCCAAGAGTGTCGGTTTAATAAGTCCCGGTCATCTCCAAAGTATTTCCGCCGTCGCGAGATTTGAACCCGCGTCCCCCTTTTATATTCGTGGTAAAAATTAGAATGTGCCCCGTCCTTTTCAGGACGGTGGTTACAATGTAAACATTGCGTAATTCGAATTTTTTCCCCAAAAACTCGAAATAGTTTAAACATTTATAAAATTTCAATATAATTATTTATTTTGATTTTGTTGATTATTTAGTATTTGGGGTTTTCCATTCACCTTTTCTCAATAGTACAATACATTTTTCTGGCCATATATGCTCCGTTATTATAGAACATAGACGTGTTCGTTCGCATTTGAACGACGCAATGTTTACATATTAATGTTTACGTTCTTTTTTCTACATTTAATAAATGTGCCGTCGCACCGAGAAACATTAAATTATTTTAAAAGCGGCAAAGAATATTTTGTTGTCTTATTCTCCTCTATATGTGAGAATTATATTTATATGCCTATATGGTTTTTTTATATTTAAAACAGTTATTAAGTTTATAATACTAAATATTTAGAATATTCTAATTTTTTCCATATTGATGTAGAAATACAATATTTGAAATAGAGGTTCTTACGTGCTGTCAAACATAGACACAGGAACGCGACATTCCTTTGAAACGATGTCTGCACCTGTATACAATTTCGCGAGTTTCATGCCAATGCCTTTCCCATAATATACAAGGATAGCGTGTAATCGATGAAGCGTTGCGGCGATTAGTCTTTCTCATATTTTTCTCCTAATGTTTATAGCACGTATTTTATTTTCGTTAGAATATAATATAACTACATTTGTTATACATATAAGATTACCGACAGCAATTGTGCTGATTAGAGATCCATACTTGGAAGTGGGCTGTTGAAAAAATACGAGCGTTGCGCCTGCTGCGGCAAAGATAACAGGCTTATTGCTGAGCGGGAGGTAGCTGAGGATATACTTTGATGAGAAAGTAGTTCGTCGACCGTATCTGTCTGGGTTTTCCGTAGTTTTCCCAGACCTCGTGCAGATTCGATGCAGAGGGGTCAAGTCGTTCTACGGGGCGCAATATTGGGGAGGGGGGGGGGGGACTTGCTCAGAGGGGTGGATGCCTTGTATTCGTCTAGAAGTATTGTCTATTGTAATGTCTTCGATTGTCTGTCCGACCTATCCACCCGAGAGCCGACTCACTTTCAATAGGCAAAAATGTCATTAAAGCGGGGGATAATTCCTTTCCTTTAACATTTTTCATACATATAATATTACACAGGGTCCGCCAAAAGTCCCGAGACTGTGAAATATCTCAGCAGGAGTACATTTTTTTGGAAAATGTTTCAGACAAAAGTTTATCACCCTAAATATCGGGGGGACCAGATATTTTTATTATATAGATCGGTAAAAATACTCGCATAAACTGTACGAAAAAATTTCATCCAGTGGATCAACTGCAGAATAGGGGATGACAGTTGAAAATAACGTACTTTCCCACATTTAAGGGATAACAGATATGTTGATTTTATATGTTGGTAAAAAAGAATCTTACACAAATTTTACGAAAAAAACTTCATCCACCGGATCAACCCTAAAATAGGGGATGATCGTTGAAATTGGTGTATCTCCCTTGATATCGGGAGTAACAAATATTTGTATTATATATATCGGTAAAAAATACTTAAAGAATCTCGCATAAATTTTAGGACAAAATTTTATCCTTCTTCTGCTTTTTTGAAGTAATTGTGGCGAAACCGGCCATAAATCTAGGAATTGTATAAAAAAGTCGCTAGGTAAGAAATGTTTTAAATGTAACCGATTTGGTCATGAATCAAAATCGTGTAAAGAAACCTGGCAACCGAAGTCTGAAAGTAGGTCCCAAGTTGCAATAAACGAAGTAGTCTTTGCCAAATCGCCTAAAACGTTAAAAGAAGTAGAAATCGAACAATTGCAATTTGACGCTTTAATGACACCGGAAGTCAAATCAGTTTAATAAGAGAGGACGTTTTTCGCAAATTAAAGCGTAAAGAATTATCTATGCCTAAACTAAATTTAACAGGTTTTTCTAAAAGTGAAATACAAACTCAGGGCTTTTTCCAACTATTGTTAAAATCGACGGTATTTATTTCAATATTACACTTCACGTAGTGCCTCGCGAACCTACGTAGTTAAGCGCTATAATCGGGTTTGATTTCATATCGCAAGTAGAGATGGCTGTAAATAGAAATGGCGTTGCGATAAACAAAACCGAGCCAAGTATCTTTTTTACCGACGTTGATGTATCCAGCAATCGATCAGAATTGAATATTGATGTTTCTATAACTGACGATGTATACAAAAAAGTGGAGCAAATGGTAGGCGACTACGAACCGAAAAAGACAAAGTCAATCAATGTTGAGTTACAAGTCATAACAAAACACGATGTACCGACTTAGAAGATTATCGAGACCTAGAAGATTAGCTCCACCCGAAAGAGACATAGTCGATAAACAAGTCCGCGAATGGCTTGAAAATGGAATTATTGAATCCTGTTCGTCAGAGTATGCAAGCCCGGTGGTAATTGTCAGGAAGGAAGACGGTAGACCGCGTGTTTGCGTTGATTTTCGGAACCTCAGTAAGACAGTTGTTAAAGATGGGCATCCATTGCCGTTGCTTGAAAACTTAACTGACGGTTTAAAAGACGCACTTATTGTTAATAAGATCGACCTTCGTAACGGAGTCTTTCACGTAAATGTTGAACCCAGTAGCCGCAAGTAAACGTCATTCGTGGTTTACAATGGTCAGTACCAGTTTTTAAAGGCACCATTTGGCCTTTGTTTATATTTTTGAAGTGGCAAGCGAATACGGTCTTGATATAAATTTCAAAAAATGTCAGTTCCTCAAACGACCAGTAGAATTTTAGGACACGTAATCGAAAACTGAAACGTTTATCTCTCAAAAGAAAAAACGATCGCAGTCAAGAACTACCCAGAACCGCGAAATGTCAAGGATGTCCAAAGTTTTCTTGGACTTCCCCGATACGCGACGACACGCGATTCCCCGACGGAGAGATCAACAGGGACTTCCTAATAGGGTGCCCTACGACGAACTCGACAGGGACTTTTCGCACGCGGTGCCTGGCGACGAACTCAACCAGGACTTTCTAATTACGGTGCCCTGCGACGAACTCGATAGGGACTTTACGTAAGCGGTGCCTGGCGACGAACTCTGCCAGGACTTCCTAAAGACGGGGTGTGCACGGCGACGAACTTGACAAGGACTTTCGAAGCGCGCTGCCTTTCGACGGACTCGGTCGGGACTTTCGCACGCGGTCGCGGTGCCCTGCGACGAACCCGTCGAAGAACCGTGCTCATCCGAAACTCACGCGCCCTCCCCCATACGACACTACACTATCTACACGAATCTGCACGAATCTCATACCGAAACTACGCTCAACGACGTTATCAGAACCACACGAAACTTTACCGAAACCAACCAAATTGACAGATTATACCCCGTTACTGGAATCTACTAAACGCGAACAAATCACCGAAATTACACTATCCGAAACCCACTCGAACTTACCGCGTGAATTAACAAACCGATTAATTCCCGAATTCCCTAATCTAACCACCCGCACTTTCGTTACTAAATTGACACGGATCACCCGGATGCTATCGTTTACCGCGGACACTGCTACTCAAGTTAACACACTCACACTAATACGCAACGATTTTAGCGTCTCCGTAGAGACAGTTAGCCTCACGTACAAAAACATAACAAAAACACGGCACTACCTTCCGGTAATGCGAGATAGCCTTGGCCCGGTCCAGTTAGCATCGCACGCATGGTCCTTTCCTTACCGAAAGATCGGCTGGAGTATTACCCATTTTTTACTTTTTTTTCATTTTATTTTATGTTTTTAGTCCATGACATTTACTTTTTCAACAGATTTATTATATTTATCTCAGTTTGATATCGAGTATGAAGGATAATAGTATATTTTCCACTATTTTTAACTCCTTATCATCTTGTATTGTTATTTTCTTGTACAATCGATATCAAACTGAGATATACATAATAAATCTATATTATAATAAAAATGTAATATTTTCAGCCATTTTAATTCCATCTCATCTTGTATTGTTATTTTCTAGCATAATCGGTATCAAACTGAGATAAATATAACAAAACTATTAAAAAAGTAAGCGGCAGGGACTAAAAACATACAAAAAAATGAAAAAACATTAAAAATGCGTGTAAAAGCCGCCATATTGGATCGGCCATTTTAAATTTTGACATTCTGCGTCGCTTACATTTTAGTTATGGTCATTATTCCACAGGATCTAAACAATAGTGCCGATCCGACAACGGGAACATTATTAGCCAGTACGTTAATCAACTAAAAAAATGTAAAAATCAGGTGTTTTTTATAAACTAGCCGCCATTTTGAAAAAATCAAACGCCATAGAACTAAACTAATAGCAGATTTGACAAGTACGGAAAAAGATACGTCAGAAAATGTGGTTTTGACATTTTTTGCTTATCAATACACAGATAAATATTGACTTCAAAAACATGATAAAATTATGGCCGTTTGGCATGAAAAGGGTTAATTTTGTTTCGTAAAATTCTGAAACGGTAACAATGAAAAACTTCAGTTACTATTTCAAAAACAGTGTAGCCTTTCTAGTGAACATGCAAGTTCACAAACAAAAAATTTGTTCCGATTCTGAAATGAGATTATGAAATACGATATTACAGGGATTCCAGTCGGGCGGGTCGATAATGTAGTGACCTACCCTAAAAAATCTAAATTAAAAATTGCGGAATCGATTTTTCAAAATTTCGTCTCTGCACAGGCAAATCTAACTACTATATATATACATATTCTTCTAACAAATATCAAAATAATTTGTCGAGAATTGACCAAGAATTTTCTAAAATAGATCATTTTTCCTTATTTTAGATAAGTATCGATCAATGGTCGGTAAATTCATTGATATTTTTTAAAAATTGATTCGATTATTTTTAATTTCGATTTTTTAGGGTAGATGACTGCCTTATCGACCGACTGGCGTGACGTAATCCCATTATTAAGAGGCCCTTACAGTTACATTAATTTTATTTTATATAACAATTATTTTTTTCATTTAAAGTAAAATAAAAAAAATACATGTTCTGTACTTAATAGATATTTTATGACAACATTGTTAACTATGTAATGAATTTGGATTTTAGATATTCGCTAACAACTGTATATTTAGATAGTGTATAAATTACCAAGTAAAAGTTGTGTATTTGATTAGTACTTTATTGTAACAATTGTTAACTGTGTAATAGAACTAAATATTTGCTAACTACTGTATATTTAGAGGACCAATAAAAACGTTTATTTTAAACAATTAATGCTTTCTAACCTTGAATTGTGACCTTGAGAAAGATATTTTTCCTTTGATGTTTTTCAAATGTCATGATCTTCGACTGAGTAAAGATAAACAATTTCTGGCAAAGCTACTCTGCTTAAAAAAGGGGATAGAAAAGGAAAGAAAAGTATTGATTTTCTGCGCGAATCCTATCACTTTATACACCATGTACACCATGTACAGTTTAAGTTTATCCATTTTTATCCACATGTATCCCACTTACACTTTTATCAATATGAATCCGAAAAACGGATACAAACTGTATCCCCATCAATAAAAATTTCATTCTTATACTTTGTTAGTCTTAAAATGGATACAAATGGAATCCTTAGTAATCCTATTCCTTTCTAGGTTGCCAGCCCCTGGAATTTAATACTCTTCTATCCCATGAAAGTATACAAATTCTTGACATACTAATCCTGATCAACTTTTATTGCCTGAATACTTTTCTATTCAATTAAAGTATTAATATGGAAAGGATTTTTATACTTTAATTAAATAGAAAAGTATTCAGGCAATAAAAGTTGATCAGGATTAGTATGTCAAGAATTTGTATACTTTCATGGGATAAAAGAGTATTAAATTTCGGGGGCTGGCAATCCAGAAAGGAATAGGGTTACTAACCCAGATAACACATGATATTCACCGTATATTCGAAGTTCATACGTGAAAATCTTCCTCGAATATGCGTAATATTCTCAGAATATACTCAGAATATCATAAACAGCATATAACATTTCGTATATTCTAAACATATTCTCAGAATATTGTATTTATTTCAAATTTCATATATTCTCAGATAACATATCCCCGAAAGTCATTTGCGGAGCAGGTTAATACTGAAATATATCAAATTTTATATCTGTTCATCTGTATTGCATGAAAACTAATTTAAATCATTATAAAAATTAATATATCGCATTTATTTTCCTGTATTTCTGGTCTCCTATTCGTACTTTTGTACGTGTTATTAATGTTTACACTCTTATATGAGTGTATAAGAAATAAGACTTTTATAACAACATGATATTCGCTGCATATTCGAAACTCATATGAAAATCTTCTTTGAATATCCGTAATATTCTCAGAATATACTCAGAATATCATAAATATCATATAATATTTTGTATATTCTAAACATATTCTTAAAATTTGCAATATCGTCTATTACCCACATGTCCCAAGCTAAATGTAAATTTTCCATACTTAAGAATTAAAAGTAAACGCGCCTAACGTATATCCTGTGCATATTCTCAAAATATTATATTTATTAATTATTAATTTTTGAAATTTTCAAAATTCATGTAGGTCTTTATCGAACTCTACCTTCTGCTGATAATCTCGAAAATTCCTGAAAAATGTATAAAAGCGAGTACGGTTTTAATATTGTGCACTTCGGGTAATACAAATGTCAGTTTATGTTATAAATGGTGTTCAACAGTGGTAGACCAATGGTCGGTGTCGCGCCTGTTCGCTATTTATTGTTAAGCGCCATACGCAGTGGACTACGACTGGATGGTGACCGCATGAGAGAACAGCTTGTTTTAAGATAATTAAATCATCTTAACAATTTAAAAAAGTAATAAAATTAAATAAAACGATAATAAAATTAAAAATAAGAAAAAAATTAATTTTTTTATAAATAGAGAACAAAAAATTGTATAGTGGATGATATTTCTAATTTGATAGGATTAGGATACAAAAATATTTGTTGTATCTTATCCCTTTCGATCCACTCGGATTGGGATAGAAATGTATTGAATAAAATCGTGACAAAAAGAGGATACAAAAGTATTGATAAAATTCAAATCCTTTTCTATCCACTTTTTTAAGCAGGGTATTGCATTTAGAAGTTTGGTAATTTATGACAAAAAAAATTTCAAGAGTCAAACATATCCCAAGTAAATTACACAAGCTCTGTTAGAATGCATTCTGAAATTTCGTATCTTGGAATTTTGAATTTCTGATAATTTTTTGATTAAAATGACACCCTGATGAGAAACAAGCAATCCTTTTTAGCAGAGTTATAGCACTTTTTATGAAGAAATTTTATTAGCTAAAATTAGGTAGAGGAAATAAATTTTTAGTTTATTCACTACAACTCCAAAGAAAAAATCCGATAATACATATAAGATATCGCTTGAATATGGTTTCTCTTGGAATGCAAGAACCACTTTGAAACTTTTTTTTAACATTTTTCGTATAACCGTGTACCTCAATTTCATAGCGTGCTTCAAGAAAATTTTTATTTGTTTTCCAGATCAACCTACATATTCAAAGTATTGATGGGTATTCCTGGTTTTGCCTATTCAAGAAACAAGTGTTCAATACATCAACGTAGATGCAGAAGTTTCTGAAATGGTTTCCATTAGATTCGATAGCAATATTTTGTTTATCGCTTCAGGCGGTAGTGAATTTTCGATTTCGTTTTGTAGCAGCAGTTCTCTATTAGTAAGACGAGCCAAGTTATTTGTTTACGTTTCGAAAATGTTTCTCTGGCATAAATCAACTCATGGCGGCTGCTTTAATTTAATGTAGGTTTCTGCAGTGTCCTACATCCTTGGCAAATGTGAGGTATGGCGCCATCTGGCAAGACGACCTACAGCTCTCGCAAAAGTTGTAATGACATATAATTTGAAAAAATTCTTTAAAAAGAACGATTCTGCCCGTTGAATAATAATAAAATAATTTTCGCAATTGCAAATAGAAATATTTTTAAATTCCCAGTTTTTGTGGGATGTTCAAAAGGATATTCTTACAATCCCACTTTTACTACAGGCAGGGTATGGGGACAAAGAGTTACGAAGTGAACTCTTGACGGTTGAGACAAAGATGGATACATAATTTCGATATAGTCTGTCTAGTCTTAAAAATACAGTAGGTTTGATTATAATTACAGCTTAAAAGTAGGAACAGTTTTGATTTTAAATTGAATTTAGAAATAATGTGGAAACGGGCTCTAAATTTACAGGTAACCCTTTTCAGTATTCTGCTAGCTCATTTCATGCGTGGAACACAATCCCCTCTATCTCTTCAAACCTGATTTTGAATTCATGGAAACCCTCTTGAAATCTTAATACTATTTGAAATTTTAGGAAAAATGTGTGTCTAAATTTGAAAAAAAAAGTTTTTGATCAAAAGTCTCAACGAGTTTCAACAATTCCAAACTTTTTATCTGTTCTTTTACTTTCTCAATTTAGTTATATATATTATATACAATACATAACCATATCTTTTTTATTCTTATTTCTTTAAACGATGATTGCAATATCTTTAATTGTTTGTATCATTCAAAATATATTCTTCACTAAAATATTTGAATCTCTCAATAAAAGATATCTACCTATATTTGTTTCTAAATATTAATTAAGTGCAGTACGGATCACATGTAAAAAAAAGTTAAGTCTATTCTATCATGAAACTCACACGACAACTGGGAGGTCTAACACTTCCACACCCGTTGTTAGTAATATCTTAACCCAATCGAGCACATCTGCCATAAGTCACGTGGAATCACTCGTATGTATGATATGGAAAACATGTCTCTTGTACACCTTTGTACCAATGAATGGTGTATTAATGTCCATTATTGGAATGCTATGAGAAATTGTATTATATCAATTAAGTCATGATTATTTAAATAATTTCATTCTCAACACTTTTTACAGCAATAATTTAAATTATTCATTTTTAGAAAACATCAACTTACCTTTCCAAAACTGTGATGTTTTAGTTCTTCAATATATATGAAAATACACAAGTATACAAAACAACGTCAACAAATTGTCATTTCATATTTTGATTCATCAAACTTTTAGAAGATTTAGTTTCATTCGCTAAACAAACACGAATCTTTTCATCATTCAATATTCGTGTAAAATCAATGAAAAGAATAAGTAATATTTCATCATAAAAATTCTTGATTTTCTTGAGCTGCAGATTTTTTATAAATAAACTTGACATTTGCACGAATTCTTACATCCTTTTCTCGTCTGTAATGCTTTCATCATTCTTAATACCAGTTTGCTTAATCAAAGATGAATTTAAAAATGAATTCATGTATAATACTGATAGTATCAAAGAGTTGACGAAAACAGAATAACAGTTTTCAAAGTGATTATGTATTCTCTGTCAAGCTGAACTTATTACAATGCTTTTACAGGCAATGTGAAACAGAGGTTTTGCGAAAATTCTATTCGATAAATGCTTGTGCTTATCACTTATGCCCGGTCTAGGCAATTACTAAAATGCAATCGCTGCATTCACAAACAAAGCTTAGGTTGGGTACGTAATTTATTGCCTTCACTGTAAAAAATTGGAAGGAATTTAACCAGGTTGAACATAGGCAATAATGTCACCCTAGTTTGATGTAGAGTGTTTTTCGGAATTGACGTCTTATATTTACCATTCACTATGCTTTTTTTTTTCTTAAATAAAGTTTTCGATTCAAACTGTAAATTAATAAAAATATGTCACTAAATATTTCAGGGCGGACACGCATGGATCAGAATAAGGCTATGGAAACCAAATTGTTAGTCCCATGGTGTAATAAGTAAGGTGAAGCATCACGCAGGACGGGTGGGGAGAACCAATAAGATTCCGGCACAAACCGGCAAGATTTACCGCGCTAGTTTGAAATAGAATTTGAAACAAATGAACCCGAAAGTCATTTGCGAAGCAGGTTAATACTGAAATATATCAAATTTTATATCTGTTCACCTGTATTGCATGAAAACTAATTTAAATCATTATAAAAATTAATATATCGCATTTATTTTCCTGTATTTCTGGTCTCCTATTTGTACTTTTGTACGTGTTATTAATGTTTACACTCTTATATGTGTGTATAAGAAATAAGACTTTTATAACAACTTGCATAAATTAATTTTTATATAATTAAGTATTAAAAATGCGTAATTGTTTGGCAATAAACTCGGTTTCTATTGAATGAAAATACTTAGAGCTTTAAATATATTTGAGTGAATATTCTACGCTTAGTGCTACAATATGTAATTTTTTTTTAGAATTTTCGCATGTTAGTTTTTTTGGCAAAAAATATTTTTTTTTAATCAAAATAACGATATTGCGTTTTTTCGGACACGTTTTTATGTCAGACTATTATTTCCATGCCCATAATGTTGATATAATTACCGTTATCATTCTATTGCATACACCGTATTAAATTAATAAAATCTCTACTGATATAAGAAAAAATAGCAGTTAAACCCCTTAATTCTTTATAAAATGGTTCGAACATGAAATTAAGAATTTATTATGAGATTTTGATATATAAAAATGGCTGTTTAATTTTCTATACTACAAATAAATATAAATATAATTTATTTAATGTAGCGAAATAAGAAATTCTGATTTGAAAAATTTAGAAATAAAAAGGAATTGGCACCATCTCGTTTCAATACTTTCTAAGAATTTATTAATGATAGAAAGTCTTAAAAATTATTTTAATTTTGAATCATTTATAAATGTATATCAGTAGCTGAGTTAATATCCACGACTGTCAGAAAAATTCCTGTCGAGGTTTGATATCTTAGCTAAACTTATCTTGCAAATGTTGTATATTTATTAAGAACGTTATAATAACATGAAACTTTTAACAACATTTTTTGAAACTATTTATTCAGTTCTTTAAAGCAATTAAATGTACATTTCGGGTTAGAAATAAAATTACTTATAAGAAATATACTTATAACTTACCTTTACTATGACATATCACGTACTGATGTAAAGAGAGCATACAATAAGAGGTTATTTTTTAAAACTTAGTTCAGAAACGATTTTAAAATAATTGCAAATTAATTAAAAGAAAACCATTTCGAACTACAAATATGCCGTTTTGTAATAATGTTATATACTCTTGTGATACCTTTTCACCTTCTATATCCTAATATGTATATTTTTGTGATTTTAAAATTTATATTAATAATTCTTATAATTTTTATGAAACAGCAGTAGGTTTTGTTTTTTATATTTAATATAAAATAAATTATATTTAATATAATTTACACTAATTTATTTGTGATATGTTTAATTTTCTTTGAATTTCTCATTTGCATGTTTTCTTCTTTATTACTCTGATTCAAATTCCTCAGTCTGATATACGTTCTAGTACGTACCCAACAGTGAATGACAGGTTTTGGAAATACATCGATGTTAATAGAAGAACAAATGCGGTTTGTCAGCTTATCGAAAATTTTATCTTCGCTGCACAGCGTCATGCCGTGGAATTTTTGGAACTCTTTCTCCATTTCAATAGCAACGGCTTGAAAGGATTCGGAAGGATAAATGCAGTTACCTCTTGAGATACACGATAGCCAATAGTGCTTATCGAAAGGTTGAATTTGAGCGGTAGGAAGACCAAGGAGAGGGAACTTAGTGCGGAAACGATGTGCAACGTACCCAGTAATATATCTTCGGATTCTATTTTATGTTATGACACAAGATACAAATCTATAACAATGGTAGAGATTGAAATAATACCTATATATTGGCAATTATGGTAAATATGATGATTGCAATAAATATAAAATGTCTCTGGGAATCCGAATCAGCTTTACGTTTTGGCGTTGAAAATTTTTCGCATCAATGTGCGCTCTTGTTAAATTGAACGCAATTTTTAAATCACGTTCATTGAGAGCCAAAAGTTCTTCCAGTATACCCTTAGTCATTACGACATTGTTCAAGGTGAAACCATTATCTATGAAATTATTTCGCATTAGCTTGATCAAGTGAGGCACATCGGCGAAAACGAAAATGTTCATTGACTTATCTGATGGATGCTGGAAGAAACATTGTTTCTCTTTTTTTGACTTTTTTCCCTTTGAATTTGTATCCACATTAATCCCGACATTCAAATCTTTCCACAGACCTACATTGGTAGGACCCATGTCACTGGTTATAGCGACGACGGTGTATCCACTTTTATGGAGTTTTTCAATTATTTCAGAAAGAATTTTTTCTGTCATTGGCTGGGAGAAGTTGTAGTACACTGGCTGCTTCCAGTTACCAAACAAACCACGAGCCATTACAAATTGGCACGATTTGTGAGGTCCATATGCTTTTTGTTCTCGTCGATCTATATCAATTTTATTGCATATGTATATTTCGTCGAATGTCAGCACAGTTAATTTTTCTACGACAGATAGGCATTCTCCTTTCAGCTTCATGATGTTGATGACATCTGTTAATGCACCTGGATTGACACTGAAATTACTGCTCCAATTCCGACGAGTTGAATCGCACGGCAGAGGCCACTTTAAGACTTCCCGCAAATACCGGTAGGCTTTTGCGTCCTTACATTTAAGCGCAATCGCCGCTGCAATATCTTCTGCTGACCACTTTACTCGACTCAACTGTGGATTCAACAATCTCTTGATTTGACCGGGTGTGAATGTGACGCGCATAATGTCCTGAGCAATTCTGCGAGCTTCCTTTTCAGCATCCACTTGCATGCATCTGATTGTCTCATTTTTGGTTCTAATAATTTGTTGCTGTTCCACAATGAGAGCATCTTTCTCCCGTGCGCTTTTCTGCAATTGAAGAACTTTTTGTACGAGTTGCTGATTTGTTTCTTCCGTCATTTTCATTTTCTCGTCTTTTTCAACAACCTCTTTAAGAAGTTCTAGATACATATTCGGTTTGGGCAGTTTTTGGGAATCTTCTTCGGTTGCACTAAAAATATAGAGAATAATTTCAATATTTACTACATTATAAGTGGACATGTCTATCGCTAAACGTAATTGAATATAAGTAATTGTGCAGCAAACAATTTTTCCACACGAAAAATAATATTTGACTTCGAAATCATACATTTCACTGTTTGAAAGTACGTCTGAAATGTGCTAGTGTTTGCATTTACAATAATGTGTTCATATATTAGATACAAATAGATATTCAACTTTGTTGTACGTATATGTAGAAATTATAAATTCTAACATTGAAATAAAAAATTTAAGTTACTTACAAATATTCTATGTTATTTGGTGTACATTTCTGCCTCCCTTGCTCTACTTCTTCTGTCTGGTATTCAACAGTAGGTGTGGGACTGCAACGTATTTCTTGTACCATACCTTCTGATTGGATTGATGTGCCAGGTATACAATCCGAACCGATTGTCGATCGTCTTGTGTTATTATTATGTGCAAAGTTGACAAGTTCGCTATATGTAGGAATTCCAGTACGACTGCATCAAATCAAATTAACACGAGTATAAATGTAAAAAATAAATGAAAAGTAAGAAACTTTCTATAATCGCGTCATTGCAGCTAGTTCCAAACAGATGCAAGACAACTCGACCCAGAGAATAAATTAATGAATAGTATTACCGTGGTATTTTTTCTTGCGATTCTACGTCAGAATGTCCGCACAACGATGTATCGTGGAAGATCCTCTTTTCCCTTGTTTTTGGCAAATCAAGTAATAAAGTCGGTATGGCGTTGGATTTCACACATCTCTTAACACGAGGTTCTGCATTTTTCAATCGTGGCTTAGACACTTTATTTTCAAAGCAGTCAGGAGTGAAATGAATTTCACATACTCTTGCTAAAGGCATAATGCAGATTATGAAATAATAAGCAATTGAAATAAGATACAAATTTGTAATGCTCTCATGACATATATCATATGAGGCCTTCATGTACATCATTTATATCAAATAAGCAATTTATCCTCAAATGGAGTAAATCACAACCTGCACTAATTTTCAATTCTCCATCTTTTCTTCCACAAGCTGTAAGCCACGTTTGCTGCAGTATGACGTCTTTTGGAAAACATAGTAGGAGTACGCCTTCTTTTTCAAAGAGGCACTGTGATTGATTTTTACAGTTTCGAACTGCACATCTAGGCATGCTGCCAGAAGTCGCTAAATAAATAAGATGAAAAAAATTATTAAATATCACATTGAGCTTCATGAAATTTTGTAATTTTTGTAAATAACTGCAATTTTTTTGATAATACAATGAAATAGTGCTTCAAGTTCGTATCCAACGACCCTTTGAATATTATTGATCTTAGGCATTTCCTGAGGTTGATTATGGCGTATAATTGATCACACATTCGCAGAATAAAAAAAATAAAAAAATAAACACTCTAGCAAACATCTGAGGAAAAGCAAGAGGAATGAGAAGCGAATATACTTTTAGGGAAAAAGGGGCTCCATTGATATATCGAACACTGGTAGTATTATGATTGAAAAAAAATGTTGTGTAACGTGGCAAAACACGTTACAGGGCTATCTGCCACGAGACTCACAACGGGGATAACTTAAGGGGGGGACTGGTCTTCAAGAACCGCTAATATTTCGTATGGGTGCAATTTCCGAAATGATCTCATCACCTTATAGGGGGGACTGCTCCGAAGAAGCGCTAGTATTTATTTTTGTGATGACGTCATTCGGCCCTTTTTGAATGATATTTGTTATGAATCTGCCGGGAGGCTTTTATCCACGGGGAAATGTTGCCATTATAGGGGGGACTGCTCCGAAGAAGCGCTAATTTTTAATATGGCAACACATTATGATCCATATTTGTTATGAATCTGCCGGGAGGCTTTTATCCACGGGGAAATGTTGTCATTATCGCGGGGACTGCTCCGAAGAAGCGCTAATTTTTAATATGACAACAATTGAGACATAGAATTCGTAGTAAGAATTAATATTTGGTAATAACAAAGGTAGCTATAATTCGGGGTATTATTCAGTATTTAATTTTGTTTTGATAATTGCATGCGATCAATATTTCAGGCGTAAACATGACTTTTCTATTTGCTTTGTTTTGGAAGTCGGCTCAAGGACGGCCTTGTTGTCGATTTCGAGAGGTACGAGACCTAAACATCCAGGGTATATCGTCAATCACGCTGCTTATTGCGGCGTGCAGGGGGGAACGACGCGTGGAGATTCTGGAATGTTCGCGAAGGAGAGGGTACGCGAGGGCGAGATGCCGAAACTTCGCGAACATTCGAGAAGGATGAGAGGAGAGTACCGGGAGGGGACGGTCAGTCGCGCGTGCCTGTACGGGCCGCGGGGCTCTCCCTACCCTCACGATCGCGGGAGAGAGGTGGTAAACGGCGGCCGGCGCGGCGCGAGCTTCGCGATTCGAACCGACGCGTCGGATCGCCAGTCCGTGGCAGTCTGCAGGAGTCCGTAGCAGTCTGGAGGAGTCTGCAGCAGTCCGTGGAAGGTTGAACGGTCCACTGGTAGTAGCCCTGGAGCCGAGAGGTACGGCTGGTCATCAAAAGGTACCAACAGCCCTGAGCGCGAGTGAAAGTGAAAGTGAAAGTGAAAAACGCGAATCGCCTTCGGTTATCTGAGTCGGGTTTTCGGTTCGTATCGTGATTCGGTTAACTTCTGCTTTGGCCGTGAATTTCTCTAGGGTTATCTTCCGGGAATCTTTCTTTCGCGGAGAATATCTTGATTAGATCCTTTAACGCGACTGTGGTTATCTCTCGTCGTTTTATTCGGCATACTCGGGAAAATTATGGTTATCTTACGCTTTTGTTCGTTCTCGTTACTTTCGGAAAGACGAAGCCCAAAAGCCACGCGCGACGGTAGGGTTAACTATCAGAAACGTGATCGCAGACCGTTCTCTTAAAATTCTGTGAGATGCTTCGGTAAGAGGATAACTTCGTCCTTTCGAGGACTTCAGGAAAAAGCCGTCCTTTGGTTATCTTGGGTGATCGTTCGGTATCCGGGAGAAATAACTAGCGGTTCGGGCGAACGTAAGATCGAATCAAGTGTGGTTACCTTTATCGTCTCGAAAGTCCGTGTCCGGTGATCGGAAATAAAGACGGTAACGAAAACGGGAATACAACGCGTGAAAAGCAAACTCCGCCGAACGTGATGCTTTGTGACGTCACTCCGCGACGCCGACAAGATGGCCGCCGGTTCCGATCCGCGGTCCGCGACGCGATCTCCAGTTGGCTTGGCGAGCCGTTAACTAGCATGGTCGACGTTCTAAATTTATAGAGTGGCTTCTTATGATCGAAAACGCAAGCTCGTTAATTTTACCTTGGTTCACTGGATCGCTCTTGTGAGCGATCGTACCTTGAACTTCCTGGTTATCTTTTCACTCTGTTAGAGTGAACACTGTGGTTATCTGCTATCTTGCCCCTCTTGCGAGGTGGCGCTATCTTATGAATTAACGATTTTTTGGATTATGGATTTTTGTGGCCCCCCGGAAAGTTCGTTTTTTTGCAGGCGGCCACGAACGACGACGACGGACGGGTGGAGGTGAAAATGTCGGGGGCGGGGGTCACAGTTGTTAGAAATATAATATGTAAACGATAATATCTAAAGCAGGGAATTTCGTAGACAATAATAGTACTAATCGATCCAGAAAAAGGTATAAGAAATAAGATGAAACGTTAAGGAGGGTTGATACCCGAAAATGACATTTCGTGCATGCAAAGCGGGCGCAAAATGACCAGTTTCCTCCCGGAGGAAAGTTGCAAAGTTGCATTTTGCGTCCGCTGACCGGGATCTCCGGGCGGCAAAAAGTCATATTGCGCCCGCTTTGCATTCATTCAATGACAAACTCTCCACTATTGTTGCGGACAAACAATAGCTTCAGCATCATAGGCGAAAAGTGATTGACGCATGACGGATTGCAGTGGGGCCTCGGCGACGGTACTTTGGGTGGCTTCTGTGCAACCCGCCCCGCGCCAATTACTCCTTTTTCGCCCTTCATACACAATATACTATTTTGTTGCATGTGTGCCTAAAGTGCCTTTGAAAATCTAATAATTCACACTTTTCGCACACTGTAACAAAACATATTTTATTATACTTTTAAGAATATAAGTGGTACTATTATCGGTATTATTTGAGAACACAAGGGATTATTGTTCCTGAACAAACTTTGAAACAAAACAAAATCATTTATTTCTCAACTTTTTTACGATTGAATTTTTTTCCTTCAAAATTGTAAAAGAATTATATACTACCAAGAGATTTTAATTATTGAGGCTTATTTTCCCGAGAAAAGTATGCCCTGCAACTTCACTGAACAAGGTTTTTTAAAGTTAATTTCTGATATCTGTAATTAGAAAAAAAAATAAAAAAAACAAGAATTCTTGTATACGATTTGCTATATTACATGTTAGTTTATGATACTTGAAAAATTTATTCCGTACAATTGTAGAGAATGTTTTTCACCAGAAAATAAGCCTTCAATAATGAAAATCCCTTCATTTTTATAAATTGTTTACCATTTGTTAAGAAGAACAAATTCAATTATAAAATAACTTGATAAAGAAATATTTTTTGCCCGGTTGAAATTTTTTCCAGGAACAATTATCTATTGTATTTGAAAATAATACCGTTAATAATATTTTAATTTTTAAAAGTATGATAATAGTATTTTTCGTAAAAAGTGCGTAAAATTTTTTTCTGCGAATGTGGCATTTAAATTCGTAGAAAAAACATTTTTGCAAATGCGCCGAAAATATTTTTATGTTGCACGTATGTGTAAAATGCGACAGAAAAAAAGTAAAAAATGTGGAAAATAGCGTCAGTAAAATTACATTTCATAGAAAGATATTTTAACCATTATAAAAGAGTTTTGATATTTTTAGTGAAAGAACATATTCCTTGAAAACGAAATTACTGGGCGATGCATTTGTTTCAAAATTGAGTATCAATTCTTTACTCGCAGAAAGTTGTGAAGGAACGTTACCAATATTAAAATCAGTTGTTAAAGACAGAATAAAATGATTAAAAAGGTCGAAACACGTATAACCTTTTTAACCACGTAATGTTATTTTTCAATTGTTCGGATAATAAATAAACGTACGAACGAAACTTATGAACGTAACGTACGAACGAAACTTTCGGCAACAATTTTTTTTTCCTGACCAACTTTTGTTCCCAACTTTTACCGGGTTTGCCTGACAACGACCACCATGTTATACACAATATTTTTTATATTACAAAATCTATTTCTACATACAATACAGAATAACAATGTTAATTACATTACTATCAACATTTCATTTTACAAATCAAAGCACAATTTTTTCATTTTTTTCCTTACGAAACTGTGGTGATGTTGCGTTGTTTGATTAAGGCAGTTTTTAACATAAACTTATGAATGCTATTATTAATAAATATTTACCTGCAAGTTTTCCTTGCTCTAGATTGCACAAATTCTTTTGTTGAGATAGCACAACACACCTGCACAAGTCAGCACAATATTGCACGACACACTGCTCTTTTGACAATCTTAAAGCTGATTGTAATTTGTAAACATACAGTTTCGCGCGATAGATCCGCCATATTGATCCTGCATTTGCGCCGGTTCCTGCTTGGTTGACGCACACTATTTATACATATGTGCTATCCGAACGACTGCGCATCTTCCAGTTGCTTCACCTTACTTATTACACCATGGTTAGTCCATTATGTACAACGCTTAAATTGCGAGAGTGGCGCTATCTGCATACGTAACACGAATTGTGTAGTACAGTAGACTCCCGCGTTAGTGGCGTCCCGCATTAGTGGCGTCCCGCGTTAGTGACGCGATGGAACCCCGTGTTAGTGGCACTTCTCGGAAACTTTCCATCCCCGCCATGTCGCCAGCCGCCTGAGGGGCATGGCCTAATAAGGTACGGGCCCCAGGCGCGTGATTTGAATTACGTCACGTGACTGCAAGACTGCAGTTTAGCGAGAGAAGCGATGTTTCTCCTACTTCCGCCACTAACACGGGGATTGAGGGGAGGGCTCGGAACCGAGCACGCCACTAACGCGAGAGTCTACTGTACTGACATCTGCTTTGGGTCAGCCCTTTCCCCCCCCCCCCTAATTACTCCGTAATTATCCACTTTTTCATATTCCTTATTATCCCCCAAAATGTAATTTTATTTTGTGAAATATTATTTCTAAAGGTTCTTGTAAGAAACTGCCCTATATTTTTTGTCTTTCGGCGGAAACAAATCAGCTTTTTTAAATAGGACCGCAAAAATTTATTTGTTCATCCAGAATACCAAACTTATCAAGTTTATATGTTCAGTTTCCTAAATATTAAAAGTATCGCGGAATTACTCGTATACATATATGACTAGAATATGGTATGATGCGTGAAAAAAATAAGTGGTTCTATAATATTAAATTCATGATAACTTCAATTATTCTGCAACAGCGATAATTCCAGACTTCTATTTTATAGCATTCCTATTTCGTATTTTATATTGCGCGAAATATTTTTCCCATTATAAAATTTTAAATACTTCTTTTCTAAATTTTCTCGAAAGGGAAAAAGACCGAGCTACCGTACTTCAAAATAGTACAAGAATAGTGTATTATAGTACTTAAAAGAAAATCTTTTCTTGCCGCTGCAAATTAGTTTAAAGAATTTCAAATTGGCGGTTACATTTAAATGGAGGGAAGGGCGCAAAAATCATAAATTAATTCATAGAAAAATGCTTCGCATTCAACTTTTGAAATGTTTACAGGAATTCGCTGTGGGGTTATGATGCGGATGTCAGGCATTCGAATGTTTCAAGGGGAATGTATCTGACGTTCAAAAGTTGATATATATATATATATGGCAATAAGAACGTGAATTTCAATAATTTCTTGTATAAACACCAAAGCCCATTAAATAAAATGCTGAAACACGTATATTTTTATTTTTGCTCTAGAATACGTACAAAAATTTCCGTTAAAAATCGTGACCCCCCGACCGTGGGTTCCCCTTGTTAGTAATTATACATAATTATTGTAGCAGGGCAGTTTTTCATTAACTACGATATGTACCTTTTATAAAAAAGATATATATGTATAGTTGAAAAATCATGGTTGGGGCATACCAGGAGTGAATTTTGGACCAAATAACGATTTGCATAAAATAAAATACTATTTACGTGAACTTTTGATTCTTTGTACATATTATGACGACTGAATTTCATCTTTTCATTGGGCAGTATTTTTGTTTATAGTATAACAAGTGTAGAAGATGAGAAAGAACGTGTGAAATTGTAACTTTTGTGGGACGACTCAAAACGTGGATTTGTTAGATATAAAAAATAAAAAGCCTGAAGAGTAAATGTGGAGTGGAATTTAAAAACAAATTTTACTTAATTTAAAATCTTTTTTTTTCTATACTCTTTTAGAGTGAATCTCTAGAAAAAAAGGGCACTTTTCATTTTTTGCTTAACCACTTCATGTGTGTTCGTACTGAATCATGTAGAAAATTTACTCTCACTCTCTCTCTCTCTCTCTCATTAATCACATTAATCATCACTATAACAATAAAAGTTATACAGTAATTTTTGTAATTTTTTGTTTATTATCAAAGATTTGTTCATGTTGACAAACATTTCCCAATATACGGTTTGACGACATTTTGTATTCCTTATTTAATTTTTTGTATATTACAAAAATCTACATTTTTAAATGAAATTAATCATTGTAATATACCAATTGGAAAGTATGCTTACAGCTGTACTTCGCACATTGGTAAATTTTTAATAAGTTGAAAATTCTTTCTTAAAATTGTATGATAACGTCATAATCAAAGCTCCATTTAAAATTATTACATTGTTTAAGTTATTTATTTATTTATCACTTATATCATGCCAATTCTTTAAATTACTATTGAATATAATTTAAAAAAATTATTAAAATAAACAAAAAAATTTAAAAAAAAAGGGGACGCGACCCACCGTTTGCGACACAACGTGTATTACAAGCCGGACATTTAGACCACTTAGCTACAGAGAACTACAACCTATTTAAATCCAGAAATTGTATTTAAATTTCTGCTCGCAGTCATTTGTTTTAAACTTTTACGCGCCCCGCTCCCCTCGCTAGCGTCCACACGGCGATCCTTCTACTTTCACGTTCCCCGGGAACCCCGTTCCCCTCTCGAGTACCGGCAAGATTCAGCGCCGGCGAGGACAACCGAACGAATATGGGTGGTGAGGGGTGCAGGCGGTACAATCGCTGAAACGGCAACGTCGCTACGAGGCGCCTTCCCAATGATGCTCTGTTTTACCCCTGCAGCAACTGTTTTACCCGATGTACCACCTTTTCGATAAGTAGTTCCGGATAAATCTAATCCAACGCGACGATCGAATTCCACCAAATCTGTCGCGTGTAAATCAGGGAACTGAGTGATCTCCCTACTAATCTCTGGTACAATTTATTGTGCGCCTGCACGGAAAGAAACAAAATTTACGTAAAAGCTGTAAAAGGCCGATTAAGTTTCCAAATCGTATAAATAAAATTAAAAAAAATATGTATTTGTGTTATATACTTAAGAGAGTGTTCTAAAGTGGCCCGCCAGTAAGGTAGGAAGTTTCACTAAAAACATAAGTTAAGCGTGCTCCGGACCTCGGAAGTGGCGTCCTGCTCTGGTGGCGCCGACACTATGGCAGAGATGAAAACCGACGAGAAACCGACCATATTTTGTCCACAAACTGGTGCCTCTATGCTGCATCAAATTGCATTGAATTTTTTTTAAAATTGAAGTTCAATGTTATGCTCATGTGGGAAAACAACAACCTTTGCTTGAGAATCCCCTATGGAAATAAAAATGGTATGTTTTCGTTACATTTACGATTTACGATTACGATTTGGTACGTTTAGGTACGTTTTGGTTACGATTCGAACATTTTTACAGCATTATACAGAAACGTACGCGAACGTACGCGAAGGTACGTTAACGTACGCAAAAGTATGCAAAGATGCAGTATCGTCCAGAATCCTACAAAAATGTACACATACGAGATAAAATGCTTAACAGAATATTTCTAAACAGATATAAACGTACGTAAACGTACGTAAACGTACGCGAACGTACGCGAACGTGCGCGATCGTACGCGAAAGTGTGCAAAGGTACAGTATCCTGTAGAATGCTGCAGAAACGTCACTTACGAGAAAAAATGGATCAAAGAATATTCCTAAACGTATACGTAAACGTACCCCTACTCGAAAAGGAGGATAGAAAAGCATAGAAAAGTATAGAAATTCTGCGTGATTCGTATGCTTTTGAATCCTATTTTTGGCACATAATGTATCCACAATCGAATGGATATTACACAAAAGGAGTTCGCGTAAGTCTCGGTCCTGTAATTTGGAATCCTGAGGTCTTCGGAGCACGCTCTGGGTTGCCGATCGTTTATATTTTTACGCCATACATATTGGTTATATAGATACGGTGGGGTTTTACTTCTAAATATATTGAAGATCGTCATGCCGTATGTACGCATTAACCGACTCAATGGGACCCCCTTTTGATAGCCTCCAAAATTTTGTCATATTTTGCTTATCTCTGGCCGTTTTTGAGATAATTAAGAATTTTTAAAAATTTTAATGTGTACAGAAATATCATATTACGTTACTGATAGTGATCGACAGTGGTAGACCAGTGGTCGGTGTCGCGTGCGATCGTTGTTTCTAGTCAAGTATTCTTGGTGGGGAACACTACTTGGATAGGTGACCGCTTGAGAACAACTTTCTTAAGAAAATTAAATCAACTAAAAAAAGTTAAAAAATATTTGAATTAAATAAAAATAATAATAAAATTAAAAATAAAAAAAAATTTGTTTGTATACAAAAAGGTGGAATGAGAAAAAACAATCGCGAAAAGTGACAGACTCACGGAATCTAAACTTACTTTTTTTAAAATGAAAATCGCATTTCTCGTGACAATTGAGACAACTGCCACGTTCCTGCCTTAATGCAGTTATTTTATCAATTTTTTCAGGTCGATTCGATGAAAAATGAACCTGCAATTTTGTGGCCAAGATCCGAGGTGCATTTAGTATCTTCAGCGAAGGATTTTTAGCTGTAGTCAGAGAGAGCGCACAGAGAGCGAAAAGTGGGCAATCCATTGAAACTTACGGCAAAAACCTTTTATATTTCGATGCATGCGATTTTCTCTTGGTTAACAAAAACAATACAAATAGTTATATTTCTTATTTTGTTATATAAAATCTCAATTTTTTATTCTGAAAAGGCCCTATAAAATGGTCGAAATATAATGCTTTTTATTTAAATGTTAATGTTATTTATTTGTTAAAAAATTGTTTATCGGTGGTACAACTTTAGCCGCAAGAAAGATTTAAATCTAAAATTTTCCATCAACGGTAAATCATTGGTCAAAAGAATATTTTGTAATCTAAAAACTTGATGAAAGAAGGGTATCACATTTTTTAATTTCAACCGATGATAAAAATCTTGTCCAAAGAAGGTTTTATATAAAAAATCTTTTATCCATGATGAAACTGTGGTTGAAAGGAGGTTTGAAATCTAATATCAACTGTCGATGACAAAAGTCTGAACTGAACAAAGATTTTGGCGAATAAGTTTTGCTCACCTTTGCTGAAAGAGATTCGCAGAGACGATAAATATTTCTCACATATAATTAAATATTTTTAAATATTTTTAAAATTTTCTATTGCTAGTAGTGAGTCTACATATTATTAATATAGTTTCAACAGGATTTTTGAAAACATTTTTACTGTGAAAATTACGTACATATATCAATGTGCCTCAAATAAAGTTGTACCATAATTTTCGTCATCATTGTTTGTTGCAAAAAATATTTATTATTTTCTACATCTTGCGCCACTATTAATAAACCTGCTGCCACTCTCTACTCCATTAAACTCAATCTGTTTACATATAGTAACCGATTGAGATTTAGAATGTGTTAGAATGTATCCACATAGAAATAAAATCTCTAGAATATTCCCAGAATGTCACAAACGTTACAATTGAAATATTGCAATTGCAACATCTCCAGAATATTCTGAAAATATCTCAAACAAGATGTTGCAAATGAGATATTCTGATAACATTTTGTTTTAAACATTTTGTATGTATGATTCTCAGAATATTCTAGAGATTTGGTATTCTGAATGTCTCCCAACATTTCAAAGTTGATGTCGCCCGAATGTCGCACAGAAAATATTGCGGAACATTGCAGATGAGACATTCTGCGTATATTTCATTTCAGACATTCTATATGTATTATTCTTAGAATATTCTGGAGATGTCTCATTTGAAATGTCTCACCATATCTCAAATGTAACATCGCTAGAATGTTTCGCAAAAATCGTTGCAGCACTTTGCAGATGCGACATTCTGAAAATATTTCATTTGAGAAATTGATGCAAATAACGCAGTTTAGTAAGGCCATGTTTAACCGCTGAACTACCGATTGTTAACAACTTATACGTTGCAATCAATACCCTCTTGTTCTCTCGGAACGCGGAGTGCACTGAAATGTACAATTACTAATGTAATGTGCGTAAAAGATGGTAATGCAGAGAATTTCCAGATATAATCTAGAAATATTTTTACCTACTTATTGAAATCAATGCGATTTCCGTAGTTTGAGGCCTTTTCTGTATGAGTTTTTCAATAAATTTTAAAAAATGCCAAAACAGAAAACGTGTGAAAATTGTATAAGAAAAACGAGGACTCAGAAGAACATTTTTAGAGATATCATATATCATCATATATATCATATATAGAGATAGCATTCGACCGCCCAGTAAACGAAGAATAATTGCAAATTAAGAAATACTTCTTAATGATTCTTAATCCTATTTGGCAAAGGCTCATACCTTCAGTAACTTACATGGAAAAGAGGTGAAGCATATATAACATATTTTAATCAACCTCGTTGAAAATGATATTATATAAATTTCTTAAAAATGTTTATTTAATCTATTCATAAATGACTAATAAATATAAAAATAACATTTAAAATACCATAATTTCTTATATAGAAATGCCATAATTAATTAAATACAATTGAAATTGAATAATATTTATATATTTTATACGATGAAAATAATTGCATGAAATGTTTGCGTAAGTAAATATTAACGTCTACAAAGAAATGCTTACGTTTTTGTTTGAACTAAACCCGCATGTATCAATATGCCTTCTACGTTTGAGTGTAAGTTACTCTTGTTCACACGATAATAATATATATGCGAGCGTAGCGTAGTGGTTAAGACGTCAGCGTAGTAAACGGAAGACCCGGGTTCGATCCTCGGTCGGGGTAAATTATTTTCAGGTTCATACACGCAAAGAAATTTTAAGTCAACGTAATTTTTATAAACAGATTCAATTTGAGTGCACCTTTGACAATATTTATTCATAATTTCTAGATGTTATAGTTATTAATAATTATTTGCAATGATCTATAAACGTTGTTGAAACAGAAAAACTTGGTACTTTTTTTCATTCTAAAGCTTCCGTATTCAAAACAGTGCAAGATACACTAAAAATGCACTCAACCTTTTTTATAGAGCACGAAATTTCCTAAAACAAAGTCAGCGAGAGCCCTAGTCTAAAGTTAATAAATTATCCACGAATAACGCTGGAATTTTGCCTTACAAGTTAATTATGCATATTTTAGAATTTTTGTAAAATATGAGGCATATTCCATCGTTGCTCGTGGCTAAGCTATTAACTTTAGTCTAGGGCCCTCCGTGACTTTTTTGTAGGAAATTTTATGCTCTACAAAAAAAAAGTGTATTTTTAGTGTATCTTGCACTGTTTTCGATACGGAAGCTTTAGAATGAAAAAAGTACCAAGTTTTTCCGTTTAAACAACGTTTATAGATCATTAAAATTAATTATTAATAACTAAATAGTCGGAAAATTATGAATAACTATTCAAAAAGGTGTAATAAAATTGTATCTGTTCATAAAAATTTTCTTTTTAACAATTTCGAATTTTAACCGACATTTGAAATTCGTCAGAAATCGTGCGGTAGCTGTTACTTCCCTGAGCAGTGGCATTTACTTCAAATTTCTTTCCGTGTAGATTTATTTGCGAGCGAAATTGTAATACTATATTCCGTAATACCATATCTAACGACACATACATAATAATAAAAATCAAATTAAATATTTAGAATAATTCCTTTTATTTTTTAGTTTTCTTTATGACCGAAATGTCTTCAGAATGACAAAAGAATATTTGCAGAGCAGCTGCTGAATGTATATGTTATATTACTGAATAAACTCAGAAGGTCTCTACAATGTCTGTAGAATATTCCAGATGTCACCAGAATATCAAAAAAAGCGGACATAAGACGTTCTGGGTATGTCTCTAGAATATTCCTGATAGCATCTCCAGAATATTAATGTCTCAAAAGTAATATTATGGAAATGTCATCGGGATATTTCTCTTCTATGTGGGGTGTCTTATAATTTATCTGGTTTTTAGACAAAATCGAAAGTATAACTTTTATTTCATTTCATTATTTCAGAGGACTTTCTATTCGTTTTACAATAATTTTCAATATGTTTTTGTGAATATAGTTACGATCCCAGGCCCAAAATTTAAAATAGAATAGAATATAATTTATTTATTAATTTTCATTTTATTCTTGAAATATGTCCAGTTACATACTTCGATATTAATATTTTGTACTTTTGTATAAAAACGATCACTACATAACCGATACATTTAACCATTATACTATGCAGTTTAAATATATACAACATAATAAATTAATTAACAAATTAATAACATAAGCATTTAAATAAAAAGCATGGTATTTCGACCTTTGTATAGGTCCTCTTCAGAATAAACAATTGAGATTCTCAAAAAACAAAAATAATAATAATATAAATAATAATAAATAAATAACATAGGTAAAAATAAAGCCAAATATATCGATAGGGGATAATCGTTGTTCTTGGGTGTACTATTTATATCTTACCGCAGTTCATATAATTCGTAATCAGTGCGAAAAAGGGTTACGTTGCCCTGTTTTAGTCGGCGAGGGAGTCTGACTTAAACTTGCGCCTTGAGAGTGCGCCTGGGGGCTCCCTCCGACAACAGCTAAAAATCCTTCGCTGAAGATACTAAATGCACCTCGTATCTTGGCCATCAAATTGCAGCTTCATTTTTCATCGAATCGACCTGAAAAATTGCTAAAATAACTGCATTAAGGCAGGAACGTGGCAGTTGCCTCAATTGTCAGGAGAAAAGCGTTTTTAATTCATAAGAAATAAGTTTCAGATACCCGTGAAAAGCTGTCACTTCGTTCGTTTTTCTCGTTCCACACGCATTCTCAGGCAAAGGTTGTTGTTTTCCCACGTGCCGACAACATTCAGCTTCAATTTTAAAAAAAAATCAATGCAATTAGATGCAGCATGAAGGCTCCAGTTTGTGGCAAAAATATGGTCGGTTTTCGCCTTATTTCACCTCTACGATAGTTCCGAATGGAAATTTCAAAATGGAATAGAATAAAATTTGCAAAATTCAGGCTCTGTAAAGGCAATTACTACAAAAGAAATTAATTCAGAATTGACTGAGCATTTTCGGAAATAAGTGCTTTTTATTTATTTCCGAAAGTTCTCGGTCAGTTCTCAATTAATGTCTGTGGTATTTTATTGGAAACTGTCTGTAGTAATTAGAATTGCCCTTCAGAATTGCGATTCAGTTATTTTTTATTTATGGTTTTTAGTAAAATTTCTTAAATAATCGGCGGAGAACTTTAGAACCCACTTAAGCATATTTCTCCATGATTTCGAGACTATGTGTGTATGAGTTTTCTGAAGGTTGTTAAAAGCGGATTATTTTCGTTGTATGGCTTTCGTTCAGAAAACGATGCAACATACAACAAAAATGCTAAGATTTTTGGTAAAACACGAAATTTTCTACAAAAAAGTCAGGAAAGCCCTAGTCTAAAGTTAATAGGTAAACCACGAATGACTTTGGAATTTCATCTTACATCCATTCTATAACCTCAATGATATTTTTTGCATAACTTCCAACGTTGCTCGTGGCGAAACTGGTGACTTTAGATAAGGTTCAGCAAACGAAAATGGGTTCAAAGGAATTAAATGAAATAACCGAGAATTCAATGAAAAATTTTTTAATTCCATTTGTTATTATCTGTTATTTTAGTTTTTTGTGCCTGTTTACATTTATCACATGATAAATTACATGACATATAATTTCACAAATTCAGATGACATATCATGATATGTCACGTGACAATTTTCAGTAGGGTATATAGTTTTGACCAGGTGGTCATGACCTGGTGGCAAAATCAGGGTAGGACTCGAAAGGGATGAAAAGGAATAATATGGGATAGAATTTTCATTTTAGAATTCGAAGGGATTAGATGGGATTCAGTCTTTTAGTTTTCAATACCAATTGATTCCGCCGAATGCCGTCATAAAAAGACATTCAAAAAAAAGATTGAATGCCATTTAATCAATTCTCGTTTTCTGGGGGGCTCCCTATTATTTTTTTAAAGGAAATTTTACGCTATACAAAAAACATTTAGTGCATTTCCCCCATATCTTCCAAAGCGTATTTTCCAAAGAGGCATTAGGTCTTCTACATTTCTTACTATGTTTGGGTGGACATGAGGACGTTTGAGCAAAAAGCTGAAAAGCTCGCGCGATGTTGAAACATAAGCATTCATGTAATATAGCCGGACTATTGACAGGTTACGCTTGTACTGAACTGAGCCGCGACAAACACGTCTGTAGATAAGCAAGTTGTTCTTGCAGCCGGACACAGCCATTTTGCAGCTTCTTCATTCTACTATCCGCTGCCACACCGGTTTACAGCTTTCTCAATACGTTCGTTCAAGATGTTAGTGAACTAAATGATTGGTCTATGGTTTCTCGGTTCAGACAAGTCCCCCGGTTTTGCTATTAGTGTCGTTCAGCCCTCCACCAGTCAGTGAGGAATGGGTTGGTCTGCATTTATATAAGATCACAAAGACCAGTATTTTACTTCCTGTGACCGCGACTGCAGGTGTATGTTGTGGCAAGATTATCCCCCTCAATGACCTGGAACCAGCAAACAGATATTGAACACCAATATGTGACAGGGTTTGGAAGTGAATTTTTGCTGAACCACGAGTGCTCCAAAAAAGTCCTAATTTAGAAAAATGTAGGATTAAGTGTGGAAATCCAGTCGAAAAACTCTGAAACCCGCCATTCACTCACCCCAACCGGCACTTTTTCGACAATCTTCCTTTCACGTGTGAAATTTGATTAGTCGAAACGTTTTGTCGAACGGGACTCTGCTCTACGATGACCAAGAAAAGAGAAAGTACTTCCGTTTTTCACTCCCTTTTATACGTTCGCTTTTTCCAACAGGCGACACTTTTCACAAACACAGCGTGTTTGTTTCCGTGGACTCCTGGAGATATGTTGACGGATTTTTTGGAGCCACAAATCTTACGCGACCGAGATTAACCAATCAGGTGCCGGTATTAACTTAGTCGAATATATGCAGCCCCGGCGCACACCGCGCGAGAATTTGAATTCGGGAATACGTCCGTTAATGCACGCTACAGTATAAATAGTATTATTAATAACAATAGTGTAAGTAATGTATCACAATTTTATTAACAGGTGTCAGGATATAACTAGATTCACAAAATCATTCTTGAACACAGGCGAAACACTAATAAAATGATTAAAAATATAATAATGTCTCATGTTATTTTAATGAAGTTAACTGGTTGGCATGATTCTGATTCGATTTTAGCCGACTTCGTCGAGATGCCAGCGTTAGGTACAAAGTCTAAATTTAGGGCTGTAAAGAAGGCTGCGAATGGTACTCGAAGTTAAGTAGTCTTAGGAACTCAACCAGGCGTTAGTCTCGGTGTATAATTGCATAAATATCACACTTGTCTCAGAAATTATTTATCTTGTCCCATCTTGCCTTATCTTTGGATGGACCTGTAAACCCGCAATTGAATGAAATTGTAATTCGGTATTTTTTTTAAATAGGAGGATTGAAAGGATATTCGAACATAATGTTTTTTAACAACATTGTTGTAGACAAATGCATTTGTGAAATGAAAATAAAGATCTTCAAACAAATAACAAATTTATAATATAATATAAATTTCTTAATATAAATTCACGCTATCATAAGCAAACTCTGAATAATTTGATTTCAAAGTTCAATATCTATATTTAAATCGAAACATGGTAACAATATTTTTGGCTCACCTTTCACATTAATATTTATATTATCAGTCTGTAAATTGTAATAGAAGTCTTTCAGGTTTTATCATATTTTTTTGAATGGATACGTCAGAGTGATAGAAATTGATAGAAGATGCCAAATGATTCAAGTATTCATTCTCAGCTAGTCTTCCCAATTCACGACTCGCAGAGTAACTTTATCCCTTTGGTATCTCATCATCAGATCTTAATTTCTTATATTATAGTAGTTGTCGTCAGTTAAGGAATTAACAAATGGCTATGAAGCCATTTTTGTTCATAGGATAGAAGAAAAAAGGAAAGTACTTCTCTGCTTTACTGACATTTTTCGACTATTTTCAGGTCGACTCTTGGGTGCATAGATCGAATGAGTAGAAACATAAACATTACGGGAGACAACAGAAAATCATTTTTCATCGTGTTAGGCGTAAGGTACGTTTTACGCCCGCTTTTGAGGGAGTAACGTCCAAAACGAGGTGTAAAAAAGTGGGTCTTTCCGCTAACTATGACAAAATAGTATATTACGCTATTTTTTCCCCGACTTCACTGGAATGCTCCCACTTCCACGCTCATTACTCCCTTTGACGTCACACTTTCCTTCCCAAGGAAGTAATGGAACCGAAGTGCGCATCCGCGGAGACGCCCCGGCGGAATCGGCTACTTTCGTCTCGCCTTGCTGACGCGGAAAACATCGGTGACCTATTGTCAATACAAGATCACGTGGAAAAAAACCCTGAGGCTAGAGCATCATCTTAAGTTTTACCAGCCCAATTCTAATCTCTTCCTTTTCAATTATCTGTATTATTTCCTCCCACCTCCCATTACCTGTCCGTCAATTGCAATGTGCGAGTCCCCTCCCTCCTCTATCATCCCAAAACATATGTACAGCCCCCTTATTTTGCGAAATATATTGTTGGAGTTGAGTTGCATAGATATTGATTAATTTTATTATAACCCCTTTTTTCCCATTCGAAATTAGAGTTACAAGCTTGTTATTGCATTGCATCATCATTGGCAACATTGATCATTTAAAGTTTTATGTTTTTACTGAATGTTCGAAATTTCTGATGACTTTAACTTCATCCGCAAGCGTTCAGTTATTCTAATAACAATATCTGACTGTTTCGGAACTATCTTACGGGCAATATCGATTTGGGTTTTCAACTGTCAGCGGAACAAATGTTCGATGTGAACCAGTCGACATTCACATGTTCAAAAATTGTCTCGTTGGGGAGGATGCCCCCAAAATAAATAAACTTTAAAATTCAACTTAAAAATGAACCATACCTTGTTGAAAATTGGTCTTAGAATTTTGTTTTCAATGTCCTGAACTTAATTCCGAAGAGTTCCCGTGATTATCAATTTTTTTACAATTTTTACTATTATTAACAATAACTAAAATCTGAAAAGCATGACATGCGGACTTGTATATAAGAGTTTTTGAGATCACTGATTACGAATCTCAACTCAGATTTTCAAAATTAAAAATGGCAGATCCAAAATGGCGGACCTAAATGTAAAAACAAGTCATATTCACCCTAGATTTCAGTCAGACATTTTGGATACGCCATTTTGAATTTTGAAAATCTGAAGTTAGATTCGTAATCACCGACCCTGCAAACCCTCGAGTACCCAGTTTCATTATAATTGAGTAACGTTTTCTTCTCCACATATATTTTCCGTAAAATATCCACCATTTTTACACTTGTTTAATTTTTTTAAACAATATATCATGATAATTAATTAATAGTATTTTTCTGTTCCCTTTGGGGTGCTTGTTTTACGGGAGTCCCCTTGCCTCTCACTGTTCACTTACTTGAGTAAGTGTTCGAAATGTTGACCTTCCACTTCAATGCATTTATTTATTCTTTCTTCAAATGACTTTATACAGGATAGTATCATATCTGCAGAAATTTCTGCGCAAGCAGTTCTAATGCGTTCCACCATGTTTTCACGAGTCGTTGGTACTTGTTCATAAACCTTACCTTTTAGGTAACCCCATAGGAAGAAATCCGATGTATAGGTTATTAAATCAGGTGACGTCGCCGGTCAATTAATGGGGCCACCTCTGCTAATCCACCGACCATTGGAATCACGGTCTAGTACTTCCCTTGCTACTCTTGAAAAATGTGCTGGGCACCATTTTACTTTCTTTGATCTGAAACGAATTCTGGTGACATTCTCAATTTGTAACGATATTTTACACATTTTCATTTTTATCATCGAATCAAAACTCAAAAACTCGTCGATCAAATTGGTCCACTTTTTTCCGAAGAATCCAAATCTACTATAAAAAATGGGGGGTCCCTATTTAAGTTTTATTGCCCCCTGTGGGAGGAGGGAGGGGGTCAATTTCATTATCACTGGATCCCCCCCTTCGTGTCGAACAACTTTCATCCGACACCTTTTTTGATTCTGTGCATTGTTCTCGAGATATTTCTATGTCTTCAGATAAATCGGCCACCCTGTATATACGTTATATAGTATCATATCTGCAGAAATTTCTGCGCAAGCAATTTTAATGCGTTCCACCATGTTTTCACGAGTCATTGGTACTTGTTCATAAACCTTACCTTTTAGGTAACCTCATAGGAAGAAATCCGGAGATGTTAAATGAGGTGAACTCGCCGGCCAATTAATGGGGCCACGTCTACCAATCCACCGACCATTGTAATCACGATCTAGTACTTCCTTTGCTACTCTTGAAAAATGTGCTGGGCAACCGTCATGCTGAAACCACATTGTCCGTCAGACGTCCATAGCAACATCGTCAAGTATCAATGGTAGTTCTTGTTCTAGGAAATCTCGATAATTTGCTCCATTCAAATTACCTTCAATGAAATAAGGACCAATGAGTTTATTTCCTATGATTCCACACCAAACGTTCACCGACCAAGGACGTTGATGATTAACTTGTCGTAACCAATGGGGTTTTCTACGCTCCAATAATGCATGTTATGTCTATTGACGCCATCATGGTTCGTGAATGTAGATTCATCTGAAAATAATACATTAACAAAGAAATTGTAGTTCGTTTGCATTTTTTTAAGTTCCCATTCACAAAACACAACTCGGTTATGAAAATCATCGCCATGTAGTTCCTGATGCAGTGAAATGTGATATGGGTGAAACTTATGACGATGCAATATTCTTTGAATACTATCTCTGTTGTCGTGTGCTTACATGTGGATTTTGGTGAATGGCTGCTAGTACAGCTATTTCGTTAGCTTCTCCTGCAACTGTTAATCTTCGCTTCCTTTTTTTCATTTGGACGCTGTCGTCAGAGTGAAAGGCATTCACAACTTTGTAAAAAAAAAGAACGCGAGCGAGCATTATCTGGAAAACGCTCAGCATACAACGCAACAGCATCGTCAATATTCCTCCTACATTCACCATAAACAAGAATCATTTCGATTTTTTCGGGAAATAATTCCTGCTACAAAGAAGAATTCATTTTTAACTTGCAATTCGATTTAAGCAATGAAGGGTAGACAAAAAATAGTCACGTAAACTGAAAGTTATTATTCTAAAAGAAAGTGACCTCCGACCGAATTACTACCAATGCAATGGACTTCAAAAACAGTCTTACACTAAGAGACCGTGAATATTAAATTTTAATATGGGGATTAGAAAGTTGCGATATCCATTTACTTCCCATCAGGAAAGTAGAGCAAAATGTAGGTGTACTGGTTACGTGTGACTCAACTTATTTTATATAAAATGATATGCTACTTTATTTTCGAGTTATGTAGCCCCCTAGCGTTATGTTACAGAACCAGCGTCGGTGGTGGCCGAAATGTAAGCAATGTACATGTATGAAACCACGTGAGTTCTCTCGGGGTCCGGTAGATGGCGACGAAATCCCCAAACGATGTCGCACTTCGTTTTGTTTAATAGAAGCTGGTTTGACCGTCAATGCTCAGCTTATTTATTCTCATTGCGCAAAAAACTTACACAGAGAGAATGAATGAGCTGAGTGAAGGAACATCATTTGTTTTTTAATGGATTGCATGATGTCCTCCTTAATTTAGTAAATAATAAATTTAAAACATAAAATGTAATTTTATTGAAATTGTTACGTCTCACGTAACTAGGATATTGCGACGAAATACATTTTTGGGAATCCCCGAATATATGGGAATTTAATAACAGCGCCGATATACAACACACTAACCGAACTACAATGTACTTTCATGATTTGTAAAACCTACCATACCGGCCTCAAAAGATAGCTATACAAGACCGAAACCGTAGAAAATCGACCTCCTCTCTAGGTAACACGACGCCACCATAAAAACTTAAAAATCGGAAAAGAACAGATCTTTTTCTGCCCACAAATAAGATTCCTATATTATCAGCAAAAATTAAAATTAAGTAAAATATACAAAATTGCATCAGTTTGTTTGTTAAATTTTTCTTTAATATATTTTCATAAAAACAAATTCCTATTTTAATATTTATCATTTTTTTTCCACACACGAAAACTTTTTCTAAGAAAAGGCATTCTCAAGCCGTACACGCACCGACACCCAAAAGTCATAAACTTAAAAAAAAGAGGAATTTCGAGAAAACACTTTCTCAAGGCAATGACCTTCTTTTCCTATTTTTAGTTTTGTCCTCGATAAATTAGAACATTTAGAATTACGCAACAATATTAATTCTTATTTCTAAATTTTACAATATTTTCAATAAAACAAATATCATTAAATTAAATCGTTTTAAATATAAAAAAAAACATAATGAGAATGAGATTTTTAGAGAAATTTATTTCTCTAATAGAGAAATCAATAAATACAAATTACAACATTAACATCGTTGCGTAATTTAAATGTTAATAAATAAGTGTAAAAACCAAAAACCATTATTTAGTAATACCATTTATCAAAATTAAAATATGTACACGAAAATGTAAATGAAAAACAATATCTTAATAATATTTTTTGTATAACTTTGAAAAGCATTACTTTATATAATACAATATATAATACATATATATTCTACACGACCAAGTACACAAAAATTGTAAAGTTAATACAAAACAACGAACGAATAATTCTAGTAATAAATAACTGACATATAATTAATAAAAAATTAAAGGCCAACTCAAATACCAACGTTACAAAAATTCCTTTTATAACAAAAACATTTCTTTTACAAAATATTGAAAGTTTGAATAAATAACTAATACAAAAATTAATTTAACTTTAGTTCTAATTATGCTAGAACTTTCGTTCATGTTTGTAAAAACTACTTTTACTTTGTAAGCAAATATTTTGTTAAAAATTTATTGTTATAAAAAACAGAAGAACAGTTTTTTTATAACTACAGAAAAACAGTACAAATTTTCCCACCAAACTCAATGATCCCACGCCTGGACCAACCTACGAATTTTCCTGGAGGGGAATCCCAATATAAAAAGAGCGACTTTCCGACGAATCTTCCTACTCTGCCTAAAACCTCCGAATCCATAACCTTCCTAAAAAAACCCTTCCTAGCGATTGCAAGCGGTTCGCCCAGCTTCTCGCTTATCTCCTACCTTCCTAAAAAACTTAGCGATTGCAAGCGGTTCGTCCAGCTTCTCGCTAATTCCAACTCATTTCTTGTCCTAAACAAAGCTATTCGGTCTGAACGTCCGAATATCTATTCTTTTTCCCAAATTTCCCAACTTTCGTGAAGAGAGCGACTCGTTCAGCTTCGCACGATTCCCTTTTTTATTTTCCGTCTGAACGTCGGAATATCTTCCTCCTCATCTCTTCTCCCCTTCGGTCTGAACGTCCGAAGTCTCCCTCAACCCTAAATCCAAATCAAAGGTAACGGCGAGCAATTTTCGGGAACCCTGAATTTAACGTCGGGTTGTCGCGTGAATTCTCAATCCGGAGTTTAACGTCGGGTCGTCACTTGGACTCTCAAACCCAAGTCCGACGTCGAGTCGCCGCGTGTACTATTTTTTTGCTGGGATCACGGTGCCGATTTGTGCAACCCGTCAAAACATCCCTCACGAGGCATCAATCATTTTCAATCGGCCTACCTTGGAGGAGTTCACCAAGCTGCACACTCCACAGAGAGGAACGTCCCATTCAAGGACAGAGAGATACCACCAGCCAACAACAAAAAGTGAGTTTATTTTCTTTACATCCTAATTAACATATCCTTCCCTCCTTTTTATTTGCCCGAAAAGAGACGAGTTGCTACGGCAACAAATATAAAAATTAAATTTTTTATTTTTTAATGAGACGAACGTGTTAATCTCTTTAACATTTTTGTTTACACCAAACAAGAGATTAACACCTTAGGGATAAATTTTTTTTTTATTATTAGTGATACTAGCGACTTGCATCGAGATCATTCTTTGAATGAAAACTCGATCAAGCCACGAGCATCAGTAGGGCTGTTAGGAATTAAAATCAACCCTTAATTATTATTTGTTTCTTTTTATATAAAATATTCATTTTTTTGATTAGGTCGGTATTAATTAATATTTATGAATATAGTTTTTTTTACCCTTATCTTTTCCTCATCCTTACCCCCTACTAACGATAACATTCAGGGTCACTATTTTTATATGGTGTTCTCGTTTTCAGTCACACGGTTTTCCGGTGTCGACTCCTGACCAGAGATCACTTTCAGCCGCCGTTGCCGCCCTCTCTGACTTTCTTCCATTGTATTCCTTCATGTATTTCCTTATTATCTCGAGAAATAAATTTACTATTACAATATATATAAAATTGTTTGTTTTATTTCCCCAGACCTTTTTTAAGCGCAGCCGCCTCCGTTCACCCAGAACCCAGAGTCGACCCTTAAGGTCGACCGCCCTTTCGCGTAAGTATCCAGAGTACTCGTATAAGTACCCCGGGTTCGAGCGTAACAAAATGGAAAACTTCATATATTTATAAAATGGCTTCCATATTGTATGCACAATTTTTAATGTAATCAGTTTTGATTTTTAATATGAAGAAAATCAATCATTCATAATCTTAATTTTTCGAACAATTTTCGCAATAGGTATTACTAAATATTAGAATTTTTAATATTAAATTTTCATAAAGGGATCAAATTTTCCCTATTTTAATATAAAAAATATTAAAATTTGATAAAATAATACTAAATTTTAATAAAGTCGGTCTCTCAGTATATTGCGGCGATTTACAAGTACTAACTAGCGGGCCAGGGGATATCCTTGCGGCAAATCAATTATCTGTAGCTGTCATCTGATCAATTTGTCAGAAGGATAAAAGATTGATAATAGGGCTTCAGTTGAAGACTTGAAATTATTCCCCCTTACACACCGAGAAAGTGTGGGTGGGGGATAAATTAGGAGTCTTTACATATCATTTTTAAAAATATGAAATTCGTCTACTTTTCTTTCTTTAATCTGAAACGAATTCTGGTGACATTCTCAATTTGTAACGATATTTTACACATTTTCATTTTTATCATCGAACCAGAACGCAAAAACTCGGCGATCAAATTGGTGCACTTTTTTTCCGAGGAATCCAAATCTACAATAAAAAATGGGGAGTCCCTATTTAAGTTTTATTGTCCCCCTTCCGCCCTCCCTCATGGGGCGGGAGAGGGTTGACTTCATTATCACTGGATGCCCCCCTTCGCGTCGGACAACTTTCATCACACACCTTTTTTGAATCTGTGCATAGTTCTCGTGGTATTTCAATGTCTTCAGATAAATTTGGATTTTTATCGATTACAGCGCCACCTGTGAACCAAAATGCAATTGCTCCTAGGTCAAATTGGTCTACTTTTTTCAGGAGAATCCAAATCTGCAATAAAAAATGGGGGTTCCTATTTAAGTTTTATTGATTTTCCCCCACCCCACCCCCAGGAGGTGGGGGAGGGGGCCAATTTCATTATCACTGGATGCTCTCCTTCGTGTCGAATAACTTTCATCCCACACCTTTTTTGATTCTGTGCATAGTTCTCGAGATATTTCTATGTCTTCAGATAAATCGGCCACCCTGTATAATATGGGTCATTCTCCGTCAACCGGGAATGCCCCCTTACCAAAATTGGTTTCAGGGAAAATAAATAAGTAAAGGCTTAAAATTCTTGAAAAAATATGAACTTTCGAAGACCATGTGCTGTTATTCACTAATCAAAATGGCGGATCCAAGATGGCGGTCAAAATTCGGAAAATGTTGCTTAATCGAGATGAAACTGGGTAATCCGGGGTTTTCGTGGTCGCTGATTAGGAATATGACGTCACATTTCCAAAATTCAAAATGGCGGATCCAAGATAGCGAACCAGATTCGGAAAAAGTTGCTTGATCGAAATGAAACTGAGTACTCGGGGGTTTTCGGGGTCGCTGATTAAGAACACGATGTCAGATTTCCAAAATTCGCAATGGCGTATCCAATATAGGTGATCGAAATGATAAAAATGTGCAATCGTTGTGAACACTGGTATTTGTTTTCGGGTATATTTGTGGATTACTCATATCTGAAATAATGCAAAACGTAAGCATATTATTTAAAAATGGTGATTTAGCGTTATCCGTCCTGAACCACGTGGAGGTATCACCGTTCACAGGACTCGGCACCTATGCCAGGAACGTATTTTATAATATATTTGCAGGCTCCTACGCCAGGAACGTATTTTACAATATATTTACACGCACCTATGCAAGGAACACATTTTACACTCTCGCTACACGGCATCTACCCCAGGAACGGTTTTTACATCATAATCTATATTGCACCTCCGCCAGCGACAAGTATATTTTACATTGTCAGCATCCTATTTATCGACAAATAAAAATTGTGTTGTTTTCGGAGGATGAGATAGTTTTTATGATTAATTTCTTCCCGTCTAATGGGACAAACGAATGAGATTTTTTAATGTTGGGAATTGCTGGTGCTGATTTAAATCGCCTATTAAGGTGCGCTGGAGCTTTCTTATGCATTTCTTTACTATAAAAGAATACGTCAATATTATAGAATCTATTTTGAGCCAATTCAAATAAACTCTTTGACATCAGAATAGCACGTGATGCTGGTGCTTGGAGACTAGCGCGAGTTGCTTCTCTCTTAAACGCAGCACCGACCCCATCGCAGGCTCCTTTACCGTGTGCTGTTGCGTGAAAATGCCATTCAGCTCTTATTCCAAAATCTTGTTCATGAGCGAGTAAATTCGCCATTTGGTAACGATTCTTAAAATGTTGTTTCTCACCGTCTGTAAAGTAAATACAAAAGTAAAGTGTACTTTTTTATCATGATGTTTCTCCTTAACCTCGCTGTGGTAACATTTTTTGAATTACATATACTGCTATTGTGTCATGGGACGGACAGTCTGATAAAGCAACTACAGATTGGTGCTTTACTTCTGCTCCAGATTGATAATAATATACTATCGTATGAATAATGCATTGGTCGTTATTAAAATGAAAAGTTTGTGCAGCTTCCTGGACGTCAAATGCATAATTTTCTGCAAAACCGAGTTGTACTAGGATTTCATCGTCACGAAGCGTATCTTTTCTTTTAGTCGTGTAATTTGTTTGTTCTTTTGCAATTAAGTTATGAGGATTTAATTGTTTCAGTTGTAAGCATAATTCTGTTTAAAATTCATCTGCAGGAAGTTTATGCGTGCATAAACTCGCTCCATCGTTAGTTTTCCAAGTACTGAAAAGAACATGAGTGATCAATTTGACACTTAAAAGTTTGTCAAGAATATCAACAAGATTTTGTTCACCAGGACATTTGGGACACTCATCAAAATGACATGTCACACAGCGAGCATCAACTTACAATTTTGATGAATAGTGCAGTCACATACACTATGAGTGCCACTCTTGCCAGCAAGTATGCAATTGACAGGACGCAACTTGGTAAACGTACTAAAACCGACAACATCATCATTTTTCCTGTGTTTAAAATTTATGTACAGATCATTTAAATTGAATAGAAGAAGTCTTTTTGGTTTTTTAACTTTTTGCTTATCAATAACACTATCCTATTCTGTGGAGATTTTCACCAAACCATGTGACGATTGAAGGGCATTAAAATTAACATTGACTGAAACCACTTCAACATCAATTTCCACGTGGTGATCTTCAATGGATAATAAATTCTCTCGAGGTCGTGGAATCGCATTGAATGCTCGGAGCAAGTCAGCACCCAAAATATATTTCGACTTGAGATCTGGTATAATTAACGCTGAACTCTCTCTTTTAACTCCAGCAACGCCGAAAGGCAGTTGAACCTGCCCCGATACCGTCGAGGTTCTACCATCTGCAACTGGAGCTCATCGTCCTTCATATGCCGACACTGCCCGGCCACAAGCTGAGGCGATTAAAAATCCGACAGGAGCAATAATTGCTGCTCCCGGATCAAATAAGGCTCGAATATGATATTCTCCAATATCGGTACAATTTCTGCAACTGTACCATTTTGTAAGGTACAAGGCCTGATCTTCACTATTTCACTAGGTCTACTGTCTTTTCGTGCATCCTCTTCTTGATGCACCTGAGCCGTGATCTCAAATACATTATGACCTATAACCAAGGGCGTCCACTGGGAGGGGCAAGAGGGGCTGTTGTCCCCCCCCCCCTGGACCGACATATATAGTAGAAATTTATTTGGCGCCCAGAGCTCATCGCCATTCGGGCGCCTCCTCCCACGAGGTTGGGGCCAAATTTGAGTGAAGCGCCAGCACCGCTGGTTGTGCAAATATAAAAATCTACAACAAGTCAGCTACTAAAATTAGTAGTAACAAGCTGCCTGCCTTGAGACTTCTGTTGGTTTAGAGAACCCTTTCTAACGTTGCAACGACCCGCTAGAGGCCAACCCTCTTTGCGGTTACTACCGGACGGACACGGCACGCCGTAGCGCTCCCCCGTATGGAACCCGCCGGTAGGGGCTTGACACCGCACCCTAGCTCCCCAGTACGGTGGGTATCTCGAGTCGTTTCACGATCAGGCAATCGTCGGCACAGACCAGCCGAACGATCGGGTCCGTGAGGTCGTCAATTCTCAAAACTTGCTAAGAGAAGCGGATCTTTCAAAAGCATTGCTCCTCTTCGAGTTCGGCCACTTCGACCCCTCCCTCTTCCTTGCGGACGGAGTTACCCGCTCCGCTCTCTCCCACAAGTCGCCTGCGGGGCTCCCTGGACCGACAGTGTATATTTATTAGTCTATGTAACTTCCATTAACATATAGACGCATATTTAATTTTGCCTCCCCCTGAAAATAATCCTGCCAACGCCCATGCCTATAACATCTAACTCGCGTTCGCAGAAGGAAACTAATAAACTATCTCGGTAATCTTTTGTTTCTGATTGGTCTATTCCCCTATCACTTGCAATAAAATCAGTTGCAGTATAATTTCCATTAAGAGTTATACATACCAATACGCACCCGAAAGCATCTAATTCTAATTCGTCTAAAGCGGCATCTATCTGATTTTCGTATAGACCATACAGCCAATTATCAATGTTTGGAGTAGAAACATTTCCGTTACACCTATTCATTTTGGGATAAAACCGTTTTATTAAAAAATTAAACAAATACACTATCGGAAACATTCAACTCCACATAGAAATTTTTCAGTAATTTAAGAATTTTACCGTTATAATTATTAATTTGACTGATTTTAGGCCTAATTCAAATAAAAGAAAAGTAATAAATAATTCTATCCGTTTGAATCAGGAAAATAGAAATCTATTCATAAATCATTCATAATAAATAAATAAATGCAGTCCAACATAAATAAATAAATCACAGAACTAATACCTAATAAATTAAACATTAATTAATAACCAGATAATGATGAAACAGAGAAACCTTGATATGATGCAGGACATTTTACGACACAAATATGACTTGAGTTGACTAAATAATATTTAAGAAATTGAATTAAAATAAGTTAATCGAATAAATAAATAAATAGATTTTTATACAATATTTCCATAATATATTAATAATTTAGATTTGATTAATAAATAAATTAGTATAGATACTGTGACGTACTTTTTGAGCACGCACAACTGTACGGCTTTTGCCGGATTTGAAAACTTTTCCGACCGTTACCGTCCATCAACGGACTTTGGCGTTTCCCAGGGGGAAAACGCCGCGCCAGATAAGAGGCCTTACTCGACTGGCTCAGCGTGCCCGGGGAGCAAGAGACCAACCCAGAGGGGGTCGCCTTTGCCTTCTTCCGCGTCTGAAAATCGAGAAAACCTAATAACGGCTCCCGCACTCCGCCTCGCACAGCTACGGAAATTTCAGGGGGCAAAGAACAGGCGGGACACAAAATTGGTTTATATTAGATAACCATAATTTGATTTATTAATTTAACAACCAACAGGATATAGTGGGCTCAAGGCCCGATACAACATACAGAATCTGGCTCAGGGCCGACTTACATCGGTGTCGCGGTCGGCAATCCCTTCGCCTCTTCGCTCGCTCTATGACGGCCTCGCTGCCGCTCTTTCTCGGTTCTCCGGGTAATCCGGGATCACGCGGACGACGGTCCCCGGTACGGGTCCTCGGGCTCGTCCTGGATGGGCACCTCGTGCCTCGTCTTCGCACAATCTCGCCGGTTTGTGACTCTCGTCGCTCGTTTAACGGACTGGGACTAACTCTCGCGCGTTCCGCTTGAAATGGTGCAGCCCTCGGCCTGCGACAGCGAAAGCGGTGATTTCCCGACTTCTCGTTTCGAGCGGCACCTGGAACTACGCCTGACTCAGGTCGAGTTTACTAATAAACTTCGCCCGGCGAACTTTGTCCAGGATGCCGTCAATATTCGGCGGCGGATATGCATCCTTCTTAGTCACGGCGTTTACATCCCGGAAGTCGATGCAAAACCGATACGATCCATTCGGTTTTCTGACCATTGCGAGAGCACTCGACCACGCGCTACTCGGCGGCTCGATGAGGTCTTTGCGAAGCATCGAGTCTACTTCCGCCTGAGGGCTTCTAGCACGGCAGGTGATACGCGGCGACACCGGTGCCTGATTGGCAGCGTGTCCCCTACGTCAATGACGTGCTCAACTAAGGGAGTGGTCCCTAGTGCGACGGTTGGAGGGGGCAACAGCTGATCCAATAACTCTTTCAGCTGTTGCCGCTGCCTCGACGTGACCTCCGCCAGCCCGGCGCATTCTGCATATATCGTCGCTTCCTCTGCGACAGCGAACCTTCTCCATTGCCCGTCGCCACTCCTCCATTCTCCGTTCTCGCAGTCGACGGTCATCCTCATTTTCTTCAAAAAATCTAACCCGAGGATGGCATCGTAGTCTAGCGTGGTCGCGACGCGAAAGGAAACCTGCTCGGTCCGATTTCCCACGTCGACAACCAACAGTAGCTGTCCCGTTATCCTCGCCGTATGGCCTGTTGCACTTCGCATTTCTCCCTGAAGGGGCAGAATGCGATCGCAATGCATATCGGCAATTCCCGGTCCGACAAATAACCCCGTTGCGCCTGTGTCGCAGAGTCCTCGGGCTTTGACTCCGGCGATGACCAGGTCGAAATACAACCTCCTGTCCTTGCTGCCTCTTCCGGCAGCGGCATTCTCTCCCTCGTTGACGGAACTCGTACTCGTACTCGTTGGCGCCGGCGGGAGGCCCCATTTCTCCTTTATATATCGGAGTACCTCCCTCTCCGGGCATATTCCCGCTCCTCTCTGGGTGGCGCACTCGTTCTCCATCTGGAACGTGACAGCGGGTCGGGTGGGGAGAACTCGTTTCCCGATCCGCGCGGCTCGTTTCCCGAGTCCCTCGCTCCTGCTTCCATGAATTCGGTGCACTCTCTGCGAATCGTTCCGATTCGACCACACCCGTAACACTGCCGGGGCTTCGGGCATTCGCGCGCGAAATGGCCCGTCCCGCCACAGGTGTAGCAAATTAGTATAGATACTGTGACGTACTTTTAGAGCACGCACAACTGTACGGCTTTTGCCGGATTTGAAAACCGGCCTTATTCGGCTGGCTCAGTATGCCCGGGGAGCTAGAGACCAACCCAGAGGGGGTCGTCTTTGCCTCCTTCCGCGCCTGAAAATCGCGAAAACCTAATGGCGGCTCCCGCACTCCGCGTCGCACAGCTACGGAAATTTCAGGGGGAAAAGAACAGGCGAGACACAAAATTGGTTTATATCAGATTTATTAATTTAACAACCAACAGGATATAGTGGGCTCAAGGCCCGATACAACATACAGAATCTGGCTCAGGGCCGACTTACATCGGTGTAGCGGTCGGCAATCCCTTCGCCTCTTCGCTCGCTCTATGATGGCCTCGCTGCCGCTCTCATTCGGTTCTCCGGGTAATCCGGGCTCACGCGGACGACGGTCCCCGGTGCGGGTCCTCGGGCTCGTCCTGGATGGGCACCTCATGCCTCGTCTTCGCACAATCGCGCCCGTTTGTGACTCTCGTCGCTCGTTTAACGGACTCGGACTAACTCTCGCGCGTTCCGCTCGGGTTGAGGGCTTCAACTCTACTCACTCGACTACTCGACTACTTCGGCTCTCTCGACTCTCTCGACTGACTGTTTAGACTCGACTGACTTCTCCGCTCGATTCCGGAGTCCACCGAGCGCCCCGATCGGTGGCGCTCGAGCTGGTTCGGGGCCGTTCCTGAACTCTCGATCCCGTCACGGAAACGCACGAAAACGGTCTCTATGGCAACATTCTAACGACGGCGAACGTACCTGGTCCGCCAGCGTAACGCCCCATTACAATACAATTACGTATAAGTAAATAAATAAATAAGTATATACATCACACAATTAAATGATAATGCTGTAAAGGGGAATAGTTAAAACTAACAAAAGATTTTATAAAAATTGTTTAAATGTCATGCAATCCTGTAAAGGGCAATAGTCAATTAGAAATTAAGTAAATAATAATAAATTAACATATGCGAGTTTACAGGCACTACTAACATATATTAACTGCCACACAAAGAACGAAGTAACATTCAGTTTTTAAATAAATTAAATTACTCATAATAATAGTATGAATAATAATTCTAATAATAATAATTTCCATCGACATGGCCCGGTGTCTGCAGCTGAAGGGATGGATATCGGAGCCACTTTTCTGCTGCAGACTGCACAAGTGGATTATGGAGGGCCAAGGGAGGTTAGGGTTTTAGTCGGCAAACCTTACCCTGAACACCATGGCAAGGGAGTATGACACACGAGGGGTTAACCAACATCTTCAACCCCCTATGGTGCCTAACACATCTCCCCCCCCCCCCCCCCCCCGTAAAAAAAATTAATAATAATTTCAATTCCGTTAAACACATTTTTATTATTATAAGAATGTTTACAAAAATATCTTAAAACTCTACTTAAAACTACACTTAAAACTAGGCCTTGTGTAATTCTAATCAGTAAAATTCTACATCAGTACTCGAGGAAGTTATCACTTTCGGGTATTCTAAACCTCCCACTGACACTTTGGAAAGTACCTCGGTTGCGGGTTGTATGCTCACTTTATAGTATCTGCCATGCTTTTGACAGAAAGACACTGTCATATTCCCCTTCCGCTGCCGCTGCCGGAACCACTTTATCCCGTGTACATTTCCAGTATACAAGAGCTAGAGTGACGCCGGTACGCAATAAGGTCCACCATAGATTGCGGTTCATTCTACTAAGTGCACTGTAGCATTCATACGTCCATTATTAGCGATCAGACGAGCTCTGCCCATGAGCTCGCTAAATTTCATGCTCGTCACGAAATCACTGGTCATGTGAAAATTTCCCGATCTTGCGTCTTCCTCCGAGATTATCTCACTCAGATCTTTAGCTCCTACCACTCCTTCGACAAATAGGCGGGTGATGTTGAGGCGTTCGGGTCTTTTGTAGTCCATGAATACTTCGGATTCTATGATTCGCCAAGATACAAGCGTGATCTTGCCTGTTTGTGCCTTGCAACCCGGCGCTAGGCCGATTAGACCTGTTCCGTTTAATAAGAGCGTGTCAACGATTTCGCTTCCACAAATGATTCTCAGTGGCTCCGGAGCTGTCATCGAATGGAGCCACCGATTTGTTGTTCGGAGCTTGAGTCAAAACCCTGTTTTTGGTTTGAGTAGTCTTACATCGCAATTTCTAAAGTCGTGAAATTTTAGCTCTGCGATCATACGGGCTTCGCAGTCACTATCGGAATCCAGCTCGTGAAACAGCAAGTCCCCGTGGCAAACGTAAATGTGTCCGTCCTTACGGCAATGGCGGTATGTTTCTGCAGATAGTTTGACGTACTTGTCCTGGTCGTTTGATACACCGGAGTATTCAGCAGAGGGTACGATGAAGGCTGATCTTGACTGGTTGGCGAAGTGCTGCGGTACCGGTACGGATCTGTGTTCGTATATGGTGAATCTTGTATTCATATATGGCCAACGGTATGTATAACACGTATACTAGCGTTGCGTTTCAATACGCAGTTTTCATTGCAGAAACACCCAATAGCGAGTCTAAGGTTACTTCGGAGAGTGGAATCGGGAATTCACACTCCGGTGTGAAGTTGATGATCTCTTTGATATGATCGGTCAAGTTTTTGGGCGAGACGAATTCAGGATGAATGTGTCCTGCCTTTGCAAACAAGACAGAACTCATCAGCTGGTCCGCCTCCATAACGTAGCGTTGGATTTCTGCGCCAATCACGGACTGGCTGTGATTAAGCTTTTCACTGCGCAGCGTCTGTTCTGTACCTGACTCGATCAACAGTTGATTTTTGCGTAGAACATTTAACGATTAGTTAATGGTTCTCATTTCCTGGTGTAGTCCAGAGAATTCTATTGATATCAGTTGTGTCCGATCTGCTATCAACGTTGTCGTTTCGAGCACCTGGTCTTTCACTTGTTCGATTTGGTTCTGAAGAGTTTTAATCTCTTCCTCCTTGGTCGTGCCGAACAGAATCTTGGATATTTTCTCGATTGCTCGAAAGACTGCTCGTTTCTCCCTTTGCTCGTGACCTGCGAGAATTGCAAGTTGTTTTTCCTATTGACCTCGCGTAGAGTTAATCGAGCTTCCTGTATTCTAGCGTACAAGGTGCATGTCTTGATTTCTCTGCAGTATTCTTCTATTGTTGTTAGGCTATTTTGAAAATCAGTCATATTGTCGAAGTACCCTTGTAACGGTACTCTTGATATCAGTCGCCACTCAGTGTGCGACAGACGCATTGGGCCGATCTTCTCCGAATACAGCCCTGGAATTCCATCGACTTTCACGTACGTGTATTTTGCGTGTGTGTCCCTAGAATCGAAATCCTAATGAATTCAGTAAAATCATTCATAGCGCGCTATTCAGGTTCGCCATTACCGTCCCTCTCTATTGCATTTACCGAACGCCAGAATTCTTTATCGCGACTGCATCCTTGTGAGGTCGCGGAATGAAGTTGTAAACTTTCAAACGGGTGATTTCCGATAGTATAGTAGCAAATGGTTAGGAACATGGGCAAAGAAATTGCAACGATCAAGCTATGCCCGTGGATACTCTGATCCAATTAAAAAAATTAAATACCGAGAGGTGTTTCATGACGGTGGTGTGCATTTATAGTTCATACATAGACGTTATCCATATTTTGTTTTCCCATCACCCTGTGGGTTCAAAGTAAAATATTACGAGTATCATGTTGTCGTTTTAACCCTTATTCACTGTAAGAGCGATAAAATGTAAGAGGTAGGAATGGAAACTTTGAACGGCAAGTGTTAGGGCTTCCGCAAGATTCGCTGCGAGCTCTTCAATGTAAGCTCCATAAGTCAATAATGATTCTCGCGGTGGCGTTCTCGATAGACATCGCGCGGGTTTTCCGAATACCAACTCGTGAGGAGTGTATCGAGTACCCTCGTGCACGCTGGTATTGTATACTAGCATCGCATGCGGAAGATACTGGTCCCACTTTTCTCGCTGCTTGACGTAACATCTTAGATATTCGACGAGTACATGACTTCTTTAGATGTTCCCGTTCGATTGTTGGTGGTAGGTCGAGGTTTTCAACGCCTTTATTTTAAACAGATCGGCTAATTCTTTGATTACACTTGCCATGAAGTTTGGCCCTTGGTCGGCCAGACGCGCTCGCGGCGCGCCGTATCTACAGATCAGATGCGCTGCGATACCTTTCGCGACTGATTCCGCTGCAGCGTCGGATAGAGGTATTGCCAATGAATACTTGGTCAATACGTCCTGGATCGTGAGTACGAATCGATTGTCTTCTTTCGACAAGGCCGTCGGACCCCATATATCCATTGACACTTTATCGAACGCGTCCGTAGGCGTACCAGTGATGATCATTGATAATAGTGTTTTATTCCTCAGCGTCCTCTTGCCTTGACAGACGCTGCATCTGTTCACCACCTTTGTCACGTCGGCTTTCAGGTTTTTCCAATAGTGCGTGTGTGACAGTCGCCGATAGGTTTTCGTGATCCCTTTATGGTCCATGCTCACAGAGCAATGTTATTCTCTAATTATCTGGTATTGTTTATCCCCAACCGGTACCGTCAGAGAATACTTGAAGAAGACGATCGTGATCTTCCGTTTAATGAATTGTCGAAAGGGCTCGGTTACAGCCGGCCATATTTGTTTCGAAATCACGTCGAAGTCATATCCGACATGTATACCACCCATGTTCAACTCTGAGATTTTTCGACTCAACTTTTTAAGGCGCGCTGTTATGGCCGACATCAATGCTCTTTCACTGATACATCGATTGCATTGTGCTAGTAGATCGGTACTTACGCGAGACTTTTCGCGAAGTAACTTGCCTACTTCACTGTCTAGCTTACAGTCGGATGTCGTGAAATAGGCGACGTGCTCTTTTTCGCTGGTCAGATGACGATTCGCAAATTTCACCGTGGGCTCGCCTTTCTCAGGTATGCTTCATCCATTTCTGAATCAGACCTGCACGGCAAAGGTTGAGTTTCCGGCGTTTTTTCGCTCAAAAAATCATCGTCGCTGTCAAATGCTTCCGAGGATGACTTCTCGGATGAACCTCCACCTGGACCCGGAGGTCCTTCCAGCGTCTTCGCTTGAGCTCTGTTTTTTTCGTGCATTGATTTCACCGTCCGTGTTACTCGTTGAGAACTGCGATTTCTTAGGCCTCGTGTTATATTGCGCGCAAAGATTTTCTGATTTCGGTGCACTTGACATGGATTCATTCGTTTCATCGCGTTCTTGATAACGATTTTTGACACTATCATCATCTTCTGAAGATTCTTTCTTCTTCTCGCGCTCTTTACGTCATAGCTCTGGCGTGCGTGATTTTTTCTTGCGACGCCTCTTCCAATTCTCGCTCGATTTCGAGCTCTCGCTGTTTCCTTCGTCATCACCTACGGGTTAAATATTAACTTTTGATTATTTAATATAAATGTTAATTTTAACCAGATGCAATAACTATAAGTTTTGTTAGGAGAAATTTTCTCGGTTTTTCTAGGAAGGCAACTTTCCGGGAGTGGAACTTTTTTATCCTCAGTCCTGCTGACGTGATCTGTCTCGGTCGCGATCTCGTGCATTTCGGGAATAATGATTTCGATCGGCGTGGTACCCACCCGGTCTTCCCACCGAGTTCGATAATCAGTGTTGTGATTATCGATGAATTTATCGATGTCTAACACTGGTTTCGGAGAACCGTCGGATTTTTCGGCTACGGAATCGGTGTCCATGATCGCCGTCGAATCTAAGTATGATTCGTTTGCCTGGTTCGGCGTACGGGGGTGATCAACTGGGCGTATTCGCTCTTCTGGTAATTTCTCAGACGACACCGGTGATATAGCTGATTTTTTATAGAGTTTTCCCGACCGCCTCCTTCAAGGTATTTGATGACTGAAGATCTTTTCGGTTCTCGTTGGAAATTTTTCTGATTTTCCGACTTTGTCCGGAATGTTATCGACCTCAGTAGGAGGGGCAGTAGTATTGTCATGTTCTCGGCGTGATTCTCGGTTTGCAGGATTTATCGAAATCAAACCTGTTCGTTTTCGAGTACCCTACTGGTTAAATTCCTTTCTTCCCTTAAAATCTCGTTCTATGGGGTTTCTCTGTCGTAGCGTAGTTCCAGTTTTGTGCAGAAACGATCAAGATGAATTGTTAGATTTTTCATCGTTTTGAGGTACTTTAGGGGTTCGTGATTACTGATGATCATGAACGGCTGGCCGTACAGATAGGGCCGAAACTGTTCTACGTCAAACACTACGGCGAGCATCTCTTTATCGCACGTAGGGTAACGAACCTCAGCACCTTGCAAGCTCCTGGAAGCGTAGGCTACCGGTTTTTCCTTCTCTTCTTCTTGTGACAAAACTGAACCTAGTGCGTACCTGAGGCGTCCGTGTTCACTACGAAGGGTTGCTCGAAAATTGGCAACTGAAGGATCGGCGCCGAACAGTCTTTCTGTTAGTATTTCGAAAGCTTTGGTCTGTTGGTCTGTCCAGATGAAAGGGACGGTCTTCCTCAATAAAAGCGTTAGCGGATATGCGATCTTCAAGAAATTTTCCACGAATCGCCTAAAGGCGAGTCTTAAAAATTGTTTGATTTGTTTAGGATTTTTTGGACGTGGAAATTTCTCTGCATGGATTTTTTGTGGATCAGGCTTTACGGTGTTCTCGGAAATGATGTGTCCGAGATAGCTGTCCTCTTTTTGCAGAAATTTGCATTTTTGCGGTTCTAAAGACAGATTGACTTCAGCTAAACGTTTCATTAGTCCATAGAATTTCTTGAGGTGTTCAGGTAAATTCTTTGCATAGACGACGAGATCGTCTAGATAAACTAACATTTCGATACCTTGCAATCCAATTATCACAAGGTCCATGAGCCGTTGGAATGACCCCGGCCCATTTTTTATGCCCATGGGCATTCGTATGCATTCGAAATGCCCTTTAACGGTCGAGAACGCTGTCTTGTGTGGATCACGATCGTCCAACTTTATTTGATGGAAACCCGATTTTATGTCAAGCGTTGTGAAGTATTTCGCTTCATTCAGCTGATCAAAAATATCAACGATATTGGGAATCGGGTAGGCATCGCCGATCGTCTTTTCGTTCAAATCACGAAAATCGATCACGAGCCTCCATCTCTTTTCTCCATTTAGGCATGCCTTTTTTGGTACGACCCAAGCTGGGGAATCAAATGGGGAATGAGAATGACGTATGATTCCAGCGTCTAACTGTTCCAATACGAGCCGCTTTATCTCCTTTTTAATTAGGGGGGGGGGGGTGACGGAATCGTTTTGCTCTGACGAGGACATTATCCAGGGTGTGAATGACTAACGCCTGCACATGGGCTTGCTCTTCTTGTGATAAGCCGCTAATGTCTATGATCGCTATCATTTTTTCAGCTCAACCATGGTGGAGATCTCGATGCTTATTCTCTGCGCGGATTTTTACGCACTGCGATGTCGCTTGTTCCTCGTCTACGTCCTGCGTGGAACTTTCTTCGCTTATGAAATCGCACGGCTCGAGTTTCGTTGCGGGGACATTTATACATACAGATTCTTCGGTCGTATTTATAGCTATTGCAATCGCGTATCTGGCGCGATTTTCTACCAGAGCTTTGCTTAAATATACTCCGTCAGTCGTTTTTATTTCAGGCAGCATTCCGATTTTTATGTTGTTTTCGATTTTCACGCGAATTACTTTCCTACATCGCGGAGGAAGAGTAACGAATTGTATATCCACGAAGGGCATGTTTCGATTGCCCATGCGGAATGTTTCATCTTCGTAATTTATCTTGACTGCGTTCTGTCGTAAGAACAGATCCCCTAGTATCCCGTCATCCGTGATGGGAAAATCGTAGTCAACAATTTGAGCTTCGATGATTACGCCATTGAAGTTTATCTTCGCACAACCGATGGTAGGCGTGACTCCGTTTCCCATTCCACTTCATAATTTACGCTTACGTCCCGAGGCGGATGGCTGCTCGCTTATTCTCTGCAACCTCATCCGTTGTTGGTTCTGAGACTGTATATCGGGGATGCTCGATATCCCAGCCACGACCCGAGCGCCTTTCGAGTCTAAAGGATTCTCTACCGAGGATCGAATTCGGCCTTTTCCTCGTCGTGCGTTATTTTCCGATTGTCACGATCTACTCGCTGGAAGATTCCACTGTGCGTTTCGATTCGGTTGTGTAAGCGGTGCGGGAGCTGTTTCGCGATTTTTATATGTGGAACGCCGCGATTGATTAGTGTCGTTTCGCGATCGATCGTTATTCACTGGTAGTCGCACTTTATCGCGTGACTGATTTCTCCGCTGTTCTCGTTGGAGAGTGACACGATGTTCGCGAGTATGACCCATGCGTCCACAGTGACTTCATTGTGTCTTGTTACACGTCTAAACCTTGCAGTCGTCCTCGCGATGACCCGACCTCTCGCAATACGAACACGCCTCTATTTCTGAATCGGAAAACTCGTGAATCGTGAATGGTCGCGCGCGTTGACGACTCTTTCGAACGCGTGTCTAGGCGGATTTCCATGGTGATTTGACCGATTTTCCGACGAATTGTCCTTAGCAAAATACACGCAATCTAAACAAATCGCAAAATCGGTGGCTTCGGCCAGTACCCAATCACTTCGTATCATTTTCCCCAATGGTTTGATTGCGACCTAAAGAGTTTGATTTTTAAGAAAAAAAAACGGTACATATTTTCGTTTAAACGAAGATTTTATTGAATTTAAACGGCTTAGAGAAGCGTCAGAGTCACTGTTTAATATTATATATTTTTATGTATATTTAACAACTTTTAGTCCGTGTATTAATAAACAATAATAATAATTATTACCGATTTTTTAACAATTAAGAGTTGTACATCTTCCAGGTATCTTAGAATATTGTTTTCAATGCCCTGAACCTAATTCTGATGAGTTCACACGATTATCAATTTTTGAACAATTTTTACTATTATTAATAATAACTGAAATATGAAAAACATGACATGCTGACCTGTATTTAAGAGTTCTACATCTTATATGGTTCTTAAAATATATTTTCTTTTTTCTTGAACTTAGTACCGATGAGTTCCCATGATTGTCGATTTTTAAATCATTTTTACTGTTATTGACAATAACTTAAATCTCAAAACCATGATATCCTCAACCTAGTTCCAAAGAGTTCCCATGATCATAGATGTTTAAACCATTTTTACTTTCATTAACAATAACTAAAATATGAAAAACAGGACATGCTGACTTGTATATTTTCTGATATTCTGAACTTCGAATATTCCGAAGAGTTACTATGATTATTGATTTTCATACCATTTTTAGTGTCATTAACAGTAAATATAATCTCGATAGTATGACACGCTGACTTGTGTATAATAGTTCTACATCTCTATGGGTCTTAAAATATGTTTTCTTATATCCGGAACTTACAAATAACACTAAGGAAGTGATAATCACCGATTTTTTTGAAACTGCATATGCAAGTACTTCTTTAAAAAGTATTTAACACGTGTTTTTTTGTTTTTCTCCTAAAACCGTCTTTGGGGTAGAAATCAACCTTGAATGTTTGTAGAAATTGTATGTTAAAAATTATTTGTAGTATATCTGTCAATATTGGGATATTGACGTTTTGAGGTCGCTGATGAGGAATATGAAGTCAGGTTTTGAAAATTCAAAATGGCGGAACCAATATGGCGGACGAATTTTTACTATTTTTCAGGAATTTTGTGAAACATGGTTGGCTAGGGATTTTTGGCATTACTGATTATCAACATGATGTTAGAGTTTGTGAAATTGTAGATTAAGAATAGCCGTTGCAACACGGTCAACAAGTTCCCGGATACGTAACAATTATAAACTGCATTAGTGTTATATCATGAAGTAAATAGTTGAAGTTTACATTCTCTACTTTTTGCGTTACCCACGAACAACGACGTGGACGTATAAAAAAACACCCGACATTGTGAGAGGCAAGGGAACTCATATAAAAAAAAACACCTGACATTGCGAGAAGCAAGGAAACTCGCATAAAAAAACACCCGATATTGTGAGAAGCGAGGGAACTCACAGCCAAAAACACCCGACATTGTGAGAGGCAAGGGAACTCGCATAAAAAAACACCCGTCATTGTGAGAGGCAAGGGGACTCACTTACAAAAATCACTCCGATGGGAACAAAAAAACTACTACGTCCACGTCGTTGTTCGTGGGTAACGCAAAAAGTAGAGAATGTAAACTTCAACTATTTACTTCATGATATAACACTAATGCAGTTTATAATTGTTACGTATCCGGGAACTTGTTGACCGTGTTGCAACGGCTATTCTTAATCTACAATTTCACAAACTCTAACATCATGTTGATAATCAGTAATGCCAAAAATCCCTAGCCAACCATGTTTCACAAAATTCCTGAAAAATAGTAAAAATTCTTCCACCATATTGGTTCCACTATTTTGAATTTTCAAAAGCTGACTTTAGAATCGTCATCAGCGACCGAAAAAAACATAAAGATATCAATTTTCATTACATTCATAAAAATTAATAAAAATTCGTCCGCCATATTGGTTCCGCTATTTTGAATTTTCAAAACCTGACTTTAGAATCGTTATCAGCGACCGCAAAAACATAAAGATCCCAATTTTCATTACATTCATAAAAATTATTCAAAATTCGACCGCCATATTGGATCCGCCATTTTGAATTTTCAAAATCTGACTTCAAATTATTTATCAGCGACCTCAAAACGTCAATATCCCAATATTGACAGACATGCTACAAATAATTTTTAACATACTATTATTCAACCCTAAAGACATTCAAGAGCCATTTCTACAAACATTCAAGGGTAATTTCTACTCCAAAAATGGTTTTAGGAGAAAAACAAAGAAACACGTGTTAAATACTTTTTAAAGAAGTACTTGTATACGCAGTTTCAAAAAAATCGGTGATTATCACTTCCCTAGTGTTACTTGTTAGTTCCGCAGAGCTCACCTTATCATCGATTTTTAAAGAATTTTTATTACTATTAACAATAACTAAAATGTGAAAAACATGATATGCTGACTTGTATTCAAGGTGTATTCGAACGATCGCAATCGAGACATATCCCATTGTAGCGTATATTTTGTTAGCTCAATTGTAAAAAAAATAATTGTTTTGAAAGAAGGAAGTACTGGTAAATGCATTATGAAAATTTATTTACTCTGGAGGCGATTGCAATAGTATAACAATTTGCGAATAAAGCACCATCGATCTCTGAATGCCGCTTCAGTCCGTTTGCTGAATACAGTTGAAATGCAGCTTCGGTGTTCCCGCGTAAGAGCATTCCGAAATCTTTCAAATATTCAAATGTGTTCGTTTCGGCGTGAATGTATAGGCACAAATTTCGAACATTTTGACAAAACGACCGCGTTTATTCGTAATATATTACTAACCTCGGTTCTTATTTCCAAATAAAATAATGAATACATTTAACCCAAATGGGGGTGCGACGAAAGGTTTAAATTTACTCACGGAAGATAAAGAAATGACAAGATGCTTTAATCAAATGTAGAACAATAAGCTAAGGCGTGAAGGAACCCTGAAATAAAAACTCGAGATGTCACATGTACAAAAAAAACTTCCTGTTTTTGACAGGAATCCTTCTACGCTTATTGTGGCAACAACATACAAGGTCACTTACTAAAAAAGACGCATAGAGTCGCGAGTATGGTGCGCTAAAGTTCAGGGGGCGCAACCCGTACGTAAACAACACTCAGCCGGGAATCAAATGAAACTCTCTGGGGATGATTTAAGGAACAACCAAGGGAGAAAATCTTCAGCGATATTTTTTCGTTTCTTCCTTCCTTCCTGCAGCTAGCGGATGCAACTACCGACGCACCGGGCGGAAGCAACCCAGACTCCGGCTGCAGCGATCTTCACCACCGCAGTTCGGCCACCACCAGCTTTCACCTTCTAGCCTCGTCTTCGAGTCTGCGCAACAGTCCGGCTTGCGAAATACGACGGGAAGCAGCATCCTATTCCACCTCCAACAACTAGCGTGGGGCAGCAGCTTAGGGACCTGGTCTTCATCCGGCGGAAACAGTTGCGCAGAAGAGTGCACCTCCGTCCTGCGTCCACTACTGCGACTTGCTCCGGCTCTCAACCGACGGTACCAACCTCCGCGGTCGCAGTCACTTCACCGGGCGCTCCGACCATCTCGCCGCACACGCCGCCGATGACGCCGCCTGCGATTCGCTGCGTGCACAAGGACGCAAGAATTGAAGAAATCCAACGCAAACTTTTCGACACGCCGGCCATCATGGTTACCAAAACAAAGCCGCCGCTAAAGCATCGCGAAAATGGTCGCAATTAATAGATTAGTCTATTTTTGTTATGCAATAAATAATTGTTATTGTTTTTCTTTTAAAAGAGAGTCTGACAATTATTGCAGAGCCCCAACCAAAACACTAAAATTACATTAATCAATGCTGTATACCTCTTGAGGTAATTCTTACCCTGGATATCTTATGTTAAGGAAAAATATTTAATAACACTAAAAAAAAACTTTAATTTTGATTACAAATGATATTGTTGCACAGTTTAAGCATTATTGTTATTAAACAAATATTGACACGTGTAAAAATCGTTTGTTAAAGAACTTTTGTTGGGGACTCAAAGTGAATAGATTTTAATGAATAACGGCTGATTTTTCGAGAAAAAGGTTCTTTAACACTTTTTGACTGAACACCAAAATTATTTAGAAAGTATAAAAACTGATGTTTTTTTTTTAATAAAATGAGATACATGAAAAACAACGTTGGGTGAATTTTGATTGAACTTTTTTATCCAAAAGATAAGATTCACTCGTTCAAATCTATTTATTATTTTTTTTTTCAACTTTCAGTTTTAATAAGAAGAAATTTGTAGTCATTAACGCAAAAATCAATTTTGTGTTTGAAACTAAATACTCCCCAATGATATCAATATTATTAAAAACTAATTTCTTGGATGTTTGTCACTTGAGCGAAGCGGGAACAAGTACACTTTTTGGGGATCAAATTTTCGCTTGGAGCATACCATTTTTTTCATACCTTTGGCATGAGACTCGAACTTTACCTGTGTTCTCGTGCGATATTGGATTTACTATTACCCTATTCGTTAAATTTTCTCCTATTTGTTTTTATTATCTTATCAACGGCAATATCGCCCTTTTAACTGAATTTTTGTAAATTAATTTTGATTTCTTATATTTCCGAGAGCTGCAGAAACCTACACTAAGTCCAGAATCGGTCATGAGTTGATTTCTGCTAGATAAACAACATTGCGAAACGTAAGCAAATATCGCGGCTCGTCTAACGAACTGCGAACTGCTGCTTGAAAATCGTTTTCGAAATATTATTCTCTGGATGGGGATCGAACTCACGACCTACGAATCCGTAGTCCAGTGCGCTACTACCTGATCCACGAAGCTGATATTTTAATTGTAAATTATGTATCAATCGAAATCTTACGTTTAAGGTTATGTACCGTAGTCGATCGGTTTTTTTCGGTTTGAGTTGCTTCGATAAAAATAGAATCAAACATATTCAATAGTTTAGATACGGAGGCAGTGGCACATAGTGGACATTACCGCACTTTTGCTCCACTTTATCCGAAAATTCAAGCACGAATACCCTTACGGGGGCTAGGAAACCTTCGTTTGGCAATAAAACCACGACAATTCTAATCAGAAGAGAATTTAGCCGCTAGGCCTGTTTCTATTTTCCTCGTGGACACTTGGATTTTCAAAAACATTGGAATCCTATTCTTCCCGCAAAAAATAAAAATGTTCTACTTTATACGGTGAAATGTTGGGTAGAACACAATAAACTGTGGGGCAAAATAAAACAAAAATTCGAATAATCTATATTTTTATTGAATAATACTAGTATTTCGGAAGTACACACTTTTTTTCTATATAAATGATCTGCTAACTTCCGTGCAGTTAGTAGATCATTTTTTTAAATGCAATTTTTTAATCACAGTCGCTAGAACTATTGTTAAAATGCATCAAGAGCTTCAGAACTCACTTTCAAGCGTCTAGAACTCGACTGATATAATGATCTGTTGGCAAATGATCTGCTGACTTCACACAAATTTCATGGCGGAGGTCCACCATCTACGACGACGGAGGGTGATGCAGGTCATGGTGGCGACACCTCACTGCCGGCCGGCTCTGCCCCCGTTAAACGTCGTGAAGGGAACGACTTGATACGTAAACGAGAAATGAATCGTTTAGTAGAGCAGGGATATGCTATAAAATAGACGCTGATGTATCTCCTTCAAAATCGTACCTTCCGCATTTTGGCGTGCGCCAATACGATTAAATCTGATATGACGGACATGTTCCTAAAAGTAAACTTTAGTCCGACGAATTGCGCAGCGTCGTCGAATCCAGAAGATTCTTCTGGCGTTGTAAACAGAGAAACTAAGAACCCGATACGTATGAAATAACGTGTTTAATATTCGGTGCTAGGTCATCGACGTGTAACGTAATGTACACAAAGAATAGAAACGCGAGAGTGATTGAAAGTTCGATACCGGGGGCTGCGAGGGCGATAATAAAAATAGTTACATAGATGACTTTATTTAGCAAGCTGAGAAACAGAGCAGCAGGCTGCGTAGCTCGTTCGCGATGTCATAGCGGCCGGTAACTTTGAGGTGCATGGATGGGCGTTTAACCGCAACAGAGTATTAGACGGAGTAAATGCCCTACAGACGAATACTCCGCTGTCTCTTTCGTCGGGAATAGAACGAGTTCTAGGAACGTAATCGAGCGTGGCCTATTTGCGAATTGCAATAATAGCCCTCTTAAAATCATCACACCTCGTCTAGAGCTACAGGGTGCGTTAAGGGGAGCCAAACTAGACGATTGACTGAAGCTAGAACTAAAGATGCCCATAGACCGACGCGTGTTTTAGAGCGATTCGGTCACCGTGCTTCATTGGATAAGGTCAGGACCTCGAACGCGTCAAATTTTTTGGAAAATCGCTGAGGTGAAATTGCAGAGTCCACTAGGGTTGCCGAATGGCGATGGGTTCCGACACGTTTAAATCCCGCGGATGAGGCAACGTGTTGGAAGAACGAACCGCTCAGCGATACACACACGTGGTTCGCCGGTACGATGTTCCACCATGAAATGGAGGATCAATGGCGTCAGGAGAAACCGTTCGAAGAAAAGCACAAAAAGGCCATCGACAAGATGGAGGCGCGTAAAGGAATAGCCTTCGTAATAACTTCGACGGATCAGTATTTTCCCCACGATGTTTGCGCACCGCGTGCGACCGTTGGAGGCGTAAGGCTGAATCGGGGATTACGGTGGCATCCGTACTAGAAGGGAAACAGTATTCCTCGTAATTCAATCGGCGTGCTTCCGATCGGATCTTGATGCTATCACGGAGGGGCGTGAAAGAAATAAGTTTAGCAAGATCGATTCATTGACGAAGATGGAATTCGCGCGAAAATGCTAGAAAGCGCGGCGCGCGGCAGTCAGTACGATAGGGCATTCGGCACAGGAAGGTTCGGCTTCCAGTCTCGTCTCTCGCGGCGTAATCGTTAATCAACATTCAACGGGGTTACCGTCATCGCAGCCAGTTTGAAAGCCAGTGCGTTGCGCTGGCGTCTTCACGGATCCTCGGAATAGAGCTGCTAACAATTATTACGACCTGAGTCGAGCGTTGCTACTCATTTCAGGGCCGTTCACGCTTTTGCACGTAGGTTCTCTTTCGAGGGGTCGTCTACTCCTGTTAATAAAATTTGTTTAAACGGTAAAAGATAGGAGACAAGTAGAGAGATGTTTAGTGTATTGTTTGTTCTAAAATAAATTACTTGACTATTCTTTTTTTAATAATAGAGAGAAAATATAATTTATTTACTAATTATACACTTAATTAAATTCTTCCCTGAAACATAATCAACGGTTATGGCTTGGTAAAATGAATTGTCGAAGCATCAAAAAGTTGGCGACTCCTTTGATTTCTTTATCACCCTTGATCTTCCTATTTCACTCGCGGGTTCCGTCCCCGCTACTTTTGAACATACTACCAAATCTATAGTAGCCTGCGTGCAAATACTGTTACCTTTAGTCACGAGCCGCTACGGCACCCCCCTTCCCGTGGAAACGAATCATTGAGGAATCCTCACATTTCGGCCGACTCTAGTTGTTGTGTGGCTCCTTGGCTACTGTGTTACCGCTAGTGGATTTTCTGTCTCTAAGAGATACGCCGGTTTGAGGCGATCGATGGAAACTTCTATCTGTTTTCCTCTCCTTGAGATGATGTCCTGGTATCCAATTTTAGGTGCACCAAAAAAACGGGATTTACTATTAACGGTTTGATCACTCCCCACTAAGTGAGTCTACCAAAAAAAAGTACCGGTTGACTTCTGTCCTTCACGAGGACCTCTACCACCAAGCCACCCAGTGAGACCTTGAAACAATATTAAGGATTATGGAAGTCAAATTACAACTGTTAAAGTAAAAATTATTGAATTAAAGACAAAGTAGGGACAATAAGGATAAGGGCCATGTTGGCATTACGGCCCAAACTAATCGAAACAAAAGGGAAGAGGGAGATACGCACTTAAGCTACTATGAGAGAGAAAGAGTTAGGGATTGTCCCACATGACAAACGATAAGTTCCGATGGCATTCTTTATGCAAGAGAAATGTCGATTTAGCTAGGGACACTCTCTCTTTTTCCTATACCGAGCATGAATGCGAGAGACATCGACTCTGCAATTAGGGTTGGGAGGGAAACAGAGTCCATGATCGCCTGTGCCGCAGAATAGTCTACCTCATGTCACTGCTGGAGGAACGGTGCGCATGAAAGCTGCGTGATGACCAGTATACATATGGCGACGACATCGGTATGTCGTCGTTTTTACATTTCAATATATACCGAACTCCACGCTTGTTTTCCGGATTACTATTGCGAGAAGTTCTCGGTCATAGGCACTATACTTCCGATGTGCCGGCGACATTTTTGTTTAAAATAAAATTCCAGCGGTTGCCAGGAGTTATCGGCTACTTGCTGAAGAGATGCGCCAATTCCGAAGTCCGATGCGTCAACGAAGATAGCTTACCGTGCCTGTGCGTCCGGATGTTCAAGCAGTGTAGACGACGCTAGTGCCTGCTTACCCTGCTGGAAAGGGTTGTTGTCGATCTTCTGTCCACTCAATTGTTATTCATTTCTTGTTTTTTCCTTCCAGTGCTGCTTTTAATGGTCCCAGAATTTCTGCTGCATGTGGTATAAACCGCCCATAAAAGTTAAGCAAGCTTATGAATATTCGAAAAACAATTCTTCCAAAAATACAACGTGCAGTCAATGCAAAGTTATGAGTAAGTAGTTCAGTAATGAAAGTAGTTCGTAAATGGAATTTCTCAACAGAACACGTACTTCTACGCATTGTGCCTGTTTATTGCATTTTCTTTTGTCGTTATTTTGTTGAGACTATCGTGAACAATATTCCATAAAATATACGAATTTGTTTGAGCCGCCAGTGTAATTCTTATATACATTACTCATGTCCATTTTTTGCTCTAATACTCTTAAAAACTTCTACTTAAAATCGTGCATATCGACTCCACCCATATAGTTCTTGTATACACAAATGGAATTGGGAAATTGCAATGATATTTTTTGTTTTGCATATTTCGAGTACCGATGTAATGGGACTAACGGTGTGTCACCAGTTGCCGTTGACAGAATCGATACCTGTTTAGAATATAAAGCGGCAATGTAATTAATACTTGATTTTTTGTTATGATGCGCAAAGTATATCCCTCGATCTGCAGTTTATTAATGTTTTATTTCACTTCTTTTGGAACTCGATCTTGTCGAATTGTTCTTGTGGCTGGTAACCCATTCTTTTTCAAGTGAAGCAGTAAATCCGAACTTGTAAAAAAATGATCAAAGTATAAGTGATACTTAGACAGCTTGGTGTTCGGAACGTTTAAAAGTAAATGGTTTGCTATTTTCATTACTACTTTTGAGCCTAATGTACACGATTTTAGTTTTTCGCCTTGTTCCTGGTCTTTTTCCCAATAAATATCCAAGTCAAGGATGAAACTAAGAATAGTACATAAGGCTGAAACTTTTATTCTAAACCTCGTCGGTTTATTTCGAATAAACTGCTTTAATGATGTCTGGCCAAAAAATTTCACCATCATCTCACCGACAGCGAGGACGGTTTAAAAAAATCCGAATTGTGAGATATTTTCCAAGATAAGTTTACAATATTGCAAACTATCTTCATAGTTATCGCGTGAAGAACATTTAGTGTGTTCAACATTAGACGCTGAAGTCTTTCGTCGTGGTATTATTATGTTTATAACGACAAATATTTTATAACAGTAATTTTCTGTGTTACGCTAACAATAAATTTTACTTGCAGATAATCGCAGTTCAATAAGCCTTCACATAAACTTTTACTACAACCAAAAACATATGCGCGCATCACCGCGGCGCACCTTACTTCTCAGGAAGAGCGGAATTCTTCTTGTAGGAGAACCGGGAGAACGCTGTATGTAGCTGAAGGCCTAGCAGACGTTTGGCGAAACTCGAGTTTTTGATGCAGTATCTCTTGCACTGGCTGTCTTTAAGGTGCCTATCCGAAGGCGGCACGAATTATTCGGGGTTGAGGTCCATTTATACAGAAAGGGACACCGGAGTGTACTTGATAAAAGAATTCCGCTATTGAGCTATGTGTTTCGCATCTAAGTGTCAGGAACGAGTTTTGTTGTATTGTCGCTTCATGTCATAGTGCAAGTAGATTTTGGCTTTCTCTGGTGTATAGCGCTGCCACCCGGTTTTGAATGCACTTCCTGAAATTGATCCCAACAAACCGTGTTGGTCTTGTAAACATCCCTACTTCCGTCCCTTTCTTTATGACCGCAAAAATATGGCACATATACCAGTATCATACAGAGACCTCCATTTCAAAAACCACGCGCCCAATCCGGATTCCCTAATTGATTTTCCTGATATTGTCCTACTTTTACTCGGATACAGATGACACTACAGTGCCAACAGGCAGCCAGCAAAAGAATGCTTCCCGTAAGAGAAACTACTCACTTATTATTATATTACCAAACCATAGGATGTTACTTGTCAAAGATTACTTGTGCAGCAAAGCTAATCAGAGTCGCTTGATACAAAGGAGCAATCCTTGGCTTGCGCATGTTTAGTAGAAAATACTTTTTAATGATTTTTCCGAAACGTAAATATTACGTGAAAAATTACTTCATTCAAATTTTTAATATAGGTTATGGAACATTTTCTTCGCGGATAGTATCTGTTTACTGAATATTTTTTAGTTTGCCGAACCCCTTGAACATTAAGAATCATAATTTTGATGTTTTAGTTTGTCTCGAAAATGGTAGAAGATATTTAGTTCTTTATTCATAGAAAAAATGCGGTAAAAACTGTAACGAAGTTACTTATTTTTACCTGCCGCACCTGCTGCGCCTGCCGAATAGGCTACCCGCGATACACGCACCGTTTCTTTTCCGCCGTGGCCGAGTACGTCCGAGCATAGGCCCGAACCGCAAAGCGACAACGCGCAGCCGCGACGCGACGCGTGCCGCCTACCGCCGACCTCACGACTACAAAAACCAGCACGCGACCAGAATTCAGGAATTCTTCCCGGCCCGTGACTCGCGGGCCTTCCTCACCTTCAGGAGCTCGGTGCCACGCGGAGTTCCTTCCTTCCGTCCAGTACTACGGGTTTATCGCTCCAAATACGCCCTAAAAAAAACCTCTCCTGGTGGAATACGGTTACACGCGGTATTCTCACCTCCTATTCGAGGAACACGGTGACACGCGGTGTTCTGGCTCTCTTCCTTCCAGTACTACGGGTTTATCGCCCCAAGTACGCCCTAAAAAACCTCTCCTGGTGGAATACGGTGACACGCGGTATTCTCACCTCCTATTCTAGGAACACGGTGACACGCGGTGTTCTGGCTCTCTTCCTTCCAGTACTACGGGTTTGTCGCCCTATGTACACCCTGAACCTTTCCTGGTGGAATACGGTGACACGCGGTATTCTCGCCTCCTATTCTGGAACACGGTGACCCGCGGTGTTCTGGATCTCTTCCGTCCGATACTACGGGTTAATCGCCCCAAGCAAGCCCTAAAACCTCCCCTGGTGACACGCGGTATTTTCACCTCCCCACTCTGGAGTGCGGTGACACGCGGCCCTCTGGATCTTCTCCTGCCTCCATACCAAATCACCACCTCGAATACCAAGACCTTACCTTTTGGGATAACAGCCAACCGTACAAACGCCCAATACCGTTCCGGGTCCGAAGCCCTAATCAGTCGCGGTAAAATCGTACGGATGAGATACGCATTTTTCCTGCGCCAACGCGTCTCCTTGCGATCCGCGGTCGATCGGTAACACACTCGCATAGATTAAGTAATATATTACACTTATTTTTCTTTACTCCACGGCTGAGCGGAAAGCCGCATTATCTTATTTTTCTACCACATGTATAAGTAAGGACTTAGTTGAATATACCTGTACTTTTTCCTTCTATAAACTACGTGTTCTCATTGACTACAACCTTCCATCTTTAAACTATTTAGTGCACAGCTCGTACCGAACCCTGGCGTACCGGCTGAGCTCGGCTCGAGCAGCACAGGAGGAAAACCTCCGTTACAAAGCTAGTGACACGGCAAAGATAATTAATATTTATTTTTCGGACATGGATTTTGAGGAGTCAAGGACCTACTGACATATATATAAAAAAAATTGCGTTCGTTTCAGGCAATAAATAAGAATCCGTAGATTTTGTAATTATCGACGTGTAATTCCTGGTACTTAATTTTCTTTTTTTTAATATAAGAAAAGGTATCTTTCAACTTTTTATAATTTATGACAATTTTATATCAAATGAAGTAACATCATAATATAGATTCATAAGTCTCCTCAATTACCCTGGACATATATATTTATTCAGAGAAAAGTTTTAAACAAACAGAAGCAATTATTAATTCGATTGTATTATATTAAAATTAAACTCCATCTTCCCATCTTTCGGCACAAAAGTAAATGTTACTGATAACAAATTTTCATTAGATACTTTAACAGCGTCGCGTAATAAGTGGACACCTTGCCTCGAATGTCTATCCCAGAGTATTCTGTTATTTGGAATAATATCTTCTACAGGCCCAGATGAAACAATTGTTTCATTATCGAGTTGCCAATCCATCCAAATTGCAATCCCATTGCAGGTTCCATTCCTAGACAATAATACATTGTTGAAATAAAGAATTATTTTCAATCACAATTCGCTTAGCATTAGATAAAAATAAATTTAAATAAATTTAATACTATATGTGCCCAATTTATTATATAAATTAAATAAAATCCTATTGTAACAGTTAAATTAGTAATATAAATTAAGACTGGTCGTTATTATTGTGTTTATCATGATTTTTTAAAATTCTATAAACATTCTATTCAATCCAATTAACATAATAACACTAAATTGTTTTTAACCCAATAAACTTATATACCCTCAACTTATCATTACAACGCAGGGGCAACCGGCACTTAAGATGGAGATGAAGTAAGGAAATGCTTGGATATTTATTTAGCTTACACAGAAAACATAGAATATACACATAAGAATAAATGGGATTTATGCAGGTCTTGCTTTAACATTCTCACGTTATTCACAATCACGGGGTAAATTGTATTTATATTAGATAAAAAACGTGAAGGACGATACATTTATCTACATCATTAGTGGCTGTCTCAAACTATAAAAAAAACTACCTCTCTTATTCCTCCTCAACTTGCAAACGAGTTTCCTTTAGAATAGTTGGGGCATTTCAGAAAGTAATTATTGATGATATCGTAGTTTTTCCAAATCGTAATTCCGTAAAATAAGCTTCTACGGTGAAACCGTTATAAAATTTTCTGATTTTATACCATTTATACAACTATTACGTCGTCATTCAGAGAAGAAAAGTAAATTTATGGACTTCCAAGTTAAATAAATGTAAAGTGGTAACATTATTGAACCTTTAACTTCATCTGTCAGTTTCGATTTTATTGGGGTTGGTCAAAAAGATGGCGACTGTAGATTTTGTGTGAACTATTAGATTTTAAATAAGCAGACTGAAAATGCTCCTCAGCAATTACCAGGAATTCACATTAAAGATTGCACAGCCAACTTTTTTTTCTGTTCTAGACTTAAAAAGTGGTTATTAAAAAGATGTTCTTCTGCATTTTCATTACCTGGAAGTGGGAAATACCAATTCCGTTTTTAGCACGTTCTAAAATTTAATGGGGATACACTTTGCTGTTATATGGGGAGAATTTGCGATTGCTTATTTGTATAACATGATTATTTTTTGAGACACACGGGAGGACCATCTTCATCATATAGCATTAGTTTTCGAACGATTGACTCCGTATGAACTTTCGGTTTCTCTTGGAATATAAATTTGGTCAAACTTATTTAGGCGACATGATAAGTTGCGGCAATAACGCGGCATAACAAGGGTGTGATAATGCCAATTGTAATACGATCCCACCTCGGACACAAAAAAAGGAATCTTTCTTTGGTTTGTGTACTTGGAAAATAAGTATATAGGGGGATCGTCCAACTAATACCGAGCGATGAACTGTGGCTTTTTTAATTAATTTTTAATAACTTTTCCTTTGAAGAAATGTCCGGCAAAGTAGAGTTTTTAAGTCATTCTGCATTGAAATCAGCCAATATGAGTTTGAGATTCTTCATTGTCGGAAAGAAATTCGAATAACAGTATCGGCGAACTACAATAAAACAAAAATAAATGCGCATCGGCGATGGGCGAGGCTCGTGAAGTGCAGCGCGTGTTTGTTTCGGAACAGCAACGTTATGTTCGAAATATTGATCGAATGTCAAACCTGAAACTCGATTTTTCAGAAGAAACAATGTTTAATTTACATGTCGATGTAAATTAAATGGAAATGCATTATTAAAAATTTAAAGATATGTATAAATAAGGTAAATGAGCTAAAAAAATAAAATTGGGATCTTTATTCCAAAAGAACTTTTACGTGAGATAGCGAATAGAAATGACAAACAAAAATTGAAAATTAAGGTAATTTCCGAAAACGGCAAGATTTAATTATAACTCGTAATTCTATTCACAATAGAATTAGGAAAAATTAGGAGGATCGATAAATCAAAATCAAACACAATATTTACTTTCAAAACGAACGACGATATATTAATTAAAAATATAGAAGAATTAAAAATATACAAGACAATCGATATCAGAATAAACATAAGATAGATAGGCTCAAATTCAATCGCTGGCTCAAATTGTGCAACGGTAGAGCTTCTTGGTAATACCGGAGGCGTAAATGCAAAGGAAATGGATTTAAACGCGGAAATAACTCGTAAGGGCACAGGAAATTTATATGATAGACAGTTAGTACTTACGAAACGCTGATCTAACTAATTCGATAGGCGAAAATGCTACGGATGACGAATGGATCCTTGGCGGCCGGGTGTTCGGAGAAGATTTACCTCCAAATCCCAAGCTTGGCTCGCTCGAACCGTCTTGATTAATTGCTAGGCTGGTTTTACCGCACGTCCACTCGGCACTTGATACCCGCGCACAAAAATATTGTTTCGTTATACCTTGCGAAATACCGAACACGTAGTCGCGTTGCCGATCACGAAACGACTGATAATTTGATAATTACGTCATGCTTGTCTCGTTTCATACTCGTACCTAATGACGAATGCTAGAAGAAGTAAGGGCTAAGGATGTAAGAGAGCGGTGGAGATAACGCGTATAAATCGGGCTAAATGTGAAAATGTGGAAATTGAGCACATCCGGGATTTGTTGGTATTTTTCGTCCTGAACTTCGCCTTTAATAGACACAGAGAGGTAGCTAGGTACCTTACAGTCGGGTACGGAATGAAAAAGACTGTAAAATAAAAGAAATAACTCCATAGGACATTGGTGTACTGCTCTGCCTAGACACACATATACTAAATTATCGAGAAACACAGTATGTAGTTTACGGAGTAGATCAGTGATGTCGTCACATAACCATAAAATAATTAACAAATAATTGATTAATGAAACCATCAATTGCTATTGCACAACATTTATGCAGTTGCGAAGGTTACATAAAACTTCGTGTTAAAAAAACTTTTCATGAGATCACATTTAAGACAAATTGACCTAAGAAATGAAATAAGTAAATAAAATTCACAATTCATTTCCTGGGTTGAAGAATAAAATTATTAAATGCCTGACGTAATTTTGAGTCAAGTAAAAATGTTTCGTTAATCCTTTACAATGTGACGGAATTATCCAAATACCAATCTAATTAATTCAGAATTAATTCAAAGCAGTATTTGTCTTATAATATTTTAGCGTGTATGCAATTATAAGTATCCTCGCATCATGTACTATCGTGCGCTATTTGATTCGTGATAGGATTCACGACGTCTCCGAGGCGTTCCTATACGATGCGACCAGTTCCGCCCTGACCGCTGGAAATGAAACACAGTTGTTACGTGATACTTATAACGCTCTCTACACGCGCTGCTATCTGTAAGCAGACCTCGCGTACCAAATAAGTTTTGTAGGACTAAACGATCGATTAAAGTTATACGGTATAAAAAAAAGCATTTTGAAGATATTCAGCCGTCAGTGATCCCGCCCGTTCCACATTTTCCCGGTGGATCAACCAGCTATTTTCGCGTGATTGTGTCTCTAGTCCTGATCGATTTCGAGACGAAAATCCGTATTCATAGCGTATACATTACAATTATCCGGCTACAATTTTAATTAAAGTTAGAGGAAGGAAATTGGATAAAATAAACCAAATTTGTACTCTTGTTAGTATAAAATAGCGTTCTTAACTCTGGGCGCAATTTAAATCCAGCTAAAGCAGCGAAATTTTACAAGATTCACAAAACCAAGTACAATTTTTATTAAATTTAAAGAAACGATAGTCCAGTACTCGAAAAGTGCTGAAGACTTAGAGAACTTTACTGTTGGAATCATCAATAACCACGTCTAAATTAAAACTAGACAATCCTGAATAATAAGTAGCGCCAAGGGGTACAAAAAAGAGCGACTAATCGCTTATGAAGTTTTTAAGATAATTAGATTCAAATGTATTTGACAATAAGTTACAACTGAGATCACCCGTAATTATTACGTTCTTAAATCCAGGTAAACACATATTAAATTTTACAAGAAAATCGGAAAAAAGCTGACGTTCCGGCCGCTGATATATTATAAGAAATAATACGCTATGCTCGTGTGACTTAATTTCAAGGAAGAAGTACTCCGGGGTATCGATGTTAATATTTTCGGAAATATCGCTGATGGAAAAAACTAAGGATTTATGCAAGTAACACGCAACTCCTCCTCCTTGAATGTAGCGCCAATAACCGTAAGCGTTAAAAGCGAGAAAACGAAATTGTAGTTAGCGATATTGACACATACCGAATCAATGCTCGGAGAAAGCCACGTTTGCGTAAGCGCTAATGCATGAGTTATGCCATCAGACAGTTCAGCTTCAACATCACACGGAAAAACTGCTGGATCGATTATCGTACGTGTCTCTCACTCGTACGAGTCGTACGATTTTAGCACATGGCTCGCACGAATTTCGTATGGAGGTGGGGAAACTACAAATGTATAGCTCTTATACGATCTTGACACGGAACTTGTATGATTCAGATGTGCCTCTGCTTACGTATTTGCGCGGGTACTCACGGCACTAAAATCGTACGACTCAATATTTTCATCAGTCGAACGCGGCGCTGCTATCGTGGCGATGACTTTCATACGATTACCATAGCGACAGGCACGTACGATAATCGATCGAATAGTTTTTCCGTGCATGCAGGTGGGCGCGATGCGAGTCTATATTTACGCAAGAGATTTTTAGAAATGACGAGGAAAGAGAGCATGAAGACGTATTGTGCGACGAGTTTTCTGTTGACTGTCACACAATGTTTTCCTAAGTAGAGCATAAGTGGATGATGATAAAAATTCGTTCACAGATAATATATGTCATGCATCATTCTCGTCAGATAATTCACAAAGCAAATCTTGGATTGTGATTCTGCCAAGATTGCATTTCGTGTCAACAATGAAATGAACTTTAAATGACAAGTACTGAAGAGCGGATGAAGAGCTAGCAACGGTAGAGGACGTATTTGCGGGTCGCTTGGGGTCCATTTTAATAATACAAAAGCAACTATGAAAATTGGTCGCTTGGAAGGCCCATGGCAAACGGGATAAAGCGGACGCAATAGGTACGACGGATAGTAGTTGTCGGGCGGGTGAACTAGCCATAAGCAGGCGAGACGGAGTTAGCGTGCGAGAGCTAGGCTATGGGTTTCACGAAGAAGAAGAGGTAATACTCGCAGGAAGAGGTAGTGCACACGCGACAGACGAACTCGCGACGGAGGGGCGCGAGCGAAGAATGTACAAAATACATCATACGCAACACACTACCGCCGATTTGCCTCTAATAAATAATCACGTAAACGACTCGTGATATTACTTTTCGCTCGAGGGACACGTATGACAATCGACCACGGTTATATAACACTTAGCACAATGAGATGGTGATGACGATCTTTTGAGTGCGATATTTTATGCACACTCGATGATAACGATGACAGGTAATTGAAGGTTGTTTGTATCTGATATTCACTCACCACGTGACATCGACGAGCATGCGCAGATCGTACTTGTTCCTGACCTAAGAGAAGTATTGGGAAAATATTCAGACTTCCAAAAGGCACACAGTGGACGTAATTATAAATTAAGTAATATGCCAAAGTTTTCACACTAGAGAGTTCGTCGACATTTGGTGCATCAGCTGGAATAAATTTCTCGCTAGAGAGAATAAATATTCAGTGAGAAATCGTTCCGAAAAAGCCTAGCAGAAATTAATACGAATGCTGCGATTACTCACCAAACAAAGAGAGAGAGAGAGAGAGAGAGAGAGAGAGAGAGAGAGAGAGAGAGAATCGAAAGCGGGGAAGATAGCGACGGATAGGTGAGAGAGAGAGGGGAAGAGATGAAGCTAGTCCTTGAAAGGCAACACTGCAGAAACGTAAAACAGCGAATGTTTGTCTAATTGCTCATTTATAAATGACCTGCATTTAATAAACTAACTAAATTATTGTATACTTATAAGAGGGAATAATAAGTAATAATTTGTAAATAATTACAATGTCACACAATTCTTTAGAGACTTCTAATGTATCAGAAAGGCATATAATAATTAGTAAAATTTATTATTAAACAACCAACATTGTAGTATTTTAATTGATCGAAAACACCTAATTAGCCCGATAAAATTGATTATTCAATTTCATTTAAAAAAGTTTATTAAAGGTTCCTACAGTGTCAATAATGACCGATTAGAATTCCAGATTAAAGATTTATCAAGAATTGGAATTTTCGGTTCAAGAAAGGAAGTTCTTGGCTCTTTGAGCAATTTTCATTCAGATAAAGTTGTAAAAGGTGATTAAAAATTACTACTGTGAAAACTATTTATATCTACAAATAATAAAGAACTACGGCAATTTAAAAAGGAAAAATTAAATTAGCATAATTTCTAATCGAATAAAAGTTACGAAAATTCTCTAGAATTTTCAGATAACGTTCAATAAGTAAACGATTGATTTGAAAATTTGTTTAAAATTGTCCTGTTCGCATAAAAAATCAACCGCTAGGTAAATTTCACCGACATTATGTATGTGAAGAATTCTTAAATGTGAATTATAGCAAATAAACATGCTAGTTAAGTGAAAATTAACCAAGAAAATATACCTTCTACGGCGTACGACTGCTTGTATTATTCTTTGAACTAATCTCACTATGTGCCTTTAGAACTTTCCATTACTCGTGGTAAAGGGGACTTTCAGCTTCCACGTCCACTGCTGCTAATATTCTTTAAATTTGTCGAATAAATTATCTACTCTGATATTTTTTAATATCACGTCACCAGGGCCTTACAACTTTTTATTGGGGTTTTAACTTTCACGTTCTTTAAATCTGAATTTCAAAATCTTATTTGAAAAGAAGAATTATACGTAAAATTAAGAAAAATTGGATTAATTTTCTTTTTCGTAAAAATAGCGACATTTTATTAAAGTATTCCAGTTCTTCGCGAACACTCAAACTACTGGATGGGTAGTAGGAAATCAATTCAGAATTTAAATTTTCATTGTGAGCATTAAAATTGTAGAGCTCTGGAACAATTTGTATCCAGTCAAACATAGCGAAAGTTTAGTACATTTTTCTAAATCACCAAAAACACCATAGTAGATAGTTGGTTAATTGAAATTAATCCATTAACGCCTGAATACCACAAAATTGAACCGCAACTTTGGGCTCTCAATTTTTAATCAAATCGCTGTTAGTTTTTTAAGCCACTACATTTTCTTGATGTTTTTGGGTGTGCTCTATACGATGCAACCATTTAAAAAAGCAAAAATGTCATCTTGTATTTTTTTTTGGCAAATGTGCGTAAAAAATTACGATTTTTACACGATTTTTGTTAGAAACCCGATTCCGGCCGATTTTATATAGGAAAATGGTTTCTTTATGCTACAAATGGCTACAAACATGTTATTAAAATTTGTACTTAAAATATATGAGGGTAGTTTGCTTTAAAGAACGTTTTCCTGCAAATGCGAGCCTCTCAAAGTCGATAACATCGGTAATTTACATGTTCCACTCATATTAACTTTACTTAATTTTATTTCCTTGGCGCTCGATAACTTGTTAAATCATATATTAGGGGATTTCGGAACATTCTGATTATAAATATTATGCAATATTAAAAAAATTCTAAGTTTCTTACACTTTTTACCGTTTTCTGCTGAAAATGTTCACTCGGGAGTTTTCGGGGTCTCTGATTACGAATGTGATATCAGAATTGAAAAATTCAAAATGGCGGATCCAATATAGCGGAATTTTTTATATTTTTTTAACTACTTTCAGCTGAAACTGTCCTCCCGGATTTTTTTGAGAATGAATTATTATCGATGGAAAAAGACAACTAAACAAATATTAGCATTCTCTTCAGTCTAACTATTTGAATACTTTTTTGTAAAGAAATAAAACAGTACATTATCGATGCTACCAAAGAAAACGTGTTTGACTTGAAATAGAATTATTTTGATCTATTTATTGGCATTCTTAGTTTTACCACCTTGAACCCTAGGTCATCGCAAGACAGCGATAATTGAGGACTTACATGCAATAACCGCCTAGACGCTCGGGCCTGGAGTCAGACGGCTGTTTCTACTTATAGACGGTGCGTCCATCGAGTTCGTCAATATTCCAGACTTTTTCAAACATAAATCATGATTCCTCATAAACTACATAATGACTCTTCTTAAAAATTTAACAATTTTGTAAATTTAGGGTAAATATTTTTAAACACAGCACACGAAAATTTTCGGATAGGTACTTTTAATATTGCTTAATTAGTCGAGCAAAATTTATAAAAATGAATAAACAATCACATTAAAACTTTTCTGTTGATATATAATTTGAAAATAATATTATGCAGTTGTAGGTTGTGATTGTTTTGATTTCATTGTAACCTTCCACTGCGCGCGATTGTAAACAATGAAATCCTGGTGATGGACGCACCGTATGTAAATAGAAACAACCGTTTGACTCTAGGCCCGAGCGTCTAGGAGGTTATTGCATGTAAGTCCTCAATTGTTGTTGATAGAGTGACAGAGCGACATGTCAAATACAAACAAAAAAATATTCTCTGTCATGGTTTACCTGGTGAGAATCGGACAACATTGGATACAATGGCAAAGACGATACGAGTGCAAACATTTCATATAAATACATGAATCAAATTTAAAATATAAGGAATTACAGTACTTTCTATGAAAGTTTCATTCTGTGGTCGTTTTTTCAGTATTTATATCTGCAATACCAAACTTCAAAAATAGATTACAGAATATCAGCAATTGTGAATAATTTCATATTTGAATCACTTTGAATTGTCAAAATATAATATCGGATTCTTCAGAGACCGAAGATTACTTTTAAAATTACTAATGTTCTCTTCAAAATCGGAATTTGTTTCATCACGAAAAATATTGATCGCCACGTTGAAGCCGCTATTTTGAATTATACCAATTTTGCGGTTTAATTTTGTGTTATTCTGGCATTAATGGATTAACTATAAATTTCCTATTCATGTTTGAACATTAAAATTCTGAATACCTCGTTTCATTCTTGTTCAGTAATGCGTGGTGAAAGTTCGTTCCCAATTCATAAAAACGTAGGGAAAATTAGGTACATATTTCTTATCTGTCAGAAACTTGGTGAACGATTGTTCAAAATGAGTGAATCACCATATACGTCGAATTAGTTAATTGAAAAATTTAACATTCAGATGATTCAAATAAAAACCCGAGATTTTTAGAGCTGCAAAACTAAAGTCATCAAAACCAAGCCCAACTATTTGGAATACTTGCTGCTTTTTGTTGCAAACTTATTTAGAGAATTGTTTAATTAAAAATTAATAAAATATTTTATTTTGCTATGTACTGAAAATATATTAACTAACTGTGTTTGCATGTCAATGAATAAAAACTGAAACAGACGTGTAAAATTTAATTTATGCAAAATTTCCGAATAAGTGCAGTAATCAACATTGTGTTAAATGCAATAAATATATGCTTAACAACATCTATAAAATTGATTATAACTGGAGCATTGTTTATTCTGCAAAATGCATTTGGTGGGTTTTATCGTGGTAAACTCACGTAGTAGACACGTAGCATCGCTGCGTCGTGACCGAAAGCAGGTGATTCATCAATTCTTCTCAAATTTCGTTCAGAATAGTCAGATTTAAATAAAATAATATAAAGAGATGAATTGAGGCCTCACATCGAATAACTCGCCGCACGATAGAATAGCGGAAAATAGAAGTCCCTTGGCCGATCCGAGATGAAAATGTTTGAAAGTAAATATTTTCATTAAAACAGCATACGGGGATGTTGAAAATGGTAAACCGAATTCTACTAAACCACTTCTACTAAATAAATTGTTTATACGAGGATTCATTTTCACATTAAACATTAAAAACTACAGAAATTAGGAATGGTAATTTTAATTATATTGATAAACATATATCGTAATTTCTTGGGCAGTTATTGATGAAATCGTTTGATATTTGGTACACGTCTAGATTATATTCTAGCGAAGTCTATAAAGTAATAACAAATGTTGAAATCAGTTGTTATTTAATTATTTTGTTTATTAATAATTGCAAATTCCGTAACCTCACTCTTGTCGATTCCCGGACAAAAAGAGTCGAACGAAGTTTAGAGTTGAACAAACGTATTCTGGACAGTTCCAAACAAATTGGCTGTAAATTGGCTGAAATGCTGATTATTTAGTAAAGTGCCCGGCCTGTCAACGGCTGCTCTGCGTCAGCTAAATTGCACAAGGTTTCCTCCTTAATTTTTCCACTTCCTTAGAGTTAATTTTATGAATATTTTTATTTTATTTTACTAAAGAAATCCTGCTATTGTATACCAATGTTCACATTATAAAAATAGAACTTGAAATATAAAATAATACGTAGAAATTCTATTTTCTTCCGTTGCTTCACATCACTTTGAAAATTTCAATAATTTCTGTCTATATTCATTTGTTATATCAAACAAAGTATTATGGAAAAAATAATTTATCTAAAAATAATAAAAGTACTAGTTGCAAAAAGGCCATTGGAAATCCAAAATCTGTTATAAAGCTTTAGACAAAATTGTAAAATCTATTGTAAGAATGTAATGTAAGAAGCTATTGTAACAAAAAAAAAAATAAAAATATATTGGTTCATTGTTTGTGAGCTCTGCATTATTTGCACAATTATTGCAGTTAATGGTATAAATCCATTCATTATTTTACGTTTTCTATAACTTTTTTTTAAGGTAAATTTTTTTTAAAAACTTACTATTAACAGGATTTATTATTAATGCCGTAATGAAATCAAACAAAAATATTCGTAAAATTAACTCTAAGGAAGTGGAAAAGCTAAGGAGGAAACCCTGTACAATTTAGCTGACACAGAGCAGCCGTTGACAGGCCGCGAACTTTAGAAAATAATCGGTATTTCCGCCAATTTACAGCCGATATGTTTGAAACTTTTCAGAAAGCTTATTTAATGTGAAAATTAGTCGTCGTATAAACCATTTATTTAGTAGAAGTGATTCGGTTTATCATTTTCAACATCCCCGTATGTTTTGGAATCCAATGGATTCAGTTGACGGGTTCGTTCGGATAGCTCGCTCAACGGTCCGGGAGGGCGAACAAAAGAAAACACAGTCGATCAAGATGAGAACGTTTATTATAACGATATTATCTAATGGCGTAATGTTCGATGAGGGGGGGGGGGTTCACGAGGGGGGGTGCGCTCTCCACCCAGATGGCCAGGGCAAGGGGAAGCAGGTATGCGTTGAAATGCCTCCGACGTGTAGATCGGCTTCGAAGTGCTGAAAATAAAATGTTAGTAAGCATCGCGACCGGGGATCGCTAACGATCCCGGTTAACACTGAATTTATTAATATGATCGTAGTGGTCGCGCACAGAATAAATTCATGATGCGAGTCGTGACTGTCTCGATCGCATGAAAGAGTGCCATAGCCATGGGCGGCGTTTCGCGGGACTCTATGATGATTGTGAGGGTGAGAAGATAATGAGTAATGTTAATGAGCAATGAGTAGGTGAAGAAGCGCGAAGGCATGCACGAGGTGAGACGAGTCGTGCAACCCTGTCACGATCGTATGATAGAGTACCATGGCCGTAGGCGGCATCTTCTTAAACTCTATTGATCATTGGGAGGGTGAGAAGATAATGAGTAATGTTGATGAACGATGTTAGTGAGCAATGCGTAAGTGAATGAGTGAATGGACAAAGGATAAAGGACAGGTCATTTTCCCCCGCGTTAATGACGAATATGTCTATTTGCGGGTTGGCTCTCAAGTGGAGAGGTACCGGACAAAGACAGACAGTACATGGCGGAACTAGGCAGATACACACAAAACAACCACCCAGAGCCAGTCCTCCCTACCCCAATATCGGTACCACAAGCAGATTCGGCGGTCTGTGCCATAGCGAGTACGTCGCGGGGCTTATCCTATCTTTATCCAAGATAAGACCCACGACTTATCGACCGCGGATAAGACGCTGACGGTACCGACAACTGCCGACGGGGTTCGGCAGCGGTCCCAAATTCGTACCTTCGCTCAGCAAGGTTCCCCGGTTATTCCACACTGGACATAAGCACAGAAAATTTCACGAAATGCGCATTCGGGACCTTCGCAACGTTCAGTTCGTGCGGACTAAGACTGACGCCTTAGCCCGGACGACCATCACGCCGACTTCTCGAATGATTGAATGAAAAGCGATCATTTACCTGAATGTAGAATACTCACAAAGCTCGGCTCCTCCGGTCGCCTCCACTGTCCGGACTTGTTGAGAACCCCGAAGTGGATCCTCTCGATGCAGGTTCAGGCAAGGTCAGCCTGCTCTGGTCTCTGCGATCTACTCACTGCTTTCTGTTTCGGGACGGTATACATATACACATAATTTCAGAGGGGAGGTGATGCGGCTTTTGTGGAAAACCCTTCCCGATCGAGGTTAGCAAAACCCCGCGCTGATCCAATCGAATGAACGCGAACCTTCGCAGAGAAAATGGAAAAAACGCGGTTTATTACCACCGGCGCGGCGCAGTCGACCGTGTCGAGTATTCGCGGAACAAAAACAAAACGTGCGAAAGAGAAAAAGAAAATTGAGAGGAAGTAGGGACTGTTTCCTTAACAACATATGTTGTTTTAATGAAAATATAGACTTTAAAAAATTTTCATCTCGGATGGGCAAGTGGATTTCTATTTTCCGCTGTTCGAGCGTCGGGCAAGTTATTCGATGTAAGGCCTCGATTGATTCATTGAGTGCGAATACTAGTTAACATTTTTAATGAACATTCGCTGTGGATAGCGTTTTGATGGTAGATTATTGGGGACCTGAAATTCAACAATATCAATATGGAGAATTTATTTCAACCGTTCAATGTATATTAGAAACAGTCTCAAGTGTGGTGTAACGGTTTTCTGTCGGAAGTGCGACTCAAATTTACCAGGATGGCCGACCCACGTTGTCCGGGTTCCGTCCGAGCAAATGGTCTCCGTATACCCGAATGGCCACGCGCCGACGTCCTGGTATGGACGCTACCCGCGGCGAAACTTTCGTTCACCGACTAGCGCACTCCCGGTGAGTATACGACACATGGTCGTTACTGAAACAAAATACGGAAAACTTAATTCAGAGATTATTAGGAGATAACGGAAGAATAACGCCCTGTGAAGGGCCAGAATATATTTATTATAAAAATTAATTACGAAAAGAACAGAATACGAAAGTAAGTAAACGATAGTTTGGGACACTGAATCGCACGCAAAACGGGCTCATCCGGGCACCGCTCAAAATACCCGCGGCAAAACAATCGGCGACACAAAATCTGCCAATCAGGCACAAATGAAAAATGTCGCGAAAACTCCCGGGAAAAGAGACGAGAGAGAGAGAGAGAGAGAGAGAGAGAACGAGAGAGAGAGAGAGAGAGAGACAGAGAACGAGAGAATAGACTTTTGCCGTTTCAGGAAGGAAACGCACCAGTACTTCCTCGCGGTTTCTACATTCAATTCTATTCTCTCTCTGCCTCTCCTTCCTTGACTCTTTGGGTCATGGTCGGTCCCAGGCCATTTTGGCCCCTGCAGCATAATTATAAATTAGTAATTAATTTGACTACAGCGAATTAATTACTCTTTCAACGAACTTGAAGTCACCGTCGCAGTGACAGTTAAAATTTTCCTTCGCCATGAGAAACGGAAAGTTCAGAAGCCATATATAGATACCCTGGGAATGTGTCACTGAATTAAATCATAATAGATATTCTAATAGGTATCCTAATCATCGCCATTGGAAAGAGCACACTCAACAATGCCCCCCCCCCCCAAACTTCCAATCACAATCTAACCTAATTTCTATACGAACTCCGTTTCATTTTGAATTTTTTACGAGTGGGTAAACAAACGTCTTCATTTCGGGTATTTTGATTCATGATTATACTCAAAGGTGCTACTAATAGTTTTATTTTGGATATATTGATGTGATTATACCTAAAAATTCGGCTGTCTATCCGTCCATCATGAGTATTTTGTACGACAAAAATTATATTTTTTTAATTGTCAATAGAAGTTATGAGTGTTGCGAACACGCGGTTCATAACGGCGCGAGCGGTGTAGTGGGATGTTCAAAAGAATCCGCCTTTTTGTGTTTAGTGTTTGTTGTCGACTGACTTCTCCGATGCAGTCTCGAGTCGGGAGCGAAGCGGTGTTCGACGTCAATACGAAGCATCGCACCATGAAAAATAGCCGATCGGTCTATCCTCTTCTGCTTTTTAATGTTGTCTCCCTCATTCATGAGAGTTGGAGAGGGTGAAGCAGTGGGGCTCAGTCCAAAGTTAACTCTGAAACAGTGCGTTTCAACTTGCTTGCTCTTCCTGCTGGTGACTTGTCGTCTCTGGGTGGGGCGCGATTATCCGCGAGTGCGGATCGCCGCACAAAGAGGAGACGCGATTACTACTTCTTCTCCACGCTCTACCCTGTGGATGGAGGCTCAGGCACAGGCCGAGAAAGTGCACAGAGTTTAAATGTCAATTTCTTTATTCTTAACATTGTTCTGGCTTCGTCTTTGCGCACTAAGTATGTTGCACTATTCTCACTTTTTCCCATCGATTCATCATGATTCTCACTGTGCAAACTGTAAATTCCTTCCATTTCCTTGATGAAAGGTATTTAGATTTGATAACGCGAGAAGAATGGGCACCCCGAATTGGAAGGACGGATTTTGGAACGATGCTTGTTCCCGTTTCTCTTTCGGTTTGGAAGTGACTCGTAGATTTAGCCCGTCGCAACAAGCTCCGTAGCACTATTCCGTAGTTGTCGGGTTGGCTGCTTCCGCTTCAAAATGATATTGATCACTGATTTCAAAACCGGACTTTCCAAAGTGCTCGGAATGTTTAAGAACTTTTTATTCTTTCCTTTCTTCTCGCATTTCTTACTGGGTTCTTTACTTTTACCATCACTCGATGAATATTTATCGACTGCAGACACTTCATCTTTCGCAATACGGTTTTCAATACTGGCATAAGGCGATGAAAGTTTTTTAGGATGTTCAGGAGATAAAACATTTTGCACCTGGTCGCTATTGCGAATTGGAAGATGGGGGTCCTCGATGGTCGGTGGTTTGTCGGAAGTGTAGTCACATTTTTTAGTCTGCACATGTTACATCTGTACTCCCTTTGTTATCGGCACCGTTTAATTGTACTTTTCGTTGTTAGACGAATCTGCGAAAATAACTTCGTCTTAAAAAAAAAATGTTAAAAAAGCAAAAACTTTCAGTAAACGAGTTCCGAGATTGTGTCAGGCCTCAGAATCCATAACGAGTTTTACTAAAAGTTGATCAATATTACGTTATAAATTATAAAATGGCGTCTTCAAAATGGCTCTATTTATACGGAATCTTTTTGAGGAATATGTAGATTGTTTTTGAAGTGGCTCAATGCAAACCCGTTGGAAATTCAAAATGGCCGATTAAATATGACTTCGAAAACATCGATATACTAAATACCGGACTCCTTGGGATCCCCGAGAAAGATTAAAAGAGATTCGAGAGTGCGACGTGGTCATTTCGAAACTCTAAAAAGCAATTGATCATCATTTTTTCAATAAATCTCCGTTATTAACAACAGGAAATTCGGAAACGATTCCAAATTTTTAAAGAAGCCGCCTTGGGATCCCCGGGCAAGATTAGAAGAGATTCCAGAGTGCGACGCGGCATTTTGAAATTCTAAAAAGAAATTAGTCATCATTTTTTCAAAAAATCTCTGTTGATAATAACAGGAAATTCCGAACGTTTTCTTTCGTTTACTTGTGGTCATATTTAAAAAATGTAAAGTGATATCACAAAACGGATTCGGAAAGAGCATACCCAAAAACTATAGAAAACCTTAATTTCACAACAATATCTCAAAGATATCCATAAACTTACGGAGAATGAAAATCGGCGATAAATTTTGTCGTTTTGGGTTGAAACGGGTTAATAGAAAACGGTATATATTAGTGAAAAAACAACCAGTACAAAAGTTTCTTAAAATTCCTATTTACAAAGGGATATGACATTTTCTTGAAAACATAAATCTATCGCTTGAGAGCGGACTGTTTCCGGGAACATGGAAAATAGCGTTAATAGCTTCATCATTGCTGAATTATCGTCCAATCGCCATACTCGCTCTAATGTCGAAACTATTAGAACGTTTGGTTTACGAGCAGCGCATGGATTATCTAATAGCTAAAAACCTATTAAATAAATTCAAGTTTAGATTCAGAAAACATCACAGCACTCACACTGCACTAATAGCAGTAGGCGATTATGAAAGGAAGGGAATCGATGATCAGATGATCACACTCATGATTCTGTTCGACTTCTCTAAGCGTTCGACACCGTCGATGTAATTCTACTTCAAAACTGAAACAACTAGGAATCTCTGTACCTGCACTGCACTGGTTTGCATCCCACTTAACAGGACGCAACCTAGCAGTTACAGGAAAGCTCGAGAGAAGTCAGACTGGAGAGTGGTCTTTGCGGCAGTTCCTCAAGTCTCGGTCTTGGGACCTCTTCTGTTTCCCATATACATCAACGACATTCCTGCAGTCCTACAACATTGCTTTTATTTTCTCTATACAGATGACTTGTAATCATACTGCGACGCTAACACTCGCAGCTACGAGTGCAATTAGCATCTGCCATCCACCTCTTAAATGAAGATATTAAAGCAATATTACAAAACTCTCTTACTAACGGTGTCTCGTTATATCTAATTAAGAAGAAAGGAATGCTACAGGTTCTACATCCTACATTAATCGACATAATCGATCTGACCATCCACCGCTAATGATCGAGAGCACTATCATCCCCCTGCTCCCAGTAGTAACGATCTAGGACTCAAAATTGATTCAAATCTTACCTAGAACTCCCGGATTAATGAAATTTCTAGAAAAGTTCATTCCACACTCTATCGCCTCAAGTACAATAAGAATGTACTCTCTATCAAACTTAGACGAGACCTAGTGGTTGCCCTTATTCTTCCGCACTTTGACTACTGCTGCCTACGCCGACATCTCCAGTACTAGTAGTGATAAGTGCCAGCGTCTACTCAATGCATGTGTGCAGTTCAGCTTCAACTTCAAGCATGAATGCAGCGTGTGGCTACATCGGCGCCAACTCGAATGGCTTCCACTAAAGTGTCGACGACTGTATTTTCTAGCCACGGTAACACGTAACATATTACAATCCAAGATGCCAGCTTACTTATATGGTAGCACGTAAAAAATTCCCCAAATTAATGAAGGTACACTGTTTCCCCACGCGACTACCCACTGGAGATTAGCATGTAGTGTTCCATTTTTTTTTTATACACGACATCGTGAAGTGTTTAAACGTATGTGAGTATGCCAGAGGAGAATACCAAATTGAAAAAATGCCAAATGCAAAAACGCCAAATTGTAATATGTAATAAAGTTTCGTAAACGAAAAATCCCTAGATGAGAAGGCTGACAGGTTACGAATGCGCCGCCGTGCACGTGTGTATACTGTGTAACAAGAACACCGGGGTATCGGACGCTCTTGTTACGACGAACCGTCTTCATCGGTTGAATACTATTTTAATTGTTTAGATTAAATGTTTCAGGTGCGATCGCGGAAAGAAAGAGACAGAGAGAGGCGAAGAAAAAGAGAGGAAACGATCGGGAGGGGGGAAAGCGCGAAAAGCTCGGGGGTCGGAACGACGAAGGTCGGAACGACGAAAGTCGGCAGATTCGATTCCCTCGAGCCACGCGAGCTTTCTTGTGCGCGAGAAAAAGTTTCGTCGTGACGATACGCGTGGGTGACATTCGATACATTGGGATTACCGGAGCTTTGGTGGCGGCATCACCAGTAAATGTAAGTACCGGCTTGGCCGTACAGACGAGATTCTTCCATATCTCTTTCTTCCCCTCTCTTTACGGTTGCGGTCATCCGTTTTTTATAACCGAGGCGCGGTGGAGTTTGCGGAAATACCCCACATCGTTTATTTTGTATTATATTTTATTTTGTACCGGGTTCCCGGAGTAGTTAGCCGGTGGACGGTTTGGTACGCCGCGGGTTCCTGTCAACCGACAGTCCAAACGGAGCAAGGTCAACCGTGGGGTGGGTGACCTTGACCGGTGAAATCCCGGCGTAGTTAAAATTCGTTACATGGCGCCCTTCAAAAATAAAAAATTTTTTGTGGGTCTAAATTGACAGACAACGAAAGATTTTTTAAAAGTGCCGGTTAAATCCGATTAAACCGTTCAGAATTTCAAAAAGTTCGAAAAATTCGAAACAAAAGAAATTTTGAACAAATCGGAGAAAATTGTTTACAGCGAAAATTAAGCGTGCGTAGAAACAAGCACTGTTTACGTTTGTGGCAAGTAAACAAAGTGTAAAGCTCGAACAATTCGCCAAATTTAATAACATAAAATACATTTTAATTTCAGAATTCGGAAATTAAAAGTTTTATATTATTGAATGTTTCGGAATTAAACCGAAAAATTATAAATGTGTTTATTTAATAATTAAAGTTGGCGAATACCAAAAAGAAGTAGTGGTTAAGAAAAATATTTAAAATTAATTATTTTGAAAATAAAAATTTAATTATAGTCGTTGGAATTCTCCGAATTACCGGATTTATGAAAGAAATTCCAAAACAAACGAGTATAATATTTCCAAAAGAAAATAATTCTGAATGATAATTCGGAAATACATATTTCTTTGTCAGAATATTTAATTACAAGTAAAAAATTAATTAGAAAGAGTAAATATATATCAATTTTCGTTTTCAAAAATAAGGAAAATTAATATTTTCTAATAATCGGTCGAATTCCAAGAATTTGCCGACATATAAAACAAATAAAGTAATTCCGAATTGTAATTCGGAAATAAACGTTTCATTTTCGAAATAATTAATTAAATTAAAAATTTAAGTCAAGATAATAAATATATTTAAGAATACCATAATTATACAATATTATGATATATTAAGTAATATTAAATATTATATATAAAATATTATTATATGTATGCAATGATATATTATATGTTAGAATATTTTTTTTTTTTTTTTTTTTTTTTTTAGGGACGTAGGGACTGCACGCTGTCCGCAAGTGGTCCCCCTAACATCAGATTCATGACCCGGAACCGCGTTAGCATTACGTCGGGTCATGGTCTGTTACCCCCTTATGGGCCGCCAGCTCGGTCCAAGCAGACCTACTCCCCCTTCCCCTTGCTGGATTAGGGGTTCGGCCTCGTCGGTTCATCATTGTCAATAATCTTCTCTCTTGGTCGTCCAGTTATTGCCTAATGATTTCTCAAAGTCGTCAATGTTTGAAATTTAATAAATAGCCTACCGCTCCCCGACTGTTCCAGTGGGGAGCGGGTCGTCGGACATTTAAAAATATAAATAGATAACTTACTACTCCCCATCAGTCAGATGGGGAGCTGGTCTCCTGGTTCCTTCCTCTCTCTTTTTAGTGCGCAGCACATCCTCAACGTACCCAGCAATAAGGTCCCAGTTACTCTGGGATACCAGCATAGTGGGCACGACATCGTCTGGCGTGATCTTGGTGTTGGTTTTCCTCCAATGTTTGTTTCATGGCGGTCCACCTTTGACAATTAAAGAAGGTGTGCTCGGCGTCATCCACCATACCAGGACAGTAGTCGCACATTGGCGTCGCCTTAAGCTCTCTCACGTGAAGGTATTTGCCAAACATTCCATGGCCGAAGAGGAGCTGAGTCAGATAGAAATTCAACTCCCCGTGTCCTCTCTCCGTCCACTTGCCTGGGTCTGGCATCAACCTCTTCGTCCATTTGGCAATTGTTGTTTCCGCCGTCCATCTTTCCCTCCACGTTTGCAGTGTGCGAGTACGCTCCTGTCTTCTAATTGTGTCCATTGACACATTTGTCTCATTGTGACGCCACTCGTAGATCCTTTTGCGTTCGTATGCTAATAGGTCTACGGGGACGACGCCTGCAAGGAGCAACACTGCTGCCTCCGAGACGGTTCTATATGCGGATACTATTCGGAGTGCGCACCTACGTTGCACCCTTGCCAGTCGTTTGCGGTACGTCTCCACTCTCATACTGGCCGCCCACACCTCCGCCCCGTATAACATAACGGAGTGAACGACACTCATGAGGGCCCGTCTTTTGCTGCTCCTTGCACCAGCCACGTTCGGCATGAGCCGAGAAAGTGCAGCTGCAAGCTTACTTGCCTTATCAGCGGCATTCTGGATATGCAGTCCGAAACCCAGTCGTTCGTCAATCGTCACTCCGAGGTAGCGTAACGATCTTTGAGCTGTTATGGTTGCACCCATCACGTCTGCCACGAATGGTCTTGGAAAGCTTCGCTGCCTGGTCATGACGACCATCTCCGTTTTTGCCGCTGCGAGTTGGAATACGTGTCGGCTCAGCCAGCTGTCAATGTCACTGGAGATCCACGCTATTCTTGCTGTGACCACCATAGCTAGGTCATCGGCAAACCCGACCACCACAGTTTCCGGGGGTGTCTCCATCGTGAGAATATCATTGTACACGATATTCCACAGCCGGGTCCCAGAACAGATCCCTGTGCCACTCCGGCGGTTACCCTTCTGCTTCGAGGTCCTTCTGACGTGTCATATTGTATTTCCCGGTCATACAAATAATCAGAGATGATAGACTGAAGGTATGCCGGGACCCTGAACTTCGTTTCGAGCGTCGATAGAATGTCGGTCCACCGAACCGAGTTGAAAGCGTTCTTAACGTCCAATGTCACAAGGATGGACACGCTTCTCGTCCGGCGGTCACCGCTGCATTCTTTTTTGGGTTCCTGAAGGACCTCATTTATCGCCCCTATCGTCGATCGACCACAGCGAAAGCCGTGCTGATTTTCTGCCAGACCTCCCGCCTGCTCGACTGCTGCTCGAAGTCGTGTCCTTAGCAGTTTCTCCAGCAACTTCCCCATTATGTCGATCATGCACAGTGGGCTGTACGACGATGGAGTTATGGGGGAGCCTTTGCCTTTGTCCAATAGGACGAGTCTCTGGCGCTTCCCTTTCTTGCTGAACGTACCTGCCATATAAGGCAGGCGTTAAACATGTTCAGTAGCAGGAAGGGCTGCATTCTTGCCATCAACTTGATGGCCTCGGCTGGAATGCCATCCAGACCGGGCGCTTTGTTTATCGGTAGCGTTGCTGCTGCTTTTTGCAGTTCTTGGACTGAAAATAACGACGGGACAATGATGGTCTCCGAATTCGGCCTTGCTCTTTCTTCATGACTCGGAAAGAGCTCGTCCACAATTTCCGCCATTATTACTGGGTCCATAGGTGCCATTTACACCTGTCGGCCTAGTTTCCGAGTGACAATATCGTACCCCCTACCCCACATGTCCCCTTCGACTTCGTCGCAAATAGCTTTCCAGCACCGCTGCTTGCTGGTTTTGATAGCTATCACCAGCGCTTTCTTCGCCATTTTGTAGGACGCTCTTTCCGAACCATCTGGCGTGCTTTATCGAACTCTAAACATCTGTTTTCTTGCTCGCAGACAGGCTCTTCGTAGTTCACCTATCTCATCTGTCCACCAGAACGTTGGTTGCCGCTTCCCAATCTGACGTTTCCGCGGCATAGAGGCATCGCACGCGTCAGTCATCGTTTTCATCGTTACGTTGATCAGCCGCTCTACCTCGCCCTTAGATATTCCACTTAGGTTTGCCTCTTGAAGTAAACAACCCGCGTTCATGATACTTTCCATGAATGCTCCTATGTTCAATTTCTTAACATTCCAGCCTTTTCTGGTGACAGTTCTTGTGGCCACGACTCGTTCTGTGTCCCCCCCCCCCCCCCTGTATAGAAGGATATATGATGATGATCGCTACCGCTGTAGTCATCAAGGACACGCCATTCCGTAATATCTCTCGCCAGGCGCGAGGTAGCCAGAGTGATATCAATGATTGTGCCCCGGTAGCCAGTGCGCTCGAAGGGGGCTTGTCGCCTACATTCATGACGACCATATCGATTCTTGCGATCATATCGACTATGTCGTTCCCTCTTGAGTCAGACCATTGCATCCCCCACTCTTGAGATTTGGCGTTAAAATCCCCTGCCACGATTATCTCCCCCTCTGCTGACCGGACCGCCTCTTCCAGTTTCTGCTCGAAGCAAGCCCATCGGTCATTGGGCGAGAGATAGCAACTAAAGATTGTCATATTATTTACGGTAACCCATACGAATCCATCTCCCGCTCCGCGGGCTATTACCGCAAAATCTCGGTTTCTGACCCATATGGCTGCCGTTGCTGACTCATCAAAGAACCACCCAGGACCCGGCGCTCTCATATACTGCTCGCATATGATTAGTACATCGGCGCTGTGTTCATGCGCTCTCTCGTACAATAGATCCTGGGCGAGTATGCTACGCTGTAAGTTGCCTTGTAGGTACTTTACTTTTTACCTGGCTCCTCGCCAATGGCGTCTCGGTATGCTGCGCAGTGCATTGTCCCCACTATGTGGTTCGTTTTAGTCCCATCTGTCCGTTCCGAACAGAGGAAACAGCATGGCTCGTGTATGTAATCATAAGCTTTGTGGCCTATTTTACCACATCTCCAGGATCCTTTGCCCCTAGCGGTACCCTTACAGGTGGCCGATAGATGTCCGTAACCTTGACATCGGAGGCACTTTACCGCCTCTTTCTTAAGTCTAACACGACAGTAGACCCACCCAATCTTTACGTGGGCTAGTCGCGCCAGTTTCGCTGCTATCCCTGCTTCCACCTCGACGTAGGCTTTGATGCAGCCCCGAAATGACTTCTTCGTCATATTCACTCTCATCATCAAAGAGCTAGGATTTGCCTCGTTATCGTCGAGGGCCCTCCTTAGGGCCGTTGTTACCTCCTCCTCCTCGGCTGCTGCATCTATATCCAAGATTTCGACGCTCGCTTTGGGGCAGAGTTGTCGCACTTCACCAGTTTCTTTATCTGCCTCTCTGACGGCTGCTTCGAACCGGTCTCGCTTTTCATGATCGGCAGTGAGTTCCACCAAGATATGGCCCTTCTGAGTTTGTCTGATACCACGAACTTTCACCCCCATGACCTCCGGATTAACCTGCTGTCGTACAGACTTCAATACTGACGCGTAGTCCTTCCCTTGGAAGGGACGGATAAGGATCGCATCAGCCCGCGATGCCGCTCTTTTTATCCTCGATGCTTCAGTAGCTTTTAGTTTTGCCAACGGGGGGTCTTTGGTTTGCATAGGGCGACGACGCACCACATCCGTCCATTTTTCTTCGTTACCTTCCGCATGTGTCTTTTTCTTTTTTGAAATGTTTCCACCTTTTGCTTGAGGGCTTGGAGTGTTGGTATCCCTTTTTCTCTTCTCCTTCGGCGGAGATTTAAGCTTGTTCTCGTTCTTCCGTATCTCTTCAGCAATATGATCTGTCCAGGCCTCCTTCCAGTTTCCGCGGTGCCGGAGAAGCACCCTAAGCGTAGCTTCCATGATCTCCAACACATCTTTGATGTCATTGAACATGTTCTTTTTGGTGTGACAAAAACGAACCATGCTCTCGACGGATTTCTTCAATGCATCAACCTGTTCGTCCTCCATTCGAACTTCTTCCTCCATCTTCTCCAGTTTACGCTGATTGGCGTCAAAGCTGCAAACTTTATTAATTTCTTTCGAGTTTCCCCGCAACCCGCTCACAGCTTTTTCTAAGATCGCGGCTAGTCCGCCAACGGCGACTTCGCGCAACTTCGGTTCGCTTGTAGCATTGTATGGCGTGGTGGCCAAGTCTTCCACCTCCACGTCACTGCGGTCGCCGGATATCGACGCCCGGGAGCCCGCTTGCTCACTCCCCGTCGGCGCCGGCACTGCAGTATCCCTCTCCTGCACCGTAAATGGTTTTTTCAATTTGAAATTCTCCATCGTTGGTTTTATATTCGGGGTTCCTTCCCTAGGTTATTTTTTCGTGGTGGCCTTCCACTAACTGGTTTTGGTTCGCGTCGGGTATTTTATTTCCCCGATACCTGTTACCGGCATTCCCCTATCCACCACCCGGGGACGCGTCTGGTCGGAGAGCCCAATCAACTCCGCGATTATGTCTGCTGCCCGAATGGACATGGACATATATCCACCGACCAACCCCCGACCGGCTCGACTCCCGAAGGCCGTTACCCGCCAAGAGTGATCGCCAGGACATTGGTCCGTGCAGACATGAAATGGGACGGATTCCACGGCAGTGCCTGCTGTCCTGAAAAGGACTTGGACATATACAAAGGACATTGGTCCGAGCTGGCATATGTTAGAATAGTAATAAAAAATAAGTGTACATTAATTCCGAGAATCGGAGAAAACTAAGAATTGGAAAATAATAAATCCAATTAGTATACCGAGTTATGAATTAAAAATTAAATATTTGGCTAAAATTTTCTTTGATAAAATTCTCCTCGGGAATTACAAATAATAAGAGAAAATAATTTTTGAGTATAGTTTTTTTTTTGACCTTCCAATTTTATTTGTTTTGAAAAATGTTGTAACTCTTCTTCATACTTTGATTAATTTTTTATTATTACTGCCATTTCATAGTCCGGTACTATCGATTAATCGGTTACGACAGGTAAAAATTTACCACTTTTTCAATATACCGACGCTAGCATAGAATTAAACCGGTTGAATCAAATTTTGTGGTACAAACCCAGCAAAACGTGTTGTCGGATCAAAACCGGTTGGGAAACTGGAAGACAATACGAAGTGAACATCGGTTCACCGGAAATATCCCAATTCAGAAAACCGACAAAATCAAATTGCTGAAATTTAGAAAAACTTATAATAATAAAGAAACCGGGGACGTGCATAGCGCAACGATACTATATAGTTAAAAAATTTGAAGAAGAGGACAGAGCAATAGAAAATTTTGAAGTATCGCTCAATTATCAATTAGATAAATTATTTTCTTGTCATTTTTGAGTTCAAGTTAACATACGTTACATAATTTCAAAAAGTCAGTCCGAACAGTTAAATTCGGTTATAACATATAATATTGAATTTTTTATATAATTTGGTATACTTTCGTGAAATTATCACAAAAACTCCGAAAATCTATTGTAAATCGGAAAATAAATTCATCCGGAAGATAGCAGAGTTTAATGAAAGTTATTTGAACATAGAAGAATAACTACAGGGCCTAGATGTCGATAGATGGCTCTGTCAACTCGACGATAACGAGCTATTTAAATCTCTGCGAGAGTTCGAATTAAGAGAAGATGGCCGGAGAACTTTATTAGTCGACCGATTATACCGGCGTATGATTGGCGACTATACAGCAACGGATTTTTGCCGAATCCGCAGGCTGGTGAACAACAGCTTGTCCAATCCAGAAACGCTAAATTAACAACGTTTCTGGAAAAGACGATGCATTTGTTGAGACAAGAAAGCTCCGGCAAGAAGAGGAAGTCTCTGGACAAGAAGATGAGATTTATGATTGTGAAAAACGATCCGGTTTTCTAGAACGAGAAATACCGGTAATGAGAACAGCCACTGCTGTTACAACAGTGACTTCTTCACAGCCGACTGTATCATCGGCAATTCAAAGAGTACCCAGTTTTTCTGGATATGGAGTACCCAGAACGGAAGGGACCGGTTCAATGTCGAACATAAGAATGTCGACTATTGAGAGAGTGTCTCCGACAGATTTAATGCTGTACGTATTACCAGATGGCACGGAAACCATGGTCTCACGGACAGCCGCAGCCTATTTTGAGACCATGAACGCAAAAGAGGAACGTCAAAGTCGGAAAATGCAGGAGCAAACCGATAAAATGAACAGGCTCATAGAGATGGTTACGAACCAAATGCCGGCTTCAAGTACGCAAATAGGAGATTCAACCGGACGGAATCCCAGAAGATCGAAAGTAAATTTTCGAAATACGTTCGGTCTAAACTACTACGAAGATGTCCGGAATTCAACAGTCGATATAGAAAATCAGAGACAATCGAATCAAAATGGACCGTGAACCGGAAGTAATTCCGAACCATCCCCTTCACAGAGAATTGGATTCCTCTGGGGTGACATCCAGACTGTCTGGCCGTCTGGAAGTAGGTTCACGTCCGCAAGGTCGGAAACAGGCCCACGAAATGTCGGTAAAATAGTCCGACAATGGAGACTGACGTTCTCCGGGTCCAAGGACAGCCGGATAGAGGCGTTCCTGACAAGATTGGAGGAATGCCGAGGACCGGCTAATCTATCCGACGAGGAGATGCTGAGCGCACTGCCGGAGTTATTGACCAGGTCAGCGCAACGCTGGTATAGCGTCACCAAAAATTCTTGGAGGACGTGGCAGGATTTTTGCACATCGGCAAAACGCTGCTATGGATTTAGCCAACGTGATGCCCAAAGGCTCTGGGCCGAAGCCAATGCCCGCACCCAAGGCATCGACGAACCCGTCCGAGATTACAGTCTAAGACGCTTTTGGAGTTGTATCCAGCATCGTTGTCGGTAAACCGACAACTGGACTTCCTATACCGGAACATGAAACCGAATTTACAATGGCGAGTTCGGATGGATCGAATCCGGAGGTTAGAAGATTTTATGGTGGCGGCAGCGGAAGCAGAAAGCGCTGAGGAAGTCCGGAAGAATTACCGGGAACCCCCTCCACCAGAAGGAACTTTGGTGCCAGAAGTGGCCGAAGAAGTTTGCCAAGGCACAACAACAAGTGGCCGCGGTGACCGAGCCGCCGAATAACGAGCTAGGTCAAATTTTAAAGGAACTGGCCAAAATGCGCGAGGAAATGCGCGAAATGAAGGAGCGACAGGCTCGGGATGAATCGAGAAGGCCCAAGTCACAGAAGCCAGATAACAGGAAACCGGCATATACGAAAACGTGGTTCAAACAGAACCAACCGGATAAGTCGGTAGAGAGAGGATCGGGCCGAAGCAGCCCGAAATACCATCGGGATGAGCAACCGAGTACAAGTGAAAAAGCCCGGAGAATGCACGGAGCCGCACGCATCGGAATAGTGGTCGAAATTCACCACTTTGGAGATAGACCTCGCCAACAAGTTCCTCAAGCTCCACCGGGAAAAACTTGGTATGCTGGACGTGTCAGTTACGCGGATATACGAAGAAGACATGTCCGAGATTTTTAGACACAAAATGTAGAATATCTTGTAAAATATTATTTAGTTTTCAGTAATCATAACCTTAATACTTTTGTGCGCGGAATAATGAGACCAAATAATGAGACCACTCTTGCCTTAACTGGTCGGACTCGCACACCACTCTTGCCTTAACTGGTCGGACTCGCACACCACTTAACAAATTGTTAACTTCAAACCTTTATAACTCAAAAAGTACTTAATAAAAAAATATTTTATTATAGTGTTTTGGAAAGCTCTCGAGATAAGCTATAAGAATATGCAATAAAATGTAGGGGGTTCTACTTAAAAAAATAAGATTGACCTTGAAATGACCTTGAAGGACATGGTCAAGGTCAAAGTCAAGGTCATCATCTTACTCCCCGCTTGAAACCATACAACTTTTCTATGGGACATTTTCTCCTAAGTGCATTCTAACTGAAGATATTAGGGGGGTCCGATACTTTTCGATGACCCTGTATATATATATATATATATATATATATATATATATATACTCAGGAGGAAGTACGTAAATAAATAAATAAACAAATGAATGAATACATAATTAAATACAACTAGATTAATTTTACTCCTGCTCAGGGTTGTCATCTGGGGCCAGCTGGAGGGCTTTGTATTGGTGCACCCATATACATACTCCATAAATATCGCGTGACCTGGCTGCTGTTTTTGAAACCACGATTTGAAGCATGAGGCTCACAAATTTGGGAGAAACCCTTGGGAGTTTCAGAAAAGCCTCGTTCGCAGGGTCCCACACTCCCAATGAGCCTACGATAAAAGCGTCGACGAGGATCGCGTAGCCGCGCCTATGAAGTAAGTCGGTGAAGGGTTGGTACTTGCGAACTTTCTCTTCTCTTGCCGTCTCAAACGCTTTAAAGGTTAGCTGGAATGGCACAGTTACGTCGGCTATGATAACTCTCCGTTGTCTCGTCGTGCTTCACCACGATGTCCGGGCCCAGGGTTTGGATTTCATCGTTGACTCTCAGGATGCGACGGTCCAGACCAATTTGCCCAGGAGTCGAGTCGTTTTTGCAAGATGGTTAACAATGCCGTGGTGCCTCAATTTGCGAGCCGCTGAGCGTACTATGCAGTGATTGCGCACATGGGGCAGGGCCTCCGTCTCGTATCCGCAACGCCGATATCATCTGTCACCGGTCACTCATCTTCGCGCGCCATTAAGAGGCATCACGTTGAGGCGCGCCCGGTGTACGAGACGGCCGTCATCGTAGAGAAGAAAGCTATCCTTCCGCGTAAAGTGGATGGTCGGTCACTCCCTGCCGACTGGTAGCGTCGTAGACCTTGCCTGGTCTAGCTTCCATAAGAGGGTAGCCATGTAGTGCCCACTCACCAAGGCATCAGCCTTTTTGGATGCCTGAGGCACCATAATAGGTCCCCTCGGATCGATTGGAACACTAGACCGAGAACTGCTTCCGAACCCCGTCCCATCTCGACCAATACCCGTTCCGCTCCCCCGATCACCGAACAGTCGCCTCGCCGCGGCTGCCTGTGACCTCCGAGATGTTTGAGTTTCGGGTCACCCTTCTGGTGTTTATTGGTGGGTCAGGTGTGGGAAGTACACTGGCTGCTCTTCGTGCCTCTGATGCTATTGAGGCCGTTATTATAGAGGCCGCTGCATGTCGAGGGGACGTATGCGATATGGTGTCAACAATGCTGATCGAGATGCATTCGATGTTAAACGGCGCGATATTGATCATGATTGCCCACTGACTCCCACACCACCCGTCCTTACCGACGTAGCCATTCAGGTGAATTCAAGAGAAACTCGTCCTTTGGTGAGGATCGTGGAAGGCCTGTATGCTGACAGCCTGCCTGGCCGATCGCATGGAAGCGTAAGACGTGCCGGTGAGAGGGGCCGGTGTAGTGGCATGGGTTTTCTTGTGGTGGGTTATGGCCGATTTCCCTTTATATGCACCCGTTTCAATAAAACCATAGAACTGATGTTCGAATGCAACCTCCCTATGGCGGAGAATCAGATGCTTTACCAGGTCCTGAAATCTGCCAAAAGTACCGACTCTTCTGCCACTCCTTAGATTCCTCCCTAGGTCTTCTGGCGGACATAAACGGCATGAGAATTGAGCCGGTCCGGAGATTTTCCATGTAATTGTTCTTGTCGTCGTAGTCATGTATCCAGGCACCTCAAATTAAAAAGAAGAAAGCCAAAAACCAAATAAAGCCAAATTGGCCGAAAGTCAGAAAGAAACAACACTTAAAAATGTGGGTTTAAATAGATAATATGGATAAAAGTTTTCAGCTTCTCGGCCAGTGACATAATTTACACCATTCAAAATAATAAAATGAAAAATCGAATCCCATTAAAAACGAAGTCCCAAAAAGATGCTGGAAGGCCAGCCAGCCCAAAAACAAAACAAAATAAAATAATACAGATTAAAAACAAAGGCTTGGAAGGCCAAGACCAAATAATAGTCAATGTATACGCGGAAAAAATGATCGCATGTGTACACTTTGATTTTAGCCATTATTGATCTACCATAAATGAATGTGTAGTATTTTTATATTATATTCATATAATGGTTTATGCATTCATGCTTAATGCTATGCTGGTGTTTTCCTGCTGAAGAAGAATTTGATTTATGTAGAAATATAATAACAATATATAAGTTAATAATGTATTGACACATGTATTGTATTGGGTTATTAATGAAATGAAGTATTCGCACAGAGCTCTCGCTGAACTGTTCGATCATTATATTTATATTAGATTACATTCTATTACTACCACTATGGTTATATGAACTTCGCGAGTTCAAATCCTAGTATAATTTTTTAAAAATTTCTCTTTGGAGAATTTATGAAATAAATGTCTGCAATATAAATTGACTTTTTCTTTCGTATTTAAGATTAGATATACAGCATCTATAAGCAATACAAGAATTTCCATTAAAGACAAAAAAAACATTCATGAAAAGGAGTGTGTGTCTTTTAAAAGTTATAAGTTTAAAGTCTTTTTCTTTGCTCTTAACGGCGTTGATGATCATTTAATTATTCCTTTGAAAAGCACCAGTCGAATCTTTTCGTAAAATTTCAATTAATTTCAAAACGAGAATAATTAATAATAAAATAGTCACTTACGAATTGATAGCTATATTTTTTGAGACATTCATATTCTTAGTTGAATTCACACTTGCAGTAAAATCGAATTTCGCTATTGTGAATGCCGAACTCAACGCAAATCCAGGATATTCCCAAAGTGGCTGCGCTTCTATTGGGCTATCAGTTTTATTACTCGAGAACTGAAAGCAAAGAATCTTTATCAGAATTATAATTTTCATTAGTAGTGGTGTTAAATTTGTTGTTGTGGGTGCTGTTTATATTTGTTGTTTGTTGCGCTATTGTTCTATGTTGTGTTTGATGTATTATTATTATCGTCATAGTCATCATTATCGTAGCCTACATAGTATAAAAAAGTAATACAATCTTGAAGACACATCCAAAGATGCAATCAGAGTTAGTATAATCCGAAGATTTTAACGCGAGGAAATCTGGAACGCACTTGTGAGGAAAACAGGAAGTGGATATTATGACACTAGGCGGCATAGCGATGAATACTTGCGATATACTAACGTTCAAAAGGCCAACATAGATGCACAGGTATACGTCCCCGATCACGTTTTGGTCACAGAGCTGATAGTAGTACGGAAATTGAATCATGCATATTTTCACAAAATGTTTCCGTTAATTATACTTGAAGGTAATTTTGGAATTATGAGTATCTATAATAATTGAGACACGGTTGTATCGGTATTATACAAGGGGAACTTAGAAGAAGATGGCTTTACTATATAACTCATAACTCATAACCTCTCATATGTCTGATTTCGGGACTTATATTATCCTCCGATCATTCCACTTCCTTTAGCGGTTGTCTGCGCACCTTGACATAACGAAGCGTCAATGGTAAGGGATGAGGACCCCATGGTCAGAGGAAGCGTAGGTAATGAAGCCAGACTACTTTGAAAGCGGGCCACATTTTACTTGCACCAACGAAGTTTCTGACAAATAATATTACTGGAGACATTTGAAAAGGAATACATAATTTTAGATCTAGGAAAGTAATTCAGCTTTACCACGACGATAGATGATCCGATCCCAAACAGTCTACAGCAATATTTAAATCTTTTATCACGTTCGGGTTAGGTTGTAAAACAGCATTACTACTGTGTCCTGCCCTTTGTACGTTTTATTATGTGCAATAAAGTCGTATAAGATGTTAGTAAACCATTTGTATAACGTATTGAGACACGTGATTGGTATATAGTGTCTCGGATCAAACAAGTCCCCCGATTTTAGAATTAGTGCCGTCCGCCCTCCACCAGCCAGTGCAGAATGGGTTGGTCTCCATTTATACAAGAGGTGAATATTCGGGCTATGACGACGCCCCGTACGGAGAGTAGCATGATTAATTTCTGTTACGAAGAACAACACGTTGTCCCTGTGAATGGCGAAGCACATTACATTTCAGCATTCACGTGGAAAACCAATCTAATTGCGTCTTGATATTTTATATATATTTTATAATGTTTTCACGAAATGTATTACATTCCAGTGTTTACAATCGTGTAACCGCGAAAAGTAACTCGTTCCATGTTATATCACGAAAATGAGTGCGTTTCAACACTGCGTCAGGAAGAGTAGTATATTACTTCGACCCAGACTTTAGGTCTGGACGAAGTATTGAATTTGGTCACCTCGGGCATGAAAATTACCATATAGTTTTTCATTAAAATGTCGACGTATCAGACCCCAGGGACCCCAATTCAACAATAAAAAAATTTTTGTTCGTGATTTTGTACGTACGTACGTCCGTCCGTCACGTTTTTTTGTCTCGCGATAACTCGCGTACGGATAAGCGTAATGACATAATTTTTTTTTTAAAATACGTGGCTTGGCATGACTTAGATCTGATTAAATTTTGGCGCAGATCCATCCGTTCATTACTAAAAAACATTAGCCCCAATTAAGTTTCTTCGTAGTTTTTTGCATTTATTTTGAAAAATACAAATTTTATTAAAAAATGTTTCAAACAAAAAAGATAGAGCATGAAATTCTCTACAAAAAAGGTTGTATGCATTTTCTTCCTAAAGTCATCGATAATGCCATAAAAACTGGTTTAAAATGCTTATGACTATTGTCTGAAAAAGTATTGAATTTGGTCACCTCGGCAAAAAAATTACCCTATAATTTTTATCAAATTTCGACGTTTCGGACCCCTACCCCCAAGGGTAGTCTTCGCGAGCCCCTCGGGTGCGGTGATCACCTATGCGCGCAGAAGTTCTTTTACGCCCTTGGTACGAAAATAACTATTTCGATATATCTAAAAGATGTCTTGTAGATATCTAAAAGATATCCGTTAGAGATCTTTTCGACACTTTCAAGATATCTTTGACGTATTATATGTAGATATATATTGTATATATAAGATCATAATGATACAGACAGTAATTAGTAAAACACAGTAAACATGTAATATGCATCGAATAGTCTATTACAATACAAGTGCATGAAGTGTTTTGAAACTTTCATTTATTAATACTTCGGCTGGCTTGTTGTCGAGGTCGTAATTTTGAAAATGCTCATTTTCAATTTTCATACATATAAGAAATACTTTATTTATTTATATATACAATATTTATTTATTTATATATACAACAATACTGCATTTATTGTTGTAACATATTTATCGAAACCACTTGGACCTAAATATGATTGGACCCCCAAATATCAATATAATTTTATAATATAATTGAAAGCTGGTAGTAAACGAACGAGTATTAAGGAATAGCCGACTCTCCACTGGGTCGAAGTTTCTGAGCTAGCGAAGCGAGCGAGGCACCACGTCAACACTAGTTTTATATTGATTTCATGAAAACTATCGTGTTCCAGAGTTTACAATCATATCTCCGAGAAAAGTAACTCGTTTCATATTATACCACGAAAAATTGTATAATCGATTATTTAAATGTAGTTTTGCCTCTTTATTGCAAATATTACAATAGAAATGGTTGGTGGGTCATATTCAAGAAAGAATTAAAGAAAAAATATTAAAAAAGATCCTTATTTCATTGTATTGCAGATATTTTTAAAAATAATAATCGTATGAAATTAATAATGTTTTAAATAAAAAAAGCACATAAAATGTGGCTCTAATAAGGTCCCTAGGCAAGTGAAGTATTGCGTTTATTAACAAAAGAATGTGAGGATTAAGTTTTCCTGCAATTGTCAAACCAATGTTTGAACTGTAGTCATTTACCGATTGAGTTGTAATTATAGGTTTAGTATTTACATTATTTCACATAAATAAATGAGCGACGAAAGTGACAACTGTAAGTAAACAGAGATGTAGCTATAGTTAATGTGTATTGATCAAAAAAGTTATCGCAAAAAAAAAGATTTACAGTGGTGGGACGTGCATCATGCTCCGAAATCTATTAGAATGGATAATTTAAATTTGATGAATATATCGATGGAAGGTATGAATCCACCCGTACAATTGGAAATTAATCCCTCAGGGCCAAAAGATGTGACCAGTAAGTAATTTTTCAAAACCTTTTTAACTTTTCGACCAAAAAAATAAACAAATGTTCAAAATATAAGTAAAATTCCGAATTTATTCCTTTAAAAGTGTTTCTCCGTTTCGCAAACAGGAGTCGTAATATCGTTGATTAAAAAATAAATTAATAACTCAATTCTTAAAATTTTAACATTTTTAGAGAAATATTCACTTCTGAAATTGATGACGAATTAATAAATTTTGCATATTTCTGAGTAGCTTAATAAAAAAAATAATTTTCTGTTTATTTATTTATTTATTTATTTATTTTATCAAACCAACGGGACAATGTCCCTTTTACAAAATTATGACATAAAATTAACAAGTATATAGCAAATAACAAAATATACAAAATATAAAATGAATAGGCATTAATAATACTGCAATTGATCCGAAAGTGCGATTTTTTTTAAAGTCATTACGTCCGTTACACGCTGAGAATTTTGTAATGCATTCCACATCCGACTTAATCGAGCAGAAATTGAGTGGTAACCAAAATTATTTTTATGACATTTTATCGCCAACGCATTCGTTTTACGTGTATTATAACCACCCTCGTATACTATCACAATACTCCTCAAGTCACTGCATGAGCCATCTCGATTGAGAAGTTTATGTGCTAACATTAAAGTAGAGTAAGAATGTAAAGATTTAATTGTGGGTGTACTGGTGATAACAGAAATGTTATGGTAATCATGGTCAAAATAACTCATTGGATTTCCCATCTTAAAAGATAAATAGCGTAAAAACTTTCTTTGAACCGATTCCATAACATTAATTTGATATCCCAAATATGGAGTTCATATAGGTGCACAGTAGGTTAAAATGGGCAAAACCAGAGACTTGAACAGATATTGCACAGTTTTCCAATCTTTAAAATCTATTATAAATCTTTTATGAAAACCTAGCGTCTTTGAGGCATTGACGAAACTTAAATTAATATGATCGGAGAAAGAGAAGGCACTATCCATGATTACTCCTGGATCACGAATTTTATCCACTCCGATACTTTTATCAATAATTTGATAATCAAAGACGTATGAAGATTGTGATCTGGTGAAGGGAACAATATTACACTTTGAAAAATTCAAGGACAGTGCATTCTTCTTGGCCCATAATAACATAGAATCTAAGTCTCTTTGCATCGCTGAGCAATCAAATGGCGATTGAATGAGTTTGAATAACTTAATGTCATCTGCATATATCAGCAATCGAGAGAAATTTAAAGTCGAGTTATTTATGAATAAATTAAATAGTATAGGTCCTAAATGCGACCCCTGAGGAACACCAGAAGAAACCGTAATGGAATCTGACTTAAAATCATTCACCTTAACAATCTGTTTTCGATTGGTAATGTATGAATTAATCCATTTTAAGAGCGATCCTGAAATTCCCATATTTTTAAGTTTAGAGATCAGTAATATATGATTCACTGAATCAAATGCCTTAATAAAATCTAAATAAATAGCATCTACTTGACGACCATCAATAAAATTCTTTGAAACAAAATCGCTAAATACTAATAAATTTGTTAACGTAGATCTATTCTAAATGAAGCCATGTTGTTGGGGGATTATAAAGGAATAATAAACTGATGATATGCGATCTGCTACAATTGCATCCAATACCTTAGGAATAGCATTTATTTTCACCACTGGCCTATAATTAGTTACTGATTGTCGCCACTTTTGAATACTGGAGTAACATAAGAAAGTTTCCAAGGATCTGGAAAAATACCATTGCTAAGGGAGCTATTAAATATAGTTAGTAGTGGTGGAGGAAGCAAATAAACAAATCTTTTCAGAAACGAAGGTGGAATCAAATCTGTTCTATAATTATCATCATCCTTTAAATCTAAGATGGCTTCATTAAGATCCTTAGCTGTTATAGTCATATCACTAATTAAACTATTGCTAGCTGTAACAATTTCAGATTCATCGCTAGGGATATTAACATCAGAAAAAACCGAACTAAAATATTCTTTAAATAAATTCACAGTTTCTTTATAGTTATTACTTCGCTTATTATTATAACAACAAGTGTTTGGAATAGATCTCGCATTTTTATGGCATTTCACAAAGTTCCAAAAAGATTTAATATTGGATCTAGAAAATGTTTCGACTTTCTTAATATACTCATAATAAAGAGATTTAGAGGTTTTCAAACAAAGTGCTTGTAATCTATTAAATTCATATTTATCTTCTTGGAGCTTAAATGATTTCCATTTCCGATGAGCTATTTTCTTTAGACGAACTAGATCCATTAGCTCTGACGAATACCACCTTGGAAATGCATTAGATGACTTTGTTCGTTTCGGCACATATTTAAAAATAATACCATATATTGTATTGTAAAAAGTATTGACATCATCTAATAGATTTCCTGATAGTAATGAGGACCAATTAATAATCAATAATTCACGTCTGATATTATCAAAATCAGCTTCTTTATAATTTAAATTCATCATTTAATAACGGTTCTACGCTAAATTCGACAACATAAGAAGAGTGATGCGAATCGCAAGGAACGATTTCCTCGATACATTCATTCACCATAACATAATTACATTTCGTAAAGAGTAAATCTAATGAGTAGTTTTTGGACGGTATTGGCGCAAATTTTTGCAAAAATCCCAAACTAGAGAGCGTAGACAATATAACCGACGCAGCATGACGAAGTATAGGCTTCAAATATCCATTAAAGTTAAACTGAAGAGGTGCTCCATATTCGAATGCGATGTGAGGAATGTTAAAGTCGCCAAATAATAAGAAATCGCAATCCGGATAGGATTCGTAGATATACAAAAATTCCGATATCCAATTGTCGTATACTTCAAACGTAGCATCTGGTTGAAAATATGATACAGCCAGTATGACGTCCTTATTGGATGAATGAAGTTTCACAAGCAGATGTTCTGAATTTTGAAATGTAAATTTGTGACATACCGAAGACACTAATTTCTTATTAACAGCGAGTAGTACTCCTCCACCTCGTGAAATCGTCTGATCATAAGCTCTGTCACATTTATGAATATTAAATTGCTGAAGTCCGAGTTCGTTATCATAAATGACATCGGTTAACCATGTTTCCGTGAGAATAATAATATTAGGTGATAGTGTTAAAGTAGAGATATCACGTTTTAGATTATTTAATTTAGTCCTTAAACCTCGAACGTTCTGGTATATAACATTAATATTCAGTCGATTTTCAGAAATTGACTCGTTTGACGACTTACACTTCCTAAAAAAGGAGTATTATTCCTTTTGAACTTCACCACTAGTTTCTCTTTAGGGTGGGATTTGTTATATTCATCTGCCTCTTTCCACAGTTCTTTTATTCTATCTCTCTGGCATTGAGTACGATCAGCCGACACTGAAATGTTCTCAGGCAACGACTTTTTATTCTGAAGAACTTGGAGAACCATGGAATGTAAATTAAATGATACAATCAATGGTCGGTTTTTATTATTTACTGGCTTACCAATTCGACGACAATCAAAATCCTCTTCAGTGATATCAGTAATTATCTTAGATTACAAACTGCGTGCTTGTACGCTATCCAAGGGTGTATTATTAGAAGCCTCCGCTACATTATAAAGAATAATGTTGAATGATTTCTCAATACGATCTGAAACTTCACAACTTATTGCGTCTTTATCATCTATATTCTGTTTCTCAAGAACAGCTACACGAGTTTTTAATTGATTGACTTCCACACTAAACTGACCTCGAAGAACTTCCACTGAAGTAGCATTGGTAGTCACTTTGTTTTCAATGCTCTCAATACGTGAGCAAATATCCTTCATTTCAGATTTAATATCGACTGTAACATTCTTCACTTCTGAAATGTCATTTCTCATGGTATTAAATCTAATAGAAAGATCATGAGACATTTTATCGAATAGTTTATCCAAGTGGCATTTCAACACTCCAAATGAAGATGATAATTGTGTTGCAAATTTACCACAACATTTAGACAATTTTGTATCGGCTTCAAATCGTCATTTATAGCATGACTCATGAAACATAGTTCCACAGGCACACCAAACCGCCTTCTCACGACTAATATTCGATTTATTTGGACATGAGAAGCAGCTTTCAATACCGTCCGAGGAAATCATAAATACGTCTTCGATTTCCATACTCATTTACAATGCAAAAGCAATAAGAGTACTTAGGTTAAGAAAGCACGTGGTTTATCAAAAGTTTCGGTTATAATCTAAACAGCAATGTATATATCCCAGAGCAAAACAAAATTCAAGGAGATTGTTAGTAAACACTGAGCTCCGCCACAGGCGAGACCACCACTTAGTTTTTAGAAAGCGATCAACAACTTATAACATTCACAATTTTAAAAAATCAGTCACTTTAATGCAGAGCCTGAATATACATGTGAACTATATGCTTGC